>OY744547.1:17663985-17681485 GCA_963556195.1 Sepiola atlantica | reverse complement strand
ACGCGAGGGATATATATATATATATTTAAAAATAAATAAATACTACTCTTTATTAGTGTTGTGACCTAGAAGGGCCGATAATAATTAAGACAACACGGTGGTATATTTACAAGAGTGTATTTACAGAAGTACAGAATAGCATGTTACAGAATGTCTGCGTCCGATACTGTGGCTATGACTGCCGCCATGAATGCTACGACACTTCGTCGTAACCTTATTCATAGTCTCTGTAAGAGTACAGCTATTTCCGAAATATGTTAGATAAACATTACACCATAACAATTGTAGAATGGAGGATATATCGAGTAAAAATTGCTTAAATTTTGTATTTTGTCTTTTTATTTTTATACCAAACTGATTTTTAAAAGCTGATAATTCCTGATTAAAACAATTTAATCTGAGCTCAATACGTGACCTAACGGGTCACATTGTTCTGGTTTGTTTACAAAAAGCCACCAGGTTTTATTTACTCCTCCCCAGGAGTTAGGCACAAGGCCAGTTTTATCTTACTCCCACAAGTAAGATGTGACCCAAGATCGGGTCGAGAAAGTGGCGGTTAAAAAGCCAGCGCTCGAGAGGTGAGCACTCTGGCCATTTAAAAATTGCCTGGGCAGCCCCGTCGGCATTCCCCGGTAGGGGCGCCTCAGACAGTAAGCAATAAACTTACTCCTCCCCAAAGAGGGGAGGCGAAGCCTGGGAGGGTGGACCTCCTAGAACTGCACAGGACAGGCGTGCAATATCCATCGAAACAGATACTACACTTTGATCTTAGCTAAAAAGCGACCAGGTTGTATTTACTCCTCCCCAGGAGTTAGGCACAAGGCCAGTTTTATCTTACTCCCACAAGTAAGATGTGACCCAAGATCGGGTCGAGAAAGTGGGGGTTAAAAAGCCAGCGCTCGAGAGGTGAGCACTCTGGCCATTTAAAAATTGCCTGGGCAGCCCTGTCGGCATTCCCCGGTAGGGGCGCCTCAGACAGTAAGCAATAAACTTACTCCTCCCCAAAGAGGGGAGGCAAAGCCTGGGAGGGTGAACCTCCTAGAACTGCACAGGACAGGCGTGCAGTATCCATCGGAACAGATACTACACTTTGATCTTAGCCAAAAGGCCAAGAAGGCAGGTCGAATTGCGTCTCATTAAATAAAAGCGACCGTTACCCAGGTGACCTTGATCGAGCAGAGATGCGTCGTAAAGGTGAATAGCGGGCGTGTCGCTGTCCCTAACCAGGCTGAACTCTGCTAGAGTATCTTTGGCGATGCACACCTACAAATACTTAAGATAACAAAAAACAAAACAAAAACAAGCACGAAATGTTCTTAAGGAGAGTTCATTCAATCTGCGCGTTTAGCGATGAGAATTATATTTTAAACTTAAGCGTGACAGAACAACGAAAATGATATTTAAAATTTTAGCGTGACAGAGCAACGAAAATACTATTTCATTTTCAATCTGATAGAGATAAAAAAAAAAAATGCGATTTCAAATTAAGGGTAACAGAGCAACGAAAATGATATTTAATATTTTAGCGTGACAGAGCTACGAAAATACTATTTCATTTTCAATCTGATAGAGATAAAAAAAAATGCGATTTCAAATTAATGGTAACAGAGCAACGAAAATGATATTTCAAATTTTAGCGTGACAGAGCTACGAAAATACTATTTCATTTTCAATCTGATAGAGATAAAAAAAAAAATGCTATTTCCAATTAAGGGTAACAGAGCAACGAAAATGATATTTAAAATTTTAACGTGACAGAGCAACGAAAATACTATTTCATTTTCAATCTGACAGAGATAAAAAAAAAAATGCTATTTCAAATTAAGGGTAACAGAGCAACGAAAATGATATTTCAAATTATAGCGTGACAGAGCAACAAAAATACTATTTCATTTTCAATCTGATAGAGACAAAAAATGCTATTTCAAATTAAGGGTAACAGAGCAACGAAAATGATATTTCAAATTTTAGCGTGACAGAGCAACGAAAATACTATTTCATTTTCAATCTGATAGAGATAAAAAAAATGCTATTTCAAATTAAGCGTGACAGAACAACAAAAATGATATTTCAAATTTTAGCGTGACAGACAACGAAAATACTATTTCATTTTCAATCTGACAGAGATAAAAAATGCTATTTCAAATTAAGGGTAACAGAGCAACGAAAATGATATTTCAAATTTTGGCGTGAGAGAGCAACGAAAATACTATTTCATTTCCAATCTGATAGAGACAAAAAAATGCTATTTCAAATTAAGGGTAACAGAGTAACGAAAATGATATTTCAAATTTTGGCGTGAGAGAGCAACGAAAATACTATTTCATTTTCAATCTGACAGAGACAAAAAAAAATGCTATTTCAAATTAAGGGTAACAGAGCAACGAAAATGATATTTCAAATTTTGGCGTGAGAGAGCAACGAAAATACTATTTCATTTCCAATCTGATAGAGACAAAAAATGCTATTTCAAATTAAGGGTAACAGAGTAACGAAAATGATATTTAAAATTTTAGCGTGACAGAGCAACGAAAATACTATTTCATTTTCAATCTGATAGAGATAAAAAAAAATGCAATTTCCAATTAATGGTAACAGAGCTACGAAAATGATATTTCAAATTTTAGCGTGACAGAGCAACGAAAATACTATTTCATTTTCAATCTGATAGAGATAAAAAAAAATGCTATTTCAAATTAAGCGTGACAGAACAACAAAAATGATATTTCAAATTTTAGCGTGACAGACAACGAAAATACTATTTCATTTTCAATCTGATAGAGACAAAAAATGCTATTTCAAATTAAGGGTAACAGAGCAACGAAAATGATATTTCAAATTTTAGCGTGACAGAGCAACGAAAATACTATTTCATTTTCAATCTGATAGAGATAAAAAAAATGCTATTTCAAATTAAGCGTGACAGAACAACAAAAATGATATTTCAAATTTTAGCGTGACAGACAACGAAAATACTATTTCATTTTCAATCTGACAGAGATAAAAAATGCTATTTCAAATTAAGGGTAACAGAGCAACGAAAATGATATTTCAAATTTTGGCGTGAGAGAGCAACGAAAATACTATTTCATTTCCAATCTGATAGAGACAAAAAAATGCTATTTCAAATTAAGGGTAACAGAGTAACGAAAATGATATTTCAAATTTTGGCGTGAGAGAGCAACGAAAATACTATTTCATTTCCAATCTGATAGAGACAAAAAATGCTATTTCAAATTAAGGGTAACTGAGCAACGAAAATGATATTTCAAATTTTGGCGTGAGAGAGCAACGAAAATACTATTTCATTTCCAATCTGATAGAGACAAAAAAATGCTATTTCAAATTAAGGGTAACAGAGTAACGAAAATGATATTTAAAATTTTAGCGTGACAGAGCAACGAAAATACTATTTCATTTTCAATCTGATAGAGATAAAAAAAAATGCAATTTCCAATTAAGGGTAACAGAGCTACGAAAATGATATTTCAAATTTTAGCGTGACAGAGCAACGAAAATACTATTTCATTTTCAATCTGATAGAGATAAAAAAAAATGCTATTTCAAATTAAGCGTGACAGAACAACAAAAATGATATTTCAAATTTTAGCGTGACAGACAACGAAAATACTATTTCATTTTCAATCTGACAGAGATAAAAAATGCTATTTCAAATTAAGGGTAACAGAGCAACGAAAATGATATTTCAAATTTTGGCGTGAGAGAGCAACGAAAATACTATTTCATTTCCAATCTGATAGAGACAAAAAATGCTATTTCAAATTAAGGGTAACAGAGTAACGAAAATGATATTTAAAATTTTAGCGTGACAGAGCAACGAAAATACTATTTCATTTTCAATCTGATAGAGATAAAAAAAAATGCAATTTCCAATTAAGGGTAACAGAGCAACGAAAATGATATTTCAAATTTTAGCGTGACAGAGCAACGAAAATACTATTTCATTTTCAATCTGACAGAGACAAAAAAAAATGCTATTTCAAATTAAGGGTAACAGAGCAACGAAAATGATATTTCAAATTTTGGCGTGAGAGAGCAACGAAAATACTATTTCATTTCCAATCTGATAGAGACAAAAAATGCTATTTCAAATTAAGGGTAACAGAGTAACGAAAATGATATTTAAAATTTTAGCGTGACAGAGCAACGAAAATACTATTTCATTTTCAATCTGATAGAGATAAAAAAAAATGCAATTTCCAATTAAGGGTAACAGAGCTACGAAAATGATATTTCAAATTTTAGCGTGACAGAGCAACGAAAATACTATTTCATTTTCAATCTGATAGAGATAAAAAAAAATGCTATTTCAAATTAAGCGTGACAGAACAACAAAAATGATATTTCAAATTTTAGCGTGACAGACAACGAAAATACTATTTCATTTTCAATCTGACAGAGATAAAAAATGCTATTTCAAATTAAGGGTAACAGAGCAACGAAAATGATATTTCAAATTTTGGCGTGAGAGAGCAACGAAAATACTATTTCATTTCCAATCTGATAGAGACAAAAAATGCTATTTCAAATTAAGGGTAACAGAGTAACGAAAATGATATTTAAAATTTTAGCGTGACAGAGCAACGAAAATACTATTTCATTTTCAATCTGATAGAGATAAAAAAAAATGCAATTTCCAATTAAGGGTAACAGAGCAACGAAAATGATATTTCAAATTTTAGCGTGACAGAGCAACGAAAATACTATTTCATTTTCAATCTGACAGAGACAAAAAAAAATGCTATTTCAAATTAAGGGTAACAGAGCAACGAAAATGATATTTCAAATTAAGGGTTACCTAACAACAAATATAATATTTAAAATTATAGCGTGACAGAGCAACGAAAATACTATTTCATTTTCAATCTGATAGAGACAAAAAATGCTATTTCAAATTAAGGGTAACAGAGCAACGAAAATGATATTTCAAATTTTAGCGTGACAGAGCAACGAAAATACTATTTCATTTTCAATCTGACAGAAATAAAAAAAAATGCTATTTCCAATTAAGGGTAACAGAGCAACGAAAATGATATTTAATATTTTAGCGTGACAGAGTAACGAAAATACTATTTCAATTTCAGTCTGACAGAGATACAAAAAAAATTATATTTCAAATTAAGGGTAACAGAGCAACGAAAATGATATTTCAAATTTTAGCGTGACAAAGCAACGAAAATACTATTTCATTTTCAATCTGACAGTGACAAAAAATGCTATTTCAAATTTAGGGTAACAGAGCAACAAAAAATGATATTTCAAATTTAAGCGAGACAGAGCTACGAAATTATTATTTAATTTTATTGTGGCAGGCACATTAAAATGTCATTTCAAACTAAAGTGTGACAGAGCGACGAAAACTATATTCTAAACTTTAGTTTTAAAGTGTAAAGAAAATAATATTTTAAACTTTACCGTGATAGAGCTACGAAAATGATATGTCAAACCTAAGTATGACAAACCAACGAAAATATTATTTCAAATTTAAGCGCAACAGATCAATGAAAATTATATTTCAATTTCAATCTGACAGAGACATAAAAATGCTATTTCAAACTTAAGACTAATATACCCACGAAAATGATTTTCTAAATTTAAGTGTTACAGAGCAATAACAATTATATTTCAAATTTAAGTGTGACAGAGAAACGAAAATAATATTTCAAATTTAACGACTCTCAAATTTAAATGCAACAGATCAACGAAAATGATATTACAAATTGAAGTGTGACAGAGAAAGGAAAATGTTATTTCAAATTTAAGTGTGACAGAGAAAGGAAAATGTTATTTAAAACTAAAGTGTGACAGAGAAACGAAAATGATATTTCAAATTGAAGTGTGACAGAGCAGCGAAAATTATATTTCAAACTTTTGTTTGAGAGAGCAAAGAAAATTATATTTTAAACTTAAGCGTGACAGAGCCACGAAAATGATATGTCAAACCTAAGTATGACAAACAAACCAAAATATTATTTCAAATTAAATCGTGACAGAGCAACGAAAACAATATTACAAATTTAAGTGCGATGGAGCAACGAAAATGCCATTTAAAATTTAAGTGTGACAGAGCAACGGCAATGATATTTAAAATTTAACTGTGACAGAGAATCGAAAATAATATTTAAAACTAAAGTGTAACAGAGAAACGAAAATGCTATGTCAAATTTAAGTGTGACACAGCAACGAAAATAATATATAAAATTTAAGTGTGACACAGCAACGATAATTATATTTTAAACTTAAGTGTGACAGAGCAACGAAAATATTTCAAACTTAACCCATTTGAGTCCCAATTTTTTCTTTGATTTATTACCAAAATGTGTGTTGGTTATAAGAACTAATTGCCAACACTTTATAGGATAGTTAAAGCATTCATTTATACTATACTAGCAAGACCCGTGTCCTAGCGTTGCCCGGGGGGGGGGGAAATCATTCATTTATACTATATATAAAAATGTGTGTTGGTTATAAGAACTAATTGCCAACACTTTATAGGATAGTTAAAGCATTCATTTATACTATAATAGCAAGACCCGTGTCCTAGCGTTGCCCGGGGGGGGGGGGAATCATTCATTTATACTATATATAAAAATGTGTGTTGGTTATAAGAACTAATTGCCAACACTTTATAGGATAGTTAATGCATTCATTTATACTATACTAGCAAGACCCGTGTCCTAGCGTTGCCCGGGGGGGGGATCATTCATTTATACTATATATAAAAATGTGTGTTGGTTATAAGGACTAATTGCCAACACTTTTTTCATTGAATAATAGATGAAGCTGATTGTATCCTTCCTATCTAGATTTTCACAGAATACTGAGAAGTGAGACACTAATTTTACTAATATACATCAGAAGTAAATGTAAAATGATTAATTATTCTTCTGGCCTTTTAAAAGAAAGGACCATGGCCGCAAATGTGTGAAGACTCTGACATGAAAAGGATCTCTGGAACAATAATCTATGGAATTCAATCGACACTCAGGATGAAATGAACTGCCTCCAGGTTGGAATGAAGTGATTCACAATCTATTAGAATCGATAGAAAATGCCGGCTCAACTCGGGTGATAGTAGTATAAAAAATATCGTCGGGGTCACCAGTTATAAAATTTGAATATTTGATATTTCATTTAATCGTTTATGTAGCGATGCTCGTGTTGAAGAAGATGCCCCTATATGTGCGTCGCTACATAAACGATAAAATGAAATTCCAAATACTAAAATTTTTATTACTGGTGACCTCGACGAGATTTTGTGAATCTACCTTTTGTAGAAAAGGGATTCATGCCTCAATTTTTAAAAATTAATTACCAAAAGTCTTTTGCAAATACAATATTAATATTTGCGCAAAATTACTTTCAAAGATTTACTTAACTTTATAGGATAGTTAATTTATGCTATACTAGCAAGACCCGTGTCCTAGCGTTGCCCGGGGGAACTATTTATGTATACTATATATAAAAATGTGTGTTGGTTATAAGGACTATTTGCCAAAAGTTTTTTCATTGAATAATAGATGAAGCTGATTGTATCCTTCCTATCTAGATTTTCACGGTATACTGAAAACTGAGCCACCAATGTAAGTAATATACATCAGACAGTAGGTGTAATATTTGAAAGACACTCCGATCTTTATGACTAACTCTAGATGTCTCTAAAAAATACAGATGTTGCTGAAATATGGTTAATTATCCATCTGGTCCTAAAAAGGACCATGGGCGCTAATGGCTTAACGAGAGCTTGATGTAAGTAAATTAAGACCTATCAGATTGAGGACACTTCTATTTCAAAGTTAAGCGTGACAGACCGACCGATGGCCAGATCTTCTTGATGTGCAATATAACGAGGCCCGTGTTGGAATGGAAAGGTTTGAGTGACACTTAAGGGTCAGGGGTGACCCCAGAACGGAAGTTTCAAAACCACGGGCGGAGATTTTTTATCTCTTGGCTGGCGATATTTCAAGCAGGAAAGATGTGTCTATAGCGTTTTCCCCAATGGATGACAGCACGCACAGTGTGGCTGGGTGTAGCGAGATGAGCTATCCGTCTATCTATATGTCTGTCGTTCTCTCTCTCTCTCTCTCTCTCTCTCTCTCTCTCTCTCTCTCTCTCTCTCTCTCTCTCCCACGCGTACGAAAGTAACCTGTCTCTCTGATGTTTTCTGTGAATTTTCTTCTTTTTTGTAATAAATCTTTTTGGGTATCTTTTACAATAATCCGCAGAGTGAAAACGCTATAAAAACAAATATATAACAAATAAAAATAACTGTAACCGATAAAAGTTATTTTCCAACTCATCTGTAACATTTGTTTGTATTTTTAAGCCGTTTCAAAAATATTGATATCTAATAAGATATCAATATTTTTGTCACACGAACATTGGGAAAAAAAACAAGAAATTTTTTTTTACATCTAATAAAAACCCATTTATAGTACGTAAAAATACAAACAAATTTCATAGGTAAGTAAGAAAATATCTATTCTCGACGTAGGTCACCGTCACTTGTTGCACATTTATTTTTTTACCCCGTTCTCGTTCGTTTTTTGGACCCCGTTGGCGACTCTACGGATTATTGTAAAATATACCCACCTTTTTTATAAACATCGGCGTCCGAGTGATTGTATTCCACAGACGATCAACAACCTGTACCCACGACGACGTCGACGACGACAACGACGACGACGACAGGGGTGTATAATGGGTTATACACTCATCAGTAAGTGAACACGTAACATATGTTTGGACTCGCTTAAAATAAAATACGCCCAATTAAATGTGCGTATTTATTAACGATGAAAATGATATTGCAAACTTAAGCATGACAGACCAACGGAAATGTTTTTTTCCCACCTTTCGGTCTTACGTCACATCTTGCTGTACGTTAACCAACACCCATCGTCAAACAGATCGCTGTCATTTAGACCTGTAATAGGGGTCAGGGAAATCGTCCGCTACTCAAGGCCGAGGTAACGATGCCATTCGCATATTTTTCGCTAGGAGTTTTGCTAAAATATATTCATATAAAATAAACAGATGGCAATCATTTTTACTTAAAATATTTTTATTAACTTATTTATGAATATATATTTTACTTATCTATGCGTTTCTTCTTGCTGTCTTCAAAGAAATGTAAATGTTCCTATCTATCCGGACTTCACTGGAGAGTATTTATCGTCTACTTCCCGAACTGCCAATTCGAGAATTAACCAAGGAGTTTAACTTAAAACATATATCTAATAAATCTATGGATCCATTTCCTTGACTATGAGTTTCTACTGGCGTGATAATCCGAGGAGACAGAAGATGTCTAAACGCTCCTATCTATTCAAACTTGATACGACACTTTTTTCTTCTAATTTCTAAACTGCAACTGTCTATAATTGGCCATATATGATAAATTTGATTTGCTTAAATTTGAAATGGCATTATCGTGGGTCTGTCATGATTGAATTGGAAATAGCATTTTCGTTGATCTGTCAAGCTTAAATTTCAAACAGCAAGTTCATCGATTTGTGAGGCTTGAATTGGAAATAGCATTTTCGTTCATCTGTCAAGCTTAAATTTCAAACAGCAAGTTCATCGATCTGTGAGGCTTGAATTGGAAATAGCATTTTCGTTCATCTGTCAAGCTTAAATTTCAAACAGCAAGTTCATCGATCTGTGAGGCTTGAATTGGAAATAGCATTTTCGTTCATCTGTCAAGCTTAAATTTCAAACAGCAAGTTCATCGATCTGTGAGGCTTGAATTGGAAATAGCATTTTCGTTCATCTGTCAAGCTTAAATTTCAAACAGCAAGTTCATCGATTTGTGAGGCTTGAATTGGAAATAGCATTTTCGTTCATCTGTCAAGCTTAAATTTCAAACAGCAAGTTCATCGATCTGTGAGGCTTGAATTGGAAATAGCATTTTCGTTCATCTGTCAAGCTTAAATTTCAAACAGCAAGTTCATCGATCTGTGAGGCTTGAATTGGAAATAGCATTTTCGTTCATCTGTCAAGCTTAAATTTCAAACAGCAAGTTCATCGATCTGTGAGGCTTGAATTGGAAATAACATTTTCGTTCATCTGTCATTTTCGTCGATCTGTCAGACTTAAATTTAAAATAGCATTTTCGTCGGTCTGTCAAGCTTAAATTGTAAATAGCATTTTCGTCGGTCTGTCAAGCTTAAATTTGAAATAGCATTTTCGTCAGTCTGTCAGGCTTTACTTTGAAATAGCATCTTAGTCGATTAGGTCGGGTACAAAAATAGTCGAGAACGGACCCGTAGGCTCGCCTCGGTAGCTCCTCTCTCTCTCTCTCTCTCTCTCTCTCTCTCTCTCTCCAGGAGGAGCTCGTAATATTTACGAGGATGCACTTCCTAGGACCGAGGTGGATTATACCTCATCTTGACAAGGAATCGGTCTGTTGGTTCACGTCGGTCTTTATGTTGTTTCCAAAATGATATCAAGGACGAAACCATCGGTTGGCATGACAACCGTTTCCTGCTATTCGCATTCTCCGCCGCTTGAAAGCAAAACTCATTTTTGTGGAATTTGTTCTCTGTGGTGATTTGCTATTAATGGTATTATTCTGCCATCGAATACCAAGAATTTTTCGAAGACATCTTTTTTGGGAAGATGCCTAGCTACGTATTATTATTATTACGCTATTCGCCAATGCATCGGTTGTATACTTTTTATACTTACTGATTGAAATAACTATTGACTGAAAAAAAAACAACAAAAAAAATCGGTTAACTTTATGGTATCCGAAAAATACCGCTCGGCGCTATTTCAAAACAACTAATCATATTGTATAAAATCATTACATTTTATTTTTTTAATAAACGTCTTAACCTGTATGTATTCATAAAGTAATGCCATTTATGGCACTGGCAGTGAGATTAAAACGCCAAATTCATATCAATAATAGAAGACCAATAGCTTTCTCATATACTGATAATGTGTATGCGATCAACGTCGTAAGATTAACTAATTTGCATATCGCTTTACAAAAAGACATTTCATTAATTAACTCTTCGTTTTTATTGTTTTCTAATTCAGTATTTTGATTTTAATATAACACGGTTCTATCTACAAATAATTTCTGTATCGTGAATAAATGTTTAGCATTTGGAGGAAAAGGAGTCTTTCCGGTCCTTTTCGGTCAATTTACTTGTGATTCTTGGTTTCTTAAATTTTCGGGTGCTGCTTAAAATTTTGTTAAAAAATCACAATCGCTGTATTAGAGGACATATTGGATTTTCAATATGGTGTTCATGTTTTGTTTATATTTTTACTGGTGCAAGATATAAGTCGTCTGACCGTTCTTGATCCTGTTTAAACGCTTACTGATGCATTATGGTCTAATATTTTTTCGGACAAAGCGAAATTATCAATTTTAGAACACTGAAAACTTTTTAGAATATGAACCTATTTTGCACATATTTCAGTATCCATAAATTGCTAATTTCATTTTTCTAAAAAAGGAATCGACCGTAATGCATCCGAAAGCGTTTAAATGAGAACAAGAAACGGTCGGACATCTTTTATCTTGCATGAGTAAAAGTGTAAACAAGACAACACCGCCATGTTGAAAAGCAAAAAAAAAAAAAAAAAAGATCCTAACACATCGATTATATATTTTAAAAATTAAATCATATTATCGACTAGCAGGTTTCACCCGCTAAGTATCGCTTCATAAGTTCATTTCTAGTCATTATTTGAACTAATCGATAAGAAAAAAAACCTGTCCCCCCTTCTTCTTCTTCTTCTTCTTCTTCTTCTTCTTCTTCTTCTTCTTCTTCTTCTTCTTCTTCTATATCTCTCTCCCTTCCCTTATCGATAAGAAAAGAAGACAAAACTAATCGATGAAAGGAAAAACTAATCGATAAGAAAAGAAGACAAAACTAATCGAGAAGGAGACAAAACTAATCGATGAGAAAAAGAAGACAAAATTCTCTATTTTTCCCCTCATTCTGTTTTAAAAAATAAATAAATAATAATAATAATAATAATAATAATAATAATAATAATAATAATAATAATAATAATAATAATAATAATAATAATAATTTAAAAAATTTTAAAATTAAAATTTTTTTTTTTTTTAATTAAAATTAAAAAGATTTTTTTTAAAATGGTGCCGGCCTAGGCTGACACCAGACACAATATTTGTAGAGAGACGAGGAGGAGGAGGAGGAGGAGGAGGAGGAGGAGGAGGAGGAGGAGGAGGAGAAGACCGAGGAGGGACAGCACAAACCAGACCTCCACTGGAAAAGTGCGGAGAATGCTGGGACCTCGGGGAGGTTTATTGCCACCCAACTCCCAGAGACGACCAATGGTCCTTACCAGCGATAAATTAATGGTAAGAGGCTGATGCGATACCGCATCGTTATCGAAAAGAGGTGAAGAATATTGGAAATCTGGGGAGGCTTGTTGTCCCTCAGACTCCATGAAAATACCACTGGTTATTGTCGGTGAGCAATCACTGACGATGACCTGTGTGAGAACTTCTAGTGAGTACAAATAATAATAATAATAATAATAATAATAATAATAATAATAATAATAATAATAATAATAATAATAATAATAATAATAATAATAATAATAATAATAATAATAATAATAATATTGGGGCACAAGATAGGGGAATATAAATATTTGGAGTTCTGGAAGTAGACACCAGCAAATCTATAGAAATGGAAGAGAAGATTAGAAAAGAATACCCGAGAAGAACGAGGAAACTCTTAGAAACGAAATTATATAGCAGAAACCCAGTAAAAGGAATAAATACCTGGCAGTATCACTAATAAGATACTTCGGACCATTCATAGGCTGGAGTAAAGAAGAACTCAGGCACCTTGACCAGAAGACTGGAAAATTAATGACTATGCACTACACTCAAAAGACGATATGGACAGACTCTACGTGAAAAGAAGCGAAGGGGAAGGGGACTGGTAAGTATTGTAGACTGTGTGTGAGACACAAAAGTAAATAGCTGGAGAAATGCATAATCCAGAACACAGAAAGCTTGATCACCGCAGCAAGAAACACTGTCCCAATGAACAACTCGAAAGCACCGAAACCAGAAACAAAAAGACAAGAAAAGAAACGTGTAAATAAAAGCAGCTACACGGACGTTCTATAAGAATGACCAGAGAAGAGACCAACCAACATTCCTGGCCATCGCTAAGCAAAGGACATCTGAACAAAGAAACGGAATTTCTACCGACAGCTACACAGAACAATGCGATTAGGACTAACTACATTAAAGCTAAAATAGATAAAACCCAGGAAAACAGTAAATGTAGATTATGTGGCCAAAGAGACAAAACAGTAAATCATATAATAAGTGAATGCAGAAAACTAGACCCAAAAGAATAGAAGAACAGACACGACTGCGTGGGGGAAAGGAGTACACTGGGAACTATGCAAACGACTGCATTTCGAACACTCGGGCAAATGGTACAAACATGAACCAGAGACAGTACTGGGAAATGAAGAACACAAAATCCTCTGGGGCATGGAGGTGCAAACAGATAAACTTATACAAGCAAGGAGACCGGGTGTTACAATAGTCAGCAAAATGGAGAAATCCTGCCAAATCATAGACTTTGCCATTCTAGCAGACCACAGAGTGAAGATCAAAGAGACGGGAAAACGAAGCAAATACACGGACTTGCCAGAGGATTGAAAGGAATATGAAGCATGAAAAAGTCAGTATAATACCAATAATCGTCGGAGCACTAGGAACAGTCCCCAAAAAAACTGGAGAAAAAACTGGGAGAAATTGGAATCAAAGGGATCACTGAGACCATACTTAGGACGGCAATGATCAAAACAGCTGCTATCTTAAAAGAAAATCCTCGAATGCGGAAACCAACTAGCATAAGCTACGAACGGTAACCAGTCACATGGAAGTTACAATAGGAAGAAAACAAAACCACAGGAAGAACATCACCACGCGAATCAAAGAACAGAAACTGCAAGAAATATCATAAACTGCCCCAAAAAGTGATGATACCAGCCTCAGCTGATACCACACAAAGTAGACGTGAAGCGTCAAGAAAGATGGGAAAACCAGAGAGGGAGAGCACTAACCAGACCTCCACTGGAAAAGTGTGGGGCGTGCTTGGACCTTGGGATAACTTATTGCCATCCAAAATCCCAGAGGAGACAAATGGTTGTTGCCAGCGAGAAATCTATGGTAGGCGGCTGTTGCGATACCGCAGAATTGTTTGCGATAGTTATCGAAAAGAGGTGGAGAGTACTGGAAATCTGGACGGCTTGTTGTCACTCAGACTCCAGGGAACACCACCGGGTGTTTTCGGTGAGCAATCACTGACGATGTCTTGTGTGATGACTCCTAGTGAGAACAAATAATAATAATAATAATAATAATAATAATAATAATAATAATAATAATAATAATAATAATAATAATAATAATAATAATATATTTTTGTGTTTATAATAAAAGTGAGAAAAAATATTTCCATTCTTTTATATTATCAGATATTATGAAGATTAAGCGTCTCCCTCTTTCCATACAACATTAAAATTTGTATACGTGATTATTCTTTCCTTTCTTTTCTACTATTATCACTTATTATTACGATTAAGCTTCTCCTTCTTTGCTCATAAAAATAAATTCGTATACGTGATTATTGAAGCGAGCCGGACACACGTACGGTTACATTTATTATATAGATTACACGGATCAATTAGGTTTCAAGGACCCCAGAAATAAATAAATAGGAATGGAACGAATTCTGTTCTACACCGGTTTCTGCCTGTTAACCTTCGTACACTGTAAAAAAAACGGATAATAAACCTGAGTTGTTCGGTTTTTCGTCACAAGGTCGATTTTTTTTATATAGGGAAAGATTTTTTTTTTTTTAAATAAAGAAGGGGGTATTAATTTTTTTTTTTTTTTGGTGCGTTTATTAATTTATTTACAAAACTTTTTAATAAACAAACGAAACATTGAAGAGATAGGTACGTGCAAAATGAATGTCTGATCCCCCAAATTAAAAACACATTTTGATCCCTCCCTTCATCTTAAAATATTTTGACCTCTTCTCCACTTCACTTAAAAATTCACCTAAATTCAGGAAATCAACCAATTTCAATGAACCGCTATCTTAAGTAATCAAACTTATTTAACCCATTGTTTCCAATCCTCTCAGTATTGTTCATCATCCAGCCGACAATCTCCTTAACCCTTGTCCTTGAGTGGCTTTTGGCCTTGGTAAGTGGTGACTCATTAGTATATATAAAAAGCGCGTATCCGTCGAAACTTTTGATGTTATTTCAAGGATTTCGCTGATGTCTGCATTAAACTCCCACTCGGCCTTTTGGCCAAGATCAAAGTGTAGTATCTGTTCCGATGGATACTGCACGTTGTCCTGTGCAGTTCTAGGAGGTTCACCCTCCCAGACTTTGCCTCCCCTCTTTGGGGAGGAGTAAGTTTATTGCTTACTGTCTGAGGCGCCCCTACGGGGGAATGCCGACGGGCTTGCCCAGGCAATTTTTCAATGGTCAGAGTGCTCACCTCTCGAGCGCTGGCTTATCTAATCCCACTTTCCCGACCTTGTGTCACATCTTACCTTGTGGGAGGTAGATAAATAAAAAAAAAACTCCCACTCGGCCTTTTGGCCAAGATCAAAGTGTAGTATCTGTTCCGATGGATACTACACCCCATAGACTGGTATTGTCTTGGCCTTCGGGGCTTGATTTACGCGTGTCTATGAGGTTGTCCTGTGCAGTTCTAGGAGGTGCACCCTCCTAGGCTTTGCCTCCCCTCTTTGGGGAGGAGTAAGTTTATTGCTTACTGCCTGAGGCGCCTAGGCAATTTTTAATGGCCAGAGTGCTCACATTCTCGGACGCTGGCTTTTCAAGTCCCACTTTCTCGACCCGACATTGTGTCACATCTTACCTTGTGGGAGTAAGATAAACCTGGCCTTGTGCCTAACCTCCTAGGGAGGTAAATAAAAAACTCGCACTCGGCCTTTTGGCCAAGATCAAAGTGTAGTATCTGTTCTGATGGATACTGCACTCCATAGACCGGTATCGTCTTGGCCTTCGGGTCTTGATTTCCGTTGGTCTATGGGTTTGTCCTGTGCAGTTCTAGGAGGTCCACCCTCCCAGGCTTTGCCTTCTCACCCTTTGAGAAGGGGTTAGTTTATTGATAATCGCCTGAGGCTCCCCTACCGGGGAATGCCGACGGGCTGCTCAGGCAATTTTTAATGGCCAGAGTGCTCAACTTCTCGAGCGCTGGTTTATCAAATCCCACTTTCCCGACCTTGTGTCACATCTTACCTTGTGGGAGGTAGATAAATATCCAAACTCGCACTCGGCCTTTTGGCCAAGATCAAAGTGTAGTATCTGTTCCGATGGATACTGCACCCCATAGACTGGTATTGTCTTGGCCTTCGGGGCTTGATTTACGCCTGTCTGTGTGTTTGTCCTGTGCAGTTCTAGGAGGTCCACCCTCTCAGGCTTTACCTCCCCTCTTTGGGGTGGATAAAGTTTATTGCTTACTGTCTGAGGCGCCCCTACCGGGGAATGCCGACGGGGCTGCCCAGGCATTTTTTTGTAGGCCAGAGTGCTCAACTTCTCGGGCGCTGGTTTATCAAATCCCACTTTCCCGACCTTGTGTCACATCTTACCGCCGTGGGAGGTAGATAAATAACTGTGGAGAGATCACCTGTCTTATTTATCTCTCCTCGACTTTTCAATTCATCTCTCGAACCTCTAAAGCTTTCTAATTTATATGAGTCAGTGTTCAACAACATGTCATAATCTTTTTCCTATGCTTTGATGTTTATAGAAAGTTTAGTAAATATATTTGAAAACATTTTTAATTTTCATTTCCTTTTCAAAACAATTTCTTTTCTACAACTTTGTTTACTTAACCTAATGTCAGTTTTTAGTGTGCACTTAATCTACAATTTGTTACACCCCCCACCCACCCCAATTTTTATTTTACAAAAATATTTGATGTTTTTTTTTGTCCTATATATTATGCGGAAATGACTCTTGTTTTTGTCACTGTTCATTAGTCCGAGATTTCGGTGCTTCTGCTGTTTCGCCCCGACATGTTAGGCCTATCTTAAAAAAAAAAATAGCTAAAGAAATGTATAAACTTTGTTATGTACTTACGTGGTAGCTTAAAAAACGACTGTACACCAAAAATTACGCAAATTCATCCAGTATTTATTAAATAAAAAATAAAAAACGATTTTATCATTCGGTAGCCATCTTTGTTAAACCAGTAAACAAAATTTGAGTTATCTCCCTTGTCTATATAATATAATGAAAATGGCTAACGAAACATAAGATTGGTTTTTTTTCTTTTTCTTATAATTTAATAAATACTGGATGAATTTGCGTAATTTTTTCTGTACAATCTTATTTACAGCTAACACGTAAGTGCATGACAAAGTTTATACATTTCTTTAAATAGTTTAATGTCGAGGCTAAACAGCAG
>OY744547.1:17641485-17658985 GCA_963556195.1 Sepiola atlantica | reverse complement strand
ATTTATTATTAACACTAATTATTATTAAACACTAATTATTATTAAACACTAATTATCATCAAACACTAATTACATTTTCACTAATTTTTATTAAACACTAATTATTATCAACCACTAATTATCATTAACACTAATTATTATTAAACACTAATTATTATTAAACACTAATTATTATTAAACACTAATTATCATCAAACACTAATTACATTTTCACTAATTATTATTAAACACTAATTATTATCAACCACTAATTATCATTAACACTAATTATTATTAAACACTAATTATTATTAAACACTAATTATTATTAAACAATAATTATCATTAACACTAATTATTATTACACACTATTTATTATTAAACACTAATTATTATTAAACACTAATTATCATCAACCACTAATTATCATTAACACTAATTATTATTAAACACTAATTACACTGCAGTACTACTGTTAATTTTTATTGTGTATATTTATTATTGGCTAGAAATTTCATGGTGCTTTCTACATCAATCTGTGTAATTCACATTTAATGATAATATTCCTTTTAAAATAATAAATATCTGTCAGTGTCAATATTATTAAGAAAAATATACTCTTTCTACTTTTGTAAAAATAATTGTGATTTTCAGTTTAATATTCTTTAAATAAAACGAATATGTATCTTTTTTCTACATTCATTTAAACTCATAACAATTTAATTATTTTAAAACAATAATTATTATCTGCCTTATCGTAAAAATAATTGTCACCTAAATATTCTTCAAATCAATGAAACGAATGTCTCTTTTTTAAAAATGCATTCATTTAAAATTATAAAAAAAAGAAGTTTTTGTCGACGGGTTGATAGAATTCGATTTAAGAACAATTCCTTTTTAAATGTGTAAAAGTTAAACAAATTTCCTTAGCGGCATAAAATGAATTACCAATAACCATCTTCGCTGATCGAGCGATCTCAATTTTTATAATATGTGTGTGAAAGGCGATAACGTACGTACAAACACATATAACATGCAATTTGTATAATAATACGTTAAGGCATTTCGTGTTTGTACGTACGTTATCACCTTTCACACAAACATTAAAAAAAATTGAGATAGCCCGATCAGCAAAAAAATTAAAACGCATGGTTATTCGAATATAAAATGAACTGACTTATATATGCTCTGTTGTTACTGATTGACAATCATCGAGCTGAATCTTTTAAAGACTGCTAATTAAAAAGCACTGATAGTATATGCTAATACATATATTGTCATAATTAATATATATATATATATTATATTTTATATTAATATTAATTATTTTTATCTACAGACACATGTGTTTCATTCTTACGCAATCATCAGTGTAGGAGATGATAATTACTGCCGGTCGAAGGATTCGAACCCAGTCAAAAAGTCACCTTTGACTCTGCAGCTCAATATTCAACCCCGTCCACCACTATGAATTATCATGTGAAAGAAAAGGGAATAAAATTCTATATAATGTTGAGTTAGCGGACATGGACATTAAGCCAGTCATAAATAGTGTTCAATGGCAGAGGCCGGAACATTGCAGTACGATGAAATTGATAGCATATTATCAATTCTCTCTCTCTCTCTCTCTCTCTCTCTCTCTCTCTCTCTCTCTCTCTCTCTCTATATATATATATATATATATATATATATATATATATATATATATATATATATATATATATCTATATCTATATCTATATATATATATATATATATATATATATATATATATATATATAAACCTATTAAACTCTAGAAGCGAAATAGCCAACAGAAATAAATTTACCTTAAGATGATATATAATAAATAAAATTAAATAAAAAAAAATAAATAAATAAATAAATAAATAAAAAACTGAACAAGTTAAAATTTAAAACCTAAAATAGAAATACAAGAAACCACGTGTTAAAATAAATTCGCCTACTGTATTGACAAAACAAAGGAAACAGGAGATAGGAAAAACCATTGTTAACAAACAATAGAGTAGACATAGGAGCGTCACCAACAAAGCCCTTGTTCGCGGGAAGCCTTTGTTCGCGGGAAGCCCAACGATTGGCTGAGGGAACAACAAAGAATCTGATTGGTTAACTAGCAAGCCATGTATATAAAAACACCTGACAAAAATAACTCCATGCATTTAGCCTGACGATTCCCCCCGGGGATGAAACACGGAAGCCTCTGTGTAGCTTGATTGCCATATATATTTTCATTGCTTACTACCTAGCTCTACTTACGTATCGAGCACTGTTGAAGTAAATACTGAAAACTGATACATAAAAAATTATATCTCCTTATAATATTTTATGTGGATACATGAAGTACTAATATATATATATATATATATATATATATATATATATATATATATATATATATATGTATATATATATATATGTATATATATATATATGTATATATATATATATGTATATATATATATGTATATATATATATATGTATATATATATATATATATATATATATATATATGTATGTATATATATATATATATATATATATATATATATAGTTTTTCAAGAACTTTGTTCATACCCTAAAGAAGGCTTGAAGAGGGGAATGGTTCCCGAAAATTTCCTACAGACTATCCAAAAAAAATAAAAACTGAATTGGGATTTACTTTACTTTGTTTCTAAAATCGTACAATAAATTCGGCACGAAATTGCAAGTTGCACGTTTATTTATTTTTTTTTCATTTTCTTTTCATTCGCTTTAATTATACTTCTTCTTCGACTTGTGCGCTTATGATTTTCTGTTGACTGATCGCACCTATATATATATATATATATATATATATATATATATATATATACAGGGTGGGCCAAAATAAGGGTCCTATCTTTAAATTTGAATAACTTGAATTTGAATAACTTCCACAAAATAAAAGTTAAACTCACCAAACTTTATGTGTGTGTAGACTGACCCTTCCGAGATTTTCTGAAATAAACAAAACAAATTTTAGCCGAAAAACACTTCTTAAAACTTACAAAAACTAAAGTATTGTTTTTTACACTGTTTTGAGTTTTTTAAGCAAAAATAATGTTTTCTAAATGAGGGTACGTTCCTTAGGGCTAATACGGCTCATGCTTGCTTCGGAAGGGGTCCTTTACTTATTCTAAAAAAAAAAAAAATCAATAAATAAAAAAGTTATGAATTTTTAAAAATAGGACCCTTATTTTTGCCCACCCTGTATATATATATATATATATATATATATATATATATATATATATATATATATATATAGAGAGAGAGAGAGAGAGAGAGAGAGAGATGAAAGATGAGAATACAAAATTTTAAAGATACAATATTTATTAGAACATCAAAAGTTCAGAGCTTCATATCCTTAATCCATGGATTTTCAAAGATAAACTCTTTTCATCAGAGAATAGGGAAAAGCCGACAATGTAATTGTAAATATTATCGGCAACCTTTAACTTTGAAAATTTTACATAAAATAAAACAAAATAAAGACGAAAAGGTAAAGAGTCTTATGTTGAGATGAGAGCGGAGAGTCAGGATGAATGCGGTCCAAAAACACGTCAAAATAAAAACAATTGTTATATTGGAAATAAATGTTTGAAGAAGAATAATACTCAAATTGTTTAGGAATCCAAATGTTTTTGTTAAGAGGTTGATATTCAGACGGCAATTGGTAACGTCCCGTTGATCCTGTCTGCGCAGAGGTTTATATACATAGATAGATAAGTTGGCAGGGGAATAGCCAAAATTCAAAATTTGAAAAAATTAAAAAAACAATATAAAGTAATGGAAAGTAAAAGTGCGTGCGTAATATATATATATATATATATATATATATATATATATATATATATATATATATATATATAAGTAAAGTGGAGATAAAATGATCTGACGTAATGTAAAATGAAAAATGGAAAGATTTTTCTACATTTCTTTCTTCATCCTGAGGAAGTCTTTCAATAAAGACGAAACGTTGATGAATACATAAATCACATAGTTTTTAGCTTTCCTTTTTTCATTTTACACACACACACACACACACACACACACACACACACACACACACACACACATATATATATATATATATATATATATATATATATATATATATATATATATATATATATATATATATATAGGCAAACATTATTAAATAACACGGAGTGGTTTTGTTTGATGCGCCTGAAGATGATTTGACGATTCAAATCGAAAGTACTTACAAAAAAGAAAAAAGAATGGAACAAGAAACCCATGGATCATATTTACATCAATTTGACCAAAACATTAGATGGACAATTCGGAAAATTGAAAAAAAAAAAAAAAGTCGCATCAAACAAAAACCACTCCGTGTTATTTAATAATGTTTGCCTAAATGAAAATATGCTGCCTAAATACACACACTAATATATATATATATATATATATATATATATATATATATATATATATATATATATATATATATATTGGAAAGTGATATAATTCCTGTTACTAATACCCCTTCTATGACATTTGGCTTGCATCAACTACGGTAGATGCGACGCTAAATTCATATATCTTTAATTGACCAAAGACAGAAATAATTTCATAAGTTATTTTCTGCAATCGTTGCTCAATGACTGCTTTCCTTGTTCAACTGTTACGTGAGTGAGACAAGTAGATCCATTCATAAAAGTTCATTCATAAAAAGCCGATTCATCACTGTCTATTAGAGCGCGTCCAGCGATAGACAATAAGGCCAACTGTATCAGTCCATTCATAGAGAATTACGCTCGTACGCATCGGGGGCAAACTGAGGGGGGGGGGGAGGGGAGAGGGCGGAGTCGAAGCGACTTAAAACCTTAGAGTATTTTTTTTTCTTCTTCTTTCTTTGCTCATTATTAAATTAATATACGTTGCGGAATGTTTTCCATATAGAGTATTTTTACTCTCGCCTGGCTTTAATGAAAGCCTTTATTCGGTCGGACACAAGTGCGCATGCGCGAATATATGCAGTAAAGACCGATGCAAAGAGATTGTGAGAGAGAGAGAAAGAGAGGAGAGGGCGGACGGGAAACAAGGCATTACATAGAGAATGTGTGATAGGAGGCTGGAAAGAGAGAAGAGGAAGTATGGAATGAATGAAGGAAGGAAGGAAGGAAGGAAATAAAAAAGAAAGAAGGAAGAAAGAAAGGAAGGAAGGAAGGAAGAAAAGAGAGAGAAAGAAAGGAAGATGGTAGAAAGGTTTGTTGGCTGTTTTCTTTTACGACACATCAATACTTTTGAAGAATCAAATTCTTCACATGTTCAAATCACCTTCTCTATATTAACACGCTTGTATCTTCGTTTTGTGTCACGAGAACATCACAAAGGGATGACGTCACAAACGGATGGCGTCACAAAGGGATGACGTCACACAGGGGAGACGTCATCCACTCAAAACGGGTTGCAGACATCCGGAAAAACCTTTATGGCATCATGAATACTGAAGCAGCAAAATAATGACGTCACCCATTAAAACAGAGACCATAGACGACACGTGACACTTCAGGTCGCGAGTCGTCTATGTGGGCAGCAACTGTTTAGACCCAGGTGGTTAAGTATTTTTAATTTAGTAAATGTATGTTTTGTATACGATTGGTTTGTAGTTGGTTTTCTTTTGTAGGCGTATATTTTGTTAGCATGTAGTCTGTAACGAACATGAACACACACCAAGCGAAGACCTTTGTCCGAGATCGTAGGGATTGGAGGACACTCAGCCATGTTAGTGCGTATTCTGCAGCAAGCGAAGAAAACGTTTACTAATAAAAGTCTGCAAACGATAGTTTCTATTTAACCTAAAGATGTGATGCTCACATGTGCTAGGCATCTGGATCCGAATCGACCTGTGAGTAATGGCAAAAACTAAATTGTGACTCCCTTGCACAAGGGTGTCCGAGGCAGTTTAGTGTTGTAACTATGACGCATTCTACAGGGTGGGCCAAAATAAGGGTCCTATCTTTAAATTTGAATAACTTGAATTTGAATAACTTCCACAAAATAAAAGTTAAACTCACCAAACTTTATGTGTGTGTAGACTGACCCTTCCGAGATTTTTTGAAATAAACAAAACAAATTTTAGCCAAAAAACACTTCTTAAAACTTACAAAAACTAAAGTATTGTTTATTACACTGTTTTGAGTTTTTTAAGCAAAAATAATGTTTTCTAAATGAGGGTACGTTCCTTAGGGCTAATACGGCTCATGCTTGCTTCGGAAGGGGTCCTTTACTTA
Source organism: Sepiola atlantica (assembly GCA_963556195.1). Taxonomy (NCBI): domain Eukaryota; kingdom Metazoa; phylum Mollusca; class Cephalopoda; order Sepiida; family Sepiolidae; genus Sepiola; species Sepiola atlantica. The sequence continues at coordinate 17,652,707 of OY744547.1, read as the reverse complement.
TTCTAAAAAATTTAAAAAAAAAAAAGCAATAAATAAAAAAGTTATGAATTTTTAAAAATAGGACCCTTATTTTTGCCCACCCTGTATTTAATCCATAGACGGGATGCTGACAGGTAGTACCACGCCTCCGGGTCAGAATGTATCTCGGAGTAATGGCAGATAAGGGGTTGTCACACTCCCCTAATTCTGGCGTCAGCATCGAATGTGTTATAGCTAAAACGGTTTGGTAGTGACAGACAGACAGACAGACAGAGACCGGGGAGTAAGGGACGAGAGCCAACACAGGAGATTGGAAATATGTCTGATCTGAACGTTTGGAACATCCAGAATTTTATTTGTACACTTGAGAATATAATGTTTTTCAAATAAGAGGTTTCCTGCTGTAGGGATAAACCACTTGAGTTTTTTCCATGAATAATTGCCAGGACCCCCTGGACGTTGGGCTTTTGATGTTCATAGATTGGCAGCAAATTGGTCGGTCAGTTTCTGGGTGGTCGAATGGAGATGACTTAGAAAAAAAACGTGACGGCTAGGATTTCCAGTCGAAAGTACATATATTCTAGGAGATGGACAAGGGAGGTCAGTTAGCGAGTTAGTTCTCTGGACACCTGTGAGTCAGTTTGATTTTCTGGGGTCTTGACAGTAGAGCTGAGTCTGTGTGCTTCTCAAAGAGAAATACGTAATTGAGCTCTGAACTATTAAACTTAAGAATTTCTCATTTGCGAGTCTTTTGTTAAAAAAACAAGTGTCATTGTAACATCCAATAAATAAACGTTTGTTACTTGTTTTAAACTGGGATTTGTAATTTTATTTGGAGGGAGACAACTTCTGTTGCAGCACTGACTGAGATCACACAATTGTCACTGCGACTTGTGTTGGAATCAAGCAATGACCTTGAACCAGCACAACAAGCAGATGATCACGGCCTGTGCAGTGAACGCAGACAGACGCACGTTCACAGAAAGACTGATTGCAGCTGTAGGATGTCTCTTTAAACGGGAGTTCATGCTGAGAGATAAAGCCCCCCCCCCCCAAAAAAAAAGTCTGTAAACATGCACTAGGTGGTTGCAAGTTTAGCGGGTTGCATGTTTGCAATGCATACGAATAACAGGCTTACTGCAAGTGAGAGATATTTGATCAAGCAAAGAGAAATCACCCAAGATATAAGAAATACCTCTGATTTAGGGTAGACCACCCAGAATTCGATTTGTACACTTTAAAAAAGTTAGTGTCTCTTTAAACGGGAGTTCATGCTGAGAGATAAAGTAATGGTTCAACAGATATGAAGTTCCCTGCTGTGGTTCTGACCCACTTGAGTTTTGCCCCCAAATAATAGCCAGCTAGATACGGAAACCCCTAGATAATAGTTTTTATTTTATTTTCATAGATTGGCAACTGATTATCTCAAGTGGCTTTCTCTGGTGTGATTTTAGAATATCTATATATATTCCAGCAGATGGGCAGTTGGCCTTCTGTGCGTCTGACAGTGAGTTGTGGTTTGTGTGCCTCTCCAATCAAGATGAGCCTTGAGCTCTAAGCTAAGGGATTGCTTCATTTGCAAGTCTGTTGTTCAGTAGAACAAAACCAGTATCATCGTAATCTCCAAAAAAACTTTTGGTGCTTGTTTTAAACTGGAGTTGTGGTTTCGTTAAACCTGAAAGATTATGGGTTAATTCCCGACACCGAATGCAGCAAGGCCAAGCGGTTGCATACGAAGTCGGGGAAGGTTTGTAATCAGCACACATAAAGGAATGTCAGTTATCAGGGGCAGAAACGACCAGATGTTGACTCCTCCTAGATTTTCATCCGAGCCCTGTTAGCTGGGTAGCTCTGAAACTACAACGTTGCCACCGCAGCTACCACGGTGATGGAAAGGGTTGGACTTTAGGAAGATGCTGTTGCTGATTGAACAAGGTTCACATATTAACGTGCAATGGAGGCGCGCTTGCCAGTGTGTATATAAATACATTAAAAAAAAGGCTTCCTGTTGAATACAATGTAATTCCTTCAGAATGTTTCATTACATAAAATATGCCGAATCTATTGCCCCATAAAAAAAAAGTTAATGCATGTTTATATTTAGATAAGAATCTAATGGACAGGAATTGAGGTCAAACAAACGGAAGAGAGCGCGGAATTTTAACATAAATTTGACCTCATTATAACCCATGCATAATACAGGTTTTTATATATATATATATATATATATATATATATATATATATATATATATATATATATATACATATATATATATATATACATATACATATATATATACATATACATATATATATATGTATATGTATATATATACATATACATATATATATACATATATATATATACATATATATATACATATATATATATACATATATATATATACATATATATATACTTATATATATACATATATATATATATACATATATATACATATACATATACACATATATATACATATACATATATACACATATATATATATATATATATATATATATATATATATATATATATATATATATATATATATATATATATATATATATATATATATATATACATACACACACACCATCACGTTGACACACCGGTTCCCGTTAGATCACCGAAGTTAAGCGGCGTCGAGCCTGGCCAGTACTGAATGGGTGACTGCTTATCTCGGCATTGTTTCCAGTCGTCTTGTATTACTACTTGCCATTGGAATCAAGCAATGCCGACTCAGGAGAGCGGTTGTTGGGATTGCGCAACCCTTGCAATTACAAATTCACGCGCGGGCAGCCCCTGGTGAGGCACTCATACGTCGAAATCGACGGGAGAGTCCAGCATATATATATATATATATATATATATATATATATATATATATATAATAATCCAAAGAATTTCAACCGGATTTATAAAAAGTGCTCAATATCAAATAGAGCTTTAATATATGATTATTTTTATTTACACAGACATGTACAAAATCTGCGACACTGGCATGTCGATGTTATCGATCAACAGCTATTATAAACTGAGATCTCATCAGGCAGAGTTAGAATCCGATCTTAACCTTAGATCATATTTGGAAATAAAAATATGAGACAAAAAGTATACTTTTAGAGAATTTAACCTATACTGAAATGATTTAAGCTCAATATACGGGATAGAGCAATTATAAACATAAATGGAGGAAGAGGGATAAAGATGTGCGAATGAAAAATCTATTTCATCTTTGATTGTTCAATGCAAGGTGTACTCGATAAAAACATGTTTATTTTTCTTTCCTTAAGCCAAGCTTTTCAAAGATTAAAATCTTATCATCAATGGATAAATTGGCAGGGGAATAGCCAAAATTCAAAATTTGAAAAAATTTAAAAAAAACAATATAAAGTAATGGAAAGTAAAAGTGCGTGCGTAATATATATATATATATATATATATATATATATATATATATATGATAATTTTATTTACACAGACATGTACAAAATCTGCGACACTGGCATGTCGATGTTATCGATCAACAGTTACTATAAACTGAGATCTCATCAGGCAGAGTTAGAATCCGATCTTAACCTCAGATCATATTTGGAGAGAATGTGATCGATAACATCGACATGCCAGCGTCGCAGATTTTGTACATGTCTGTGTAAATAAAATTATCATATATAAAGCTCTATTTTGATATTGAGCACTTTTTATAAACCCGGTTAAAATTCTCTGGATTACCACCCTGTGGATATTTTTCACCTGGATTATTACCATTATTATTATATATATATATATATATATATATATATATATATATATATATATATATATATATATATATATACATATATATATATATACATGTTGTGTACGGTATCTGAGGGCAGATTTATACATGCACAAAAATGACTCTTAGAAACAGATAAAAATGTCTTTTTATGTTATTTGTATTAATCGGACTGAAGTAATCATTATCAGAAGTAAACTGTTATAACAACAACAACACGTATTTTTCCATCCATACGGACTACTACAAACATACGGTGCTATTATTACTTCTCACCACTTTGATGAAGCTAGGTTTCTCTTGCGAAATTATTAGCCAAAAGACCAAAGTAAAAAATGAAAAAGAAAAAAAGACAAAAAAATGTTTTTATTTTTTTTATCAATAAATCCTGAGGCATATATATGTGTCCGCAAACGTCTGCCGGACGAATAAGGGAAGGGAGAACGTAAATTTATTTCTATAATGAAACGTTTACTTTTTGCTTTCTATACCGATTTATACGTTTTTCTTTCCTTTTTCTTTTTTAAAACTTTCCTGTTTGAGACGTTTTGTAAAATGATATCAACTATGAAGGAATTTTAAATATCTGGTACAAATGAGTGCTGCAAGAGAGTTTAAAATATCGGGCACAAAATTGACTTCACATCGGAAATAGGAGACAATACAATAAGAAAGATTAATCGAAACGAAATTTCTCTGGTTAAGAAAGTTCAACAGCTACCAAGTCTGCCGCAAAGGGGGTAGGCTCCCTTTACCGAGCTAGAAAACCTCTCACACCTGCCAGTATCCTATATCTCTATAAAGTCACCGTGTATGGAGTATCGTTGCCACATCTGGGGCTGGTGCACTAACCATTAGACTCTCCCTCTTGGACAGATGCAAAAATAATTTCTAACCCAATATAACCAAAATCTGTTGGATCCCCGCGGTATTAACCCCCACCCCCCTCATTTGATTTTTTTACAAGTCTTTCCATGGAATATGCTCCGATTAACTTAATTTACTTGTACCCTCCAACATAAATATACCACGACCAACCAGACCAGCAGCAAAATCACACCCCTTCAATGTAGGGATCCGTAGATGACGGAAAAATGTTCTACTTTGATAGCTTATTTCCTTTGACAGCTTGCTATTGTAATTTCCTCACCGCTCCCTGTTTCCTGGACCTTATCAACATGTTAAAATTTAATTGTAATGTTAACAAAGATCTTTCTGCCGAACTCCCCACCCAGGTTTATCGCTTATAAATCCGATCCCTATTACAGAAGCCCCATATACGCTTCAGTGACAATATACCTTGTTTGGCGCCTTGGCCTTTTGGCCAAGATCAAAGTGTAGTATCTGTTCCGATAGATACTACACCCTATAGACTGGTATCGTCTTGGCCTTCGGGTCTTGATTACGCCGGTCTGTGGGGTTGTCCTGTGCAGTTCTAGGAGGTCCACCCTCCCAGGCTTTGCCTCCCCTCTTTGGGGAGGAGTAAGTTTATTGCTTACTGTCTGAGGCGCCGCTACCGGGGAATGCCGACGGGTCTGCCTATGCATTTTTTTTAGGCCAGAATGCTCACCTTCTCGGGCGCTGGCTTTTCAAATCCCACTTTCCCGACCTTGTGTCACATCTTACCTTGTGGGGGGGGGGGGGGAAGATAAATAAAACCTTGTTTGGTGTGCACAGAAGTATTTAAAAAAAAAAAAAAAAAGCACCGGAAATATATTTGCAAAACGACTACTTTAAAAGGCCACCTGTTTGCTGATGGAGTAAAGAACTATTATAACGTCACAGCTTATTTCTGACGCCATTGACGAGATTCTTTGACGTCAAACTTTATGAACGCACGAACTGGGCGTAAAAGGATCCGTGGTATCTCGGTATACCCCAACCCAGCAATGTTCTTTGCGGAGTTATTACTGCTTTAGCAAAATTCTTGCCATAAGTGAGAGAAGAGTGCAGGAGAATTATCGTCGATGTTTGGCAGAATTGACTGGATGGGTAGGGATATATATATATATATATTTATATATACAGGGTGGGCAAAAATAAGGGTCCTATTTTTAAAAATTCATAACTTTTTTATTTATTGATTTAAAAAAAAATTTTTTTTTAGAATAAGAAAAGGACCCCTTCCGAAGCAAGCATGAGCCGTATTAGCCCTAAGGAACGTACCCTCATTTAGAAAACATTATTTTTGCTTAAAAAACTCAAAACAGTGTAAAAAACAATACTTTAGTTTTTGTAATTTTTAAGAAGTGTTTTTCGGCTAAAATTTGTTTTGTTTATTTCAAAAAATCTCGGAAGGGTCAGTCTACACACACATAAAGTTTGGTGAGTTTAACTTTTATTTTGTGGAAGTTATTCAAATTCAAGTTATTCAAATTTAAAGATAGGACCCTTATTTTGGCCCACCCTGTATATATATATATATATATATATATATATATATATATATATATATATATATATATATATATAGCTTGTTTATGCTGTTGTTTGTTCTTACAGCTAGGCGTTTCTAGCAGACGCAAAAGGTATTCTTGTGGCACAATAAATGCCAATTTTTCAGTTCTCTTACGCGGGAAAATGTGAAGGAATGTGCACACAAAACGGGTAAAAAAAAAACGTGAAAACACGTTTCTTTACAAAGCAGCTCGTCTTAATTATTACTTTAAAGAACTAAACACTGCATATTTATTACATTCACTAAAACTGTGCATATATTTGGTTTAATACGTGAACACTTATGCTTGTTCTAATTTAAACTTAAAGCTACGCTTATTTTTGCCTTAAACACTTCACACAATGCTTTAAAAAAATTTTTTTTTTTTTAACATAGTTCACCCCAAAAAAGACAGGACGCCACTGTAGACGTAAGGGGCTACTGAGAAAAAAGAAGAGGGGAGAAGGTAGGGGGCAGTCAACCTAGATTGGGATCTGCGCAGCGAGATGTATGTTTACATTAGTTTTAAACTTCTGCATGTCTGTAGTGTCGGGGAAACAGGGGGCAGGGAGGGAGTTCCAGAGGCCAGCAGCACGAGGAAAGAAGCTATTGGAGTAGAAAGCTCTCCGATATCTGGAGACCTCCACAGTGAATGAATGAGATTTAGTTGATTGTCGAGTTAGTCTAGTGAATTTACGTCGAGGGGGCACTAGAGTAGCTAATTCATCGGAGCATAATCCATTGAAGTATTTGTAAAACAAGCACAAGGATGCTACATTGCGGCGATGGGACAGGGACTGGAGCTTGGTTGACAGTGAGGGACCTATTAGGTTGGCGACTCTTTTTTGGACCTTGTCAAGGAAGGAGAGACTAGTAGATGATGCACCAGCCCAGATGTGACAACAATACTTCATGCATGGACGGATGGTGGCTTTGTAGAGATACAGGATAATATCAGGCGAGAGGAGTTTACTAGCACGGTAGAGGGAACCAACCTCCTTTGCGGCAGCCTTGGCAATGTCTTCGATGCATTTGTTCCAATTCATGTTACCTGTGAAGGTTAGGTCGAGGAGTTTGAATAATGAACTCTCAGGTAGGGTGTTGTTAGCCATAACAATCGGTGGTTGGAGAGGTTCTTTATAGTTATTGAAGGAAATGAGCTTTGTCTTAGCGGCATTAAAAGTTACCAACCATTTATGACCCCAATCCACTACAGCCTCGAGGTCATTTTCTAAGGATTCAGCCAATGCCTCGGATATGATCGCGTCGGTTTTGCCAACATGGCGAGAGTAAAGTGTGGTGTCGTCAGCAAATAAACCAATCTCAGACACTATGTCATCAGGGAGATCGTTTATATAGATCAGGAACAACATAGGTCCAAGGATAGATCCCTGGGGTACACCAGCATTTATGTCATGTTGCTTAGATGAACGGCCATCGAGGACAACCTGGATTTTCTTTTGTCTAGGAAGGATCTGATTATATTAAGTAATTGCCCAGTAATATCGTATGAGCGTATTTTCAGGAGAAGCCCTTTATGCCATACCTTGTCAACTTTGTCAAGTGTATGATACATGCGTTCAGAGATGACCGTTAGGATGTCCGCAGTAGATCGTGCTTGTCTAAATCCATACTGGCGGTCAGATAGAAGTTTAGCATCATCTAAGTGCCTTACTATCGCTAGATTGATTAAGGATTCGAAGATTTTAGCAAAGATCGGCAGCAGACCGATTGGGCGATAGTTGTGAGGATCGGTTCTATTCCCAGAACTGTTGTAGACTGGTACCACAGAGGCAATTTTCCAGCTGTCGGGGAAGCAAGATTCAGCTAGGCATTTATTGTAGAGTTTGGAGAGGACAGGGGCCAGTTCAGCAGAGCATTTCTTTATTACTATTACTGGTATAAGATCAGGCCCACAAGCTTTGGAGGTGTCAAGGTTTTTTATGATGTCTCTGACCTGGGATGGGGTGATGACCAGGTTATCAAGTGTGGCTTCGGTCCGCCATGGGAATTTGGGGAGGGGTGGTTATCTGAGCTTAAAGTAGAGTTAGAAGCGAAGCGCTGGGCAAGTAGTTCAGCCTTATCAGTGGTCGTGCAAACGACATTATTGTGATTTGATAGTGGGGGAATCGTTGATTGACCATTATTTACTACATAATTGTAGATTTTCCAGAAATCACGAGTACCTAGTTTCTGTGACTGGATGCGTTTTTTTGTTAACTCATTATACCTTCTCTTCGCTTCACCTATCACGGCCTTGCATTTATTTCTTGACTCTATAAATGTATGTCTATTAGTAGCTGACTTAAGTCGGCCAAATTTACGGAATGCTTGTTGCCTCTTAGAAATGGCAGCTGCACATTCAGAGGTGAACCATTGGGGAGAGTGGGGCTTGCTAAAGAATTTTCGCATGGGGACATAGGCTTCGATGCCTGCTTTGACCCATTCAGTTAATTTGTTTGCACACTGGTCGGCAGGGAGTGAGAAGGTTTCCCTCCATGGGGCGTCACTGATGTGATCTCTGATTGACTCGAAATCAGCCTGCTTATAGTATCTTGTTGTTTTGAGCAACAGTTCATCAGCTTTTGGACGACTTTTTAGGGTGATATGTATCATTAGCAGAATGTGATCAGCATTTCCGAGTGGGCTATGAGCTTTCGTCACACAAGCCTCGGGCATTGAGGTCAAGAAAAGGTCTAGAAGTGAGGCTTGTTGGTCTACTCGATCGGGGATGCGGGTCGGAAAATCGACAGTCTGAGAGAGGGAGTGAGCTAAGGAGAAATTATACGTAGAGTTGCCGGCCGAGTCAGTAAGGCTGGAGAATCCCAACCAGTCGCGGTGGTGGGCATTAAAATCCCCAAATACATGTATCTGGGCATTTGAGTCAATTAGGAGTGCTCTATCTATGCTTTCAGAGACATAGTTTATCAGAGTACAGTCCTGGGTCGAGGGGGAACGGTATAAGAAATATACGTAACTGACGCTGTGATGTATAGTCAATCTAAAGCACATGTAATCTTGGTCATCTGATTCTAACCTATGTTCTCTAGTCAGGGGGAGGGTGTTCCGAACATAAACTCCTAGCCCGTGCATATGTTTGTCAGAGTCTTTACGGTAGAGTGGGAGGTAGTCAGTCATGTCAAAGTGGTGAGAGGAGATTGAGGATTGAAGGTTAGTTTCACTTAGAGCTAGGATATCCGGGGAGTTTGTCAGGAGAAAGGTTTCTACGTCGTTGGTGTTGGTTCTAAGTCCCCGGATATTTGTGAAGGAGAGCCTCAAGGGCGGAGGCGAGGGTGTTTTTTGTTGGGTGTCTGGTTTAGGTTTGCTTTTATTATTTTGTAATGACATGTTTGTTTTGATTATAGAGTGGTTGGCCAAGGTGGGTACTTGTTTAGTGCTAATAAGCTCACAGAAACAGTCCATTAGTCACAACCTGGTCCATGGGGGTTGTGGCCTCGAGAAAGCCCACCGGAGATAATTGCAGGGTCCCTTTCCATGCGCGGCATGGCACATACAACTACCCACGGTATTATGCAACTGATGATGGAGCAGCCGTTCTTAGCGCTACCAAAGAGTTTGGGCTCCTGTCCTGTCAGTCGGAAACAGCAGCCAGACAAGCTGTCTAACCTGTACCCTCAACCTGTCGGAACAAGAGAGACCCAGACCGGTCATGTAAGACTTAGTGACGAAAAAAAACTTTCCCCAAGTTGCCCAAATAGAGAGAAAGAGAACGGCGTTCATTGTCCTAGTAAGGAAACAAGGCTAGGCACTGGGTGTTTAGAGGCGTCCCGGTGCTGTTACCTCTGCGCCTGACTAATAAACAAAGAAAGAGTGCAAAGGCCGGCGATAGGCAGGACCTATCTACTCCTTAAGCAATTGTAGGTTTGCAAACCGGATATTTTGTTCGAGATTCCAACTCTAGGAAGGTTGTCGATCAGGACTAGGGAGGCCTCCCTCCCCAACGGTTTACTGCCACAGCGTAAGTAGCTGGTAGCAAGGTTTTTTTTGTCAGAGATTTCCTTCTCTTAGATGGATAGCCTTACAAGGTCTTACGGGTCGAACACTCCGAGAGGGGTAAAGATAGCCTGCGCCCTTGTACTAGTCGTGTATTTCCTATCCCACGCAGGTTACAAAAAAAACCAAAAAAACTTCCATATACAATGCACATATATATATAAATATATGTACTTATGTAGATAGAATAAGTTCTTTGTATGCTAAAGAGGAAACAGAACGTTGAAGATAGGTTCCCCTCTCGCAAGTAAGTATAAATAAGAGAAATGAGAGAAAAAAAAGAAAAAAAAAACAACTACAGGTCAGCATGGGATTTCAAGAATTTCTACAGTGGGAAAATCAATAGACAACACATAAGGCAGTATATATCAATAATTTAACACATTTAAGTCAAACAGAATTAAGTACATTCATATAAGACACATTGAAATACAGATGAGTAATGGAGAGAAAATAAAATAGAGAATAAAGAATAAAAATAGGAAAAGAAGGTGCTTATCTCTCCATCGGATTTGAGGTGATCTTTTCAGTTGGTCGTTTTGTCTCGAATTTTACTTTAATAAACTAAAAACTGCGCTTATATTGGCCTTAAGACCTAAACACTATGTTTATTTTTAATTTAATAAACTAAGAGCTACGTTTATTTTTGCCTTAAAAACTTCACACAATGCTTATTTTATTACTTAATACACTAAAACCTACGTTTATTTTTGCATTAAAAATTGACACTATGCTTATTTTTTTTCATCTAAAAACTTTGCTTATTGTTACATTAAAAACTAAATACTATGCTTATTTTTAATTTAATAAACCAAAACACCATGCTTATTTTTGCCTTAAAAACTGAACACAATGCTTATTTTATTATTTAATAGACTAAAAATTACGTGTATATTGGCCTTAAGACCTAAACAAGCGACGACCGTGACACCAATAGGTAACTTATTTAAATGAAAATAAACTCGTATATTTATTCATTTCTAATTGAATGTTTGCGTCCGA
>OY744547.1:17603985-17636485 GCA_963556195.1 Sepiola atlantica | reverse complement strand
GTTTCGGTTTCAGACAGACAGATACCAGGTTTCCATTAGTAATAGAAGTAGATATATCGTAATATAAGTTATAGTATAGTTTATGCGTCAGACAGACAGATACCAAATCTCCATTAGTAATAGAAGTACAACTGTACATTAATATAAATAATAGCATAGTTTCGGTTTCAGACAGACAGATACCAGATCACTATTAGTAATATATAGTACAATAGTACAATTAATAGAAGTAATATTATAGTTTCGGATTCCGGCAGACAGATACCTAATCTCAATTAGTAATAGAAGTACAATAGCACATTAATAGAAGTAATAGTATAGGTTTGGCTTTAAACAGACATATATCAAATCTCTATTAGTTTGGTATGGTTTGGTAGTTTTGTTTTACGGCATATCAACCCTTTTTGGGTTATTTAATGCCGAATCTGGTCATTATAGTGAAAGTTTTTATGCTTCAAGTTCTTTATATCTTCAAATGTTTAATCAGGGTTTTTGGTTTGGTAGTTTTGTTTTACGGCATATCAACCCTTTTTGGGTTATTTAATGCCGAATCTGGTCTTGTTTTCTTCTCTTTTTTGTTTCTTTCCCCTTTTAATATCTGTTTCTATTTAACCCATAGTTGGGACCCTAACAGGTACTACCACTCCGGGTCAGGGTGGACCTGGGAGCAATGGTAATTAAGAGGAGGCTCCACATTCCCCAAAGTCCGTAAGCCGGATCTCACCATCGGATGTAGTTTAAGGTCATATCCAGGACAGGGAGTAGGGTAGGAAAAATAAAAATAAAAAAGGGGAGGGAGAAAGGGAGAGGGGCTGTTGTTTTTGTTTTTGGTCTTGTAGAACATAATTAAGTTTTACAAAAAAAAACAACAAAAAAAACGTCAATGTAGGTGAATTTCGTCTCAGGGAGCCACAGGGCAGCCTGATCTGGTATCACCAGTCTCTATTAGTAATAGATAGTACAATATTACATTAATATAAGTACTAGTATAGTTCAGGCAGTCAGACAGACAGATACCGAATTTTTTTATTCATAGTAGATATAGATTACTCGACGCAGATAAATATTTAAGCTGAATTGCGGTGAAAATAGTAAAGAAACGGGAAACGATAATTTCGCCATCTTAATTATTCATTGTGCCATGAATCATATATTTGCAATACACTGACGTGAAATAAAGAGATCGTAAATATATTTATTATCATTTTGTGAGTGTCTTTAATGGAGTTGGCATACTAAAATTGATATCAGGTCGCCTATTAATGTTTCTGGTACTACGCAAGCCCATACTACTTACAGCCTGGTCGGTGAATCGACGACTAAACAACTACCCCCGCCACAAAATTTGTCAGATGAAGTGCGTGGTCATGTTAATTATTGGTCAACTAGTAAAAACGAAATCATATATAACACCTGTTATAAACAAATGGTTACTCATCTGATATGGCCAGGCTCAACGTTGCTTGACTTGCGGTGATCTAATAAAAACCAGTGTGGCAATGTGATTATGCCCTATATACCTATCAACTAGTGATCATAACGGATTATGTTTTCAGAGATATTTATCACGTAAACAGAACGCGGGGGTTAGATGGGTTCAGGCAGTTAACCATTTAAGACACTCGCCTAGCATGGGGACGATAACTTACTGGCAGTAACGTAGGGAGTAGTTTTCTATACAAAATGTACGCAGAGGAATAAATTGACCACAAAGACAATTAGACTAGTAATGTAGTACTATTACAAAAGCAAACCGCACACGAAGAGACTCGTTTACACATATAGAACATAATCCTGAAGTTATTCCGTAGATTTCTTCAAACAGCCTGCATTTTCTGGTTGCCACAAAAGTTTTCCATACTAAATGTTTATATTTACATCTATTTAAAATCCAATATACAACATGACGGATAGATAATTTAAGGTGTGAATATACGTAACTTTAACAAAGCAAACAGCTCCTCTACAAGTTGGGTAAATGAATTAGTATTCATTATGGAATTATGTCCGTAGAAAGATTTATAAGATAAACAGGATGCGGGGGATAACAGGGTTCAGGCGGTTAACCATTTGGGGCAATCGCCTAGAATGGGGACGATAACTTAACAGCAGTAACGTAAGACGGCGGATGTAAGATAGCTAAGTCAGTCAGTTTTTAATTAAAAATTTTTTTTCTTATCTTTCCTTTCTTGCTGGAGATGGGACATCCTACCGGATGCCAGACATTCACCGGATATTTCAGACACTCCAGCCTAGAGATCTTTTTAAGATTCTAACCGTCCCTTTAAGTGCAATTGTTTGTATTTCTCTTGCACTCGGTTCACCGGGTATACTCGCCAGATAGTTTTGAAATTATTTTTCATTAGTCCTGTTGCTCATATAATTACTGGTATGATGGAGATTTTCCTAAGATTCCAGTTTCTTTTCATGTCGTACATAAGACCTTGGTATTTCATAATCTTTTCCCTTTCAGCTCTGTTTAATCCTGCATCATTAGGGGCACTGACTTCAACTAGGGTTGCTACTTTCTCCCTTTTGTTGCATAGTCATAGTGGATGGGATAAGAAGTGCCGCGACCAGATATGTGTGCACAAATAAAAGACCCCAAAAGAAACTTAGACTGTTAATTGAGTGCTATTAAAAAAAAGAAAGCCCCACACAAAGAGGCCAAACCTTCACACGTTACAATTCAGTGAATCTATTGAAAAACGCATCAAGCTACAACCACTGTCAATATTTTCCTTTTTATCCCACTCCATGTCTAAATCTATACGAAACTTCCATGAACAAAGTTTCTTTCTTAGAACTACCTGTCTGTGGAACACACTCCCGCAGGGATGCTTCCGAGCTGACTACAACATTGTCATTTTCAAGTCTAAACAATCAAATTCTGGCAAACTTCCACCATCATTACCAAACCATCATGGTGTTGTCTCACTGTCCACCTGACACTCATTAACCCTTATCCTCGAGTGGCCTTTACACCTTGATAAGTGGTGACCCTTTAGTAAAAGAACATTTCTGTTTAGTGGGTCAGTGTACGTTCCCGTTGTAAAGAATTATCTTTTACGAAGCTGTGATATCCGTTGTTACCTGTACTATATTCTGAACCACCAATAAATCTGATGAGACGATCACCAAAGTGTCGCCGGCAATAAAATAAAGAGTGTTGTATATTCATGATTAAAACTTGGTGAGCAAGTCAAGTATATACTGAAGTTTATTGGTACCAAATAGTGTTAGATTACAGAAAGGTTTGTGAATGTTATTAACGATTCCATGGATGTAATTTTTTTTAGGTCACCCTGTACTATAATCTGCACCACCAGTAAATCTGATGAGACGATCACCAAAGTGCCCTGCATATAATTGAACGCCAATAAAAGAAAGAGCGTTGGACATTCATTGCGAAAACTTCGCATAGACTGAAGTTTATTTGTACCAAATATGGTCGGATTGCAGTAAGAACTGTGAAATTTATCGGATGACATTTTTGGAGGATCATCTTGTACTGTAATGTGGCCCCTCCTAAATCTGATGAGACGATCACCAAAGTATCTCCACATATCGTTAGAACGGTGATAAAACAAAGACTGTTGGGCATTCATGATTGAAACTTGGCGCACAAGACAAGCATAGACTGAATAGTCTTGGGATTATTTTGATAGACATTACTTTTGGGATCACCCCACAGATAAAAAGGGTGGTAAGGTCCGGTCAGTGTGAAGCCCATTCAAGTTATCTACTGATGAGACAATCACGATAGTGTCCTCGCATATGATTGCACGGACATCTGGTGGACAACTCAGGCATAAACTGAAGTTTATTTGTATCAAATATTGTTAGGTTGCAGAATTTTATTAACAATTCCATGAGTATTGATTTACTCCTCTCCAGGAGTTAGGCACAAGGCCAGTTTTTATCTTACTCCCACAAGTAAGATGTGACCCAAGGTCGGGTCGGGAAAGTGGGGTTTAAAAATTGCCTGGGCAGCCCCGTCGGCATTCCCTGGCAGGGGCGCCTCAGGCAGCAAGCAATAAACTTACTCCTCCTCAGAGGGGAGGCGAAGCCTGGGAGGGTGGACCTCCTAGAACTGCACAGGACAGACCCATACACCGGCGTAAATCAAGCCCCGAAGGCCAAGACACTACCAGTCTATGGGGTGCAGTATCCATCGGAACAGATACTACACTTTGATCTTAGCCAAAAGGCCAAAGACAATTCCATGAGTAGGTGGCATTTCATTTGGTTATATCTGTATAAACCTGCTATTAAGACAATGTTTTCGTCTTGTAATTGTTGTAGGTGTTTTTTTAATGAGTTCGTAATCGTTTGATTACAAATTAGTTTGCGTCTCGAGTTGTTTTATTAACGCAAGTTTAAAGTAATCGTTGGTGTCAGTGAAAAAAAAATGCAATTAAGTGCGAAACAATTTACGAGTTTAGAAAATGACCTAGTAACACATATTCCGATTGCCTAAATGTTTTCAAATTATCGCCAATATTGGCCGAGATAAAGGAGGCACGGTAGCGTAAACAATAACGATGTGCTGTGATCGGCTGTTACAAGATCGTGTCGTCTGAGGTGTGTATAATCTCATTATACACACCGTCGCCGGAAATTCTTTCTCGTCATCGTTGTCTCGATCAATTTACACAGACACATGAGGCTTCTTTTAAAGGAGGATTTATAAACTTTACGACAGAATGACAATGCAGTTATAGAGATCAGAGATATATACATTAAGAGATTACCCACTGCGTTACAGAGAGAGAGAGATAGGGAGAGAAAGTAAGAAAGAAAGAGACGTTTGAGCAGCCAATTATGCTAGACGATATTGTTAGCCCGCACAACCACCATTAAGGTTTTTGGGACGAGCATATGTATCGTGACCGCTTCACTTGAGGGACTGACAGCAAAGAGAGAGAAAATGACCCTTTTCGGAAATTACGTAAAACTCTCAACTTCCGCTTACTCTCTGAGGTAATCTGTTAACTCTTAATCCGTCAATTATTCCAACCGTTCTATCGCCCATTCTCTCGACTCGAATGATAGGCCTCGTTATGTAACACGGTAAACTGGGTACTCTTATTGGATTCATTGTGTTTAATTATACTAGATGTGCATACGATACTATTTCCTGAGATATGTAGAATTAAACCCAGCAAGATTCTGTTAGGACAACTAACGAAAACGAGTTACGCCCCTTGAACCATTTCGGGAGTTAAGAGTTATCGCCCTTGGAAATGGAGTCCTGCCCAGAGAGAAAAGTAAACAAAGATCACAACCTCAAACTGTTAATATCAAAATCGCGTCCAGCGGCGAAATAATTCATTATTTTATTCTGTGTTCAGTTTTAATAAATTTGTTAAACGTTTCCATTGATAGTTCATCCATTTTCTTACGAATTATTATTTATTATAGCCTAAATTACGAGGTTATAAAAGATTCCTTGAATTTCAATTTCTTCTTAAGACCCCTTAAGCTTAAACCTTAAATTTTAGATATTTTATAGAATCTAAGTCATGATCAAAATTAGAACACCATTTCTAGATATAAGGTTTAGTTGTATTGAATCTTGATTTTAATCTTCGCGAGGACACATAAATGTAGTTAAAAACTGTTCTGTTCGGGGAATTAATTTGAACCATCCTAGGATGGACATTCTTTTTATTTTAATATAACACAGAGCAATATTTGCGAAAATTTATATCCTTGTCATTTTTGGTGAAAAAAAAAACGTTTCTGTCTTTTTCGGCCAATTCATTTATGCGTAGACTTACATGATTTTGAACAAATTGCGATCCAGTTATAAAGTGTAGATTAAAAACAAACCCCCTCCCCAAACAGCACATATACACCGTGGCCAAGCAAATAGCTCAGTGAATCTTCTTCCACAAATATCTTGGAGTAGGAGTTTTTTGGTTTCTTTAATTTCCCCAGGCAACATCGGAGTTTGGGTCCCACTAGTACATAATAAGAAACACCAATATATTTATTTATTCGTTTAGTTTTTTTTTCTTCGCTTTCTGATGAATAAGCTGGTTATTTCGTGTTCAGAATCATACCAATGAGATTGAAATAGTTTATTAACTCCGTGAACTGGAAATTTTATTTGCTACTTTATCTAACGCAAAAAATATTACGTTGAGGTATTTTAGTTATTCTGTGAACTGGCAATAGATATATTTTTTTAATATGCCATCTATATATTAATACGATAGCGTGTGTGTTCGTGTGTCACGCTTACATCAAAAGCTCTGCATATGCGTGCCGCACCTAGATTTTGAAAAGCATCGAAGTCACCTAATTTTCGTAATATTTTCCAGTATTTTCCTTTGGCGCAACGGTTAGCGACATAGGATTTTGACGTCGGTTTTTGACGTCGGCCCAACTGGTTTTTTCTACATCGAAGAGGGGGGGGGGTAGGGAGGGGACGACCAGGAAGACACATATTAATACGGAACAAGATAATTAGTATTGAAAACATCATTTCGTGTAATTTACACGGGTCCTACTAGTTTTTATTAATAAAATAGAAATTTTAAAAATTACATTTATATTACTAAAATTACGGGCACTACAGGCCAAAATTCTGGTATATATTAAATTGCTTTAACGCCAATACGTAGTTAAAGAAAAATAAATTGTTTGAGCTATTAAAATGATTTCCAACGCTATTGATGAGGATTACCCATTCATTTTTTATTTTTTATTATCGCTTATGTTTGAATTCATGTTTTGAAACATGACGTAAATCACAAATCTATGACGTCACGCCAAAGCTATAATTATTTTGTTACGGTAATGTTTTAAGCTCTATTTATAAGAAAATCTAATTAGCTCAGTCGGTAGAACCTAAGATCTCAAGGTTTCGGTTTCAATTTCCGGTCATGGCACCCACTTGGGAATTTATTAGTTACTCTTAATGCAATATTTTACATTTCTAAAAGTAGTTAAGATCTCTGATATTTCGAAATGAGACAAATCCCGCAATGCATTTATTGGGTTTAAAGAAAATTGCCAACGACAGAAAAATTGTGATTTACGGAACAATTGTGAAAGACAGACAGACAAAAGGTCTATTTATTTAATATTCTTAATTGTTCTATCATGTCTCATTTCCTATTTGATTTTTTTTTTATTTCACTGGCTGTAGTGAGAAAGGTTTAACAGAATATTGCTCGTATAGTGATTTTTGGATGTTTGCCTTTCATTTTACGTTACGTGATACGCAAGAGAAATAATGCAGAGATAAACGGAGAACACATACAGCAAATGGTCACCCATTTCAGTACTGACCAGCATCAACGTCGCTTAACTTCGGTGATCTAATGAGAACCGGTGTGTCAACGTGATTATTCCATATACGAAATGGTTACACATAAACCAGATTGTCTTCCCCTCCCCCCTCTTTCTCTTTAGAATCGAATGTCAGTCAGCCAAAGGCAACGAAAGGAACAAAATAGAGAAGAATCGTTAAAGCATTGTCCCTGAACCTCTCCCGATTTAATAACAATGTCTAAAGGGATTTGGGGGAGGGGGGCTAGTTTTGAATATAACTGTAGTGAGAAAATTTTAACAGGATACTGTTCGTATCCTGATTTCTGGATTTTCACTTCACGTTACCCAAGTTTGGCTAAGATCAAAGTGTAGTATCTGTTCCGATGGATACTGCACGCCTGTCCTGTGCAGTTCTAGGAGGTCCACCCTCCCAGGCTTTGCCTCCCCTCTTTGGGGAGGAGTAAGTTTATTGCTTACTGTCTGAGGCGCCCCTACCGGGGAATGCCGACGGGGCTGCCCAGGCAATTTTTAAATGGCCAGAGTGTTCACCTCTCGAGCGCTGGCTTTTCAAACCCCACTTTCTCGACCCGATCTTGGGTCACATCTTACTTGTGGGAGTAAGATAAAACTGGCCTTGTGCCTAACTCCTGGGGATGAGTAAATAAAACCCAAGTTAAATATGTTTTAGTTGTCCAATGATCAAAAGCTGCATGTCTCACAGCGACACCATATCGAAAAGAAAAAAGAGAAAGAAAAAAAAAACAAAAAAAACCCACCTGTTATCGCTAAATCTTTCTCAACCGAATGGGACCGGACACTAGAGACGTTCTGACTTCTTTTCACCTTTCATTTTAGGTAACGTGGTGGTACGCAAGAGAAATATGTTTAGTTATCTAACAACCAAAGGCTGCACGTTTCCAAGCGACACCGCCTCAAACAAAAACGCCTAAATCTCTCTCAACCAAGTGACCTCGACGCGAGAGATGTTCTGAGTCCTTTCTCTCGAACAGGCGAATCATCTACCTTATATGGGGCTACAAATGATTCGTCATTTGTAGCCCTTAGATCGACAGTTCGAATCAGACTCCTGGGATTTACCTCCTCCACCCCTACAGGAAGATGTAACACGAATTTACAGAAGGTGGGGAATACCAAGCTAGCGCCGCTAAAAAAGGGGCATTCTGGCCTTTAAAAATTGTCTGGCTCGCCCCGTCGACATTCTCCTGTCGGTGCGCCTCGGGCAATAAACTTACTCCATCCCAAAGAGGGGAGAAAATGCCTAAGAGGTTGGACCTTCTATGACTATCCAGGACGAACGAATACCTCAGACAGACAGATAAAAAAACACCGAAGCGCCTCAGTTTACTGCGTCTAACTTTTTTGTTCGAGGATTTTATGTACAGCACAGGCGATTCTTTGTTGTCTACTTCGGGATGAAGGGTCGGTCGGTTTTGCTTATTACGCTGGCCAATCAGAATGAACCATTTATTTCGCCCTAGTTGCATGACGTCATATCCGTCTGACGGTGAATTATTAGCGTTAATATATAAGCGTGATTAGGAGAGAGAGAGGGGGAAAAGAGAGAGAGATGAGTCATCAATTATTCACTATCTCTCACTTAATCAAATATAAAAATATTACATTGAGTAACCGGTATTTTATTTACTCCGTGACCTGGAAATTTAATATGTTACTTCATGTAACGAAAAGAATATTACATTGAGTAAAAAGTACTTTTTGTACTTCGTAAACTGGAAATTTCACACTTGGAAGCGTTGATGAAATGGCAATAATAAGGAGATTTGAAAAAAATATTTTGAAAACCTGGACAACGCATTTATTTAAATCTATTTTATTTTCTCCATGAATATTGAAAAGCCAAATGATTTTTCTATTAATAAAAGTGAAGTAAAAAAAGTTTAAATTCTCAGATAAAACAAAATCTTGCAAACAGTTTCCACAGTTTCAAAGTATACGTGTCGTTAGATAATTTCATTCCACTCCGTTTGATATAAATTATTTGTTGTCGTGTTTTTGTTTACGATTTCTCTGCTAACTATTCTGAACTTTTACTATGAATTTTTCTCAGTATTCAGAGAATCAAAATGTGAGAAAATAAAGTAATATCTTTGAAAACTGTGACACAGTTTTTGTTAGAGACATGCAGGCACAACATCTCTATTATATTTTTCTAATTCATTTTAATGATTGTTTTATCACGTACACGTTTACGGATAACATACGCCATCTTTGAGGAGAGGCCCAACGCCTTACAATTCACAATCAATTTAATATACGGATTATAACATAATTTTTACCGCATGCCTCACGCAATCTTTCCGTTCGTCGGTTCTCCTCCCAGTGACTGAGGACACCTGCAATTAATATACGCCATATTTGAGGAGAGGCCCAACGCCTTACAATCCACAATCAATTTAATATACGGATTATAACTGTTACACCGGCCGTTCTTACACAGGAGAAACTGCACCGGTTGTCACTATAAATAGTGCGAGTCACCAGAGACACCAGAGACACAAAGAGAAGACAGAGAACAGTCTTGTAACTGTCTAGCCAAGTGCTAGTCAATTCCTTACTTTGTTAATACACTTGTTAAACCAACCCTCGACTTGACTTCCTTTATTTATTATTTATTGTTGGACAACTTCACAACAGATTGGCGACGAGGATGAGATCATGGATGCAGTGTTTGATACTTTTCAGGTGCCCATACCAGAGACTGCTCCTGAGATTAGGAGATCAAAAAGAAAACGGAAATCGACTGAGTTGATGATGGTGATTCCCAAACAAAACGTTATTAATCCCCAGAGGGGATATTTTCAAAGGGGGGTGTTACACCGGCCGTTCTTACACAGGAGAAGCTGCACCGGTTGTCACTATAAATAGTGCGAGTCACCAGAGACACAAAGAGAAGACAGAGAACAGTCTTGTAACTGTCTAGCCAAGTGCTAGTCAGTTTCTTACTTTGTTAATACACTTGTTAAACCAACCCTCGACTTGACTTCCTTTATTTATTATTTACTGTTGGACAACTTCACAAGAATAACATAATTCTTACCGCATCTTTCCGTTCGTCGGTTCTCCTCCCAATGACTGAGGACACCTGCAATTAATTGTTTAAAAACTGAGGACACTTGCAATTAATTGTTTAACAACACCGAAAAAATAAAGAACCATCGATTTGAATGAATAACATTTACTGACGGTGTGGGTGGACCCTTTTTTCTGCTAGTGGTGGGATTGGGGGCGCATTCCCGGCTACGGATTTTGTCTTAATTATCGGCGGTGTCCAGACATTCTCACACGGCTGTCGCCCTCAACTACTTCCACGCGACTCCCGTTTCTTCCTTTCTCTCTCACCCACTGACGCCATGTTCGCTCTCAGTACAACCAGGGTTCAGATGACATTTCAAGGCACTCGCTGACCCGATGGTGTTGTGTCGACATCGGTCTGTTAATTAAAATCCTGAGATGAATACTAGCAAACATACCCACTTACTATGTAACATACGTAGTTAGAGAATATTATTTGTAAATGTTCGGCAGCTCGATAATAAGTGAAATGAGGTAAAACAAAATCTGACTTTACTACATAACAAGAGAGAGAGGAAAAGTATTCGAAAGAGAGAGGGAGAGTCATTAATTAATCTATCTGCCTCTTTCTATCTCTTTCTCCCTCCCTCTCTCTCCAATTTGTGTATCTTCCTTCGCACGCTAGTAAAAAGTTTAAATTTATATCATTCTTCATTATCTCATTATGTCTTATTTTCTATTTGAACTTCCTCATTATTTTATTGCCCAATCAGAACGAAAGATTTATTTCACCGGAGTTGTATGACGTCACATCCGTCTAGCGGTGAATTTAGAGCGTTAATATATAATCGTTTACAAAGAGTAGAAATCAAGCCGGTAGATTTTTTCAGGCGCTTTCTTGGCATTTTGGCTAAGATCAAAGTGTAGTATCTGTTCCGATGGATACTGCACTCCATACTGGTATTGTCCGGTCTTCGGGCCTGGTGATGCCGGACTATGGGTCTGTCCTGTGCAGATCTGGGAAGTAACGCTCCCAGGCTTTGCCTCCCCTCTTTGGGGAGGATTAAGTTTAATACTTAATGTCTGAGGCACTCTGCCCAGGCGATTTTTTAAGACGCCGCTAGCACTCCTCCTATGGAGTGCATACCCACTTTCCGACCTTGTGTCACATTCTACTGTGTGGGACGTAGATAAATAGCAGCCGGTAGATTGACGGATAGGCTACCACAGTGGTCCTCAACCTTTTTGTTGCCGCGGACCGGTAAGCGTTAGACAATTTTACCGCGGCCCGGGGGTAGATTGTTTACTTGCAACTTACATGTAGCATCGTACCAACAACATAACATGAAAATAAAAGCCTCGAAATAATAATAAATATATCATTAAAAAGTTTACATTAAAAATTACAAAAAAAAAAGCGCAAGACAGCGTGTGACTCATTGTCAAGGTCACGCCGAAGGCAGCCAACTGCTGTTGAGCAATCACAACACGAGTCACAAGACACACAAACACACTTATAACACTAGTGACTAAGCTTACAAAGCGTATGACTAATCTTATGACAAAGCGTACAAACTGAGATAAAGAGCTTTAAAAACTGCGCACATGTATGCAAACTATATTTCTAAACTGTATTTCTTACGCGGCCCGGTACCAATTGGTCTACGGACCGGCACCGGTCCGCGGCCCACCGGTTGGGGACCACTGGGCTACCACACATCCATGTATTGGTCTGGTTACCTAATGGACAACCATGACATTGAATGGCTGCAGATAATTCCTCTTATTAAGTAATTCAAATTGTACGAAACGAGTACCCCTTCACCTTCAACGGGCGCCACTATTCTCCATCAAGTAACTTTGTATTAAATCATGTTCCAGTGGTTTCGGTAAAGGTTTCTTCTCCATCTCTTTCGTGTCGTAGCACGGACGAAGAAAGCAGCCTTCCATCGCGAAAACTCTACCGGAAGCTAAAATTCGTTACCAAACCCCTCAAAGTTGACATACGTACAAGGCTTCCAGCACACGTCGGCTATTAACAATTCAACTTCAGTCCATCCACTACACACGGTCTCACCTTGATTAACAACTCGGGTCACTTAACAGGTCTGGTATCGATCGGAACTGTCGAATGATAAATTGATTTGTGCGTGTCTTGGTGAGAGAACCGTACGCTTTTAGCCGCGAAAACTCTCTCAGAAACGTCGGGGCAGAAAAACACAAGAACGCATATTCTTAAGATATATCCATTCGATCTACGCGTTTAGCGATAGAAATGCTATTTAAAACTTAAGCGTGACAAGAAATTAAAAATCCTATTTCCAACTTAAGCCTAACAGAGCAACGAAAATGATATTTCAAACTTAAGCAAGACAGAGCAACGAAAATGATATTTCAAACTTAAGCCAGACAAAGCAACGAAAATGATATTTCAAACTTAAGCCAGACAAAGCAACGAAAATGATATTTCAAACTTAAGCCAGACAAAGCAACGAAAATGATATTTCAAACGTAAGCCAGACAAAGCAACAAAAATAATATTTCAAACTTAAGCCAGACAAAGCAACGAAAATGATATTTCAAACTTAAGCCAGACAAAGCAACGAAAATAGTATTACAAACTTAAGCCAGACAAAGCAACGAAAATGATATTTCAAACTTAAGCCAGACAAAGCAACGAAAATGATATTTCAAACTTAAGCCAGACAGAGCAACGAAAATGATATTTCAAACTTAAGCCAGACAAAGCAACGAAAATAATATTTCAAACTTAAGCCAGACAAAGCAACGAAAATGATATTACAAATTTAAGTCTGACAAAGCAACGAAAATGATATTTACAACTTAAGCCAGACAAAGCAACGAAAATAATATTTCAAACTTAAGCCAGACAAAGCAACGAAAATGATATTACAAATTTAAGTCTGACAGAGCAACTAAAATGATATTTCATACTTAAGCCTGACAGCAACGAAAATAATATTTCAAACTTAAGCCAGACAAAGCAATGAAAATGATATTTCAAATTTAAGCCAGACAAAGAAACGAAAATGATATTTCAAACTTAGTTGTGACAGAACAAAGAAAATTATATTTCAGACTTAGGTGTGACTGAACAAAAAAAATGATATTTTAAACTTAGGTGTGACTGAACAAAGGAAATTATATTTCTAACTTAGGTGTGACAGAACAAAAAAATGATATTTCAAACTTAGGTGTGACAGAACAAAGTAAATTAAATTTAAAACTTAAGAGTGACAAAACAAATAAAATGATATTTAAAACTTCGGTGTGACAGAACAAATAAAATGATATTTAAAACTTCGGTGTGACAGAACAAAGAAAATGATATGTCAAACTTAGGTGTGACAGAACAAAGAAAATGATATTTAAAACTTCGGTGTGACAGAACAAAGTAAATTAAATTTAAAACTTAAGAGTGACAAAACAAATAAAATGATATTTCAAACTTCGGTGTGACAGAACAAATAAAATGATATTTAAAACTTCGGTGTGACAGAACAAATAAAATGATATTTAAATCTTCGGTGTGACAGAACAAATAAAATGATATTTAAAACTTCGGTGTGACAGAACAAATAAAATGATATTTCAAACTTCGGTGTGACAGAACAAATAAAATGATATTTAAATCTTCGGTGTGACAGAACAAATAAAATGATATTTAAAACTTCGGTGTGACAGAACAAATAAAATGATATTTCAAACTTCGGTGTGACAGAACAAATAAAATGATATTTCCAAATTAAGCGTGCTAGAGCATCAAAAAATGACATTCCAATTTGAAACTAAAGCGTGACAGACAGACAGATTGACAGACAGGCAACCATTCTCACAGAGATGCAGAGACTATCCCAAAATTGTTAATTTATCGCGTTGAATTTCGGTAATGTAATTAGACTTCCGGTTCGTGACTGGGCGTGTCTTACTTATTTCGTCTTTAACACGAAGGCTTAGATCTCGTGAGTCTGTTAAACTTTCGGTTGATCCCTTTTTATTGCATAATTCAGTACCACGCATGCGCGTGTGATTTGTTTTTTAATTGTCGAGATTAAATAACGTTGTCAATGAATTATGTTCTGTCTAGCCTGGACGACCAGACAGACAGGTACAGAAAAGGTGTAACATTATTCAAAAGCCATGTTAAAAAATTAAATACATCAAATTTGTTATAATTAAATTCGATTAGAAAAATAGTTGTTGTCTTGTTTACATTACAAACCACAAATATTATTTCGAGTCAGCCGCTGCTGGTCAGTCATCGCTACGACTTATTAACGTAGTTAGACTTGTCGTGATTCGAAATCGGGACTCCAGTGATCGACGTTCGTCGCTCTATCAGCTTAGCCACGAAGCTGGTGGTGGAAATAGAGTAAATTATTTCGGCCAATTTGCTAGCTGTTAAAACGCATTAGAAATTTATCAGGGGAAGTAGACCCCCCCCACACAATATATATATATATATATATATATATATATATATATATATATATATATATATATATATATATATATATATAAAGAAGCTTTGAGTTATTTTAAACAAAAAGACAAAAAAAAGGAAAATGCAGTTTAAATGCCCAGAGAAACTAACTAAATCCAAAATAGTGCAGACTTAACATTCGTTGGAAAATTCATAAATAAATAAAATATATAATAGTAAGTAAATAAAATAAAAAGGGGGATTAAGTATCTAACAGTGAAACAAAAACAGGAGACCTTAACGTAAGCATCTAATATTAACACGGGGATCATCAGCTGTTTACCATGTAACTGTTTCGGAGATTTAAAAACAGGACAGTTATATGCATGGCTCTCCAATGGTACAGATCAAACTACCATTTCCCCAATAATCAAGTGTCGAAATAATTCAGCTTAAAGTTTTAATTATATATACATAAATAATAATAATAATAATAATAATAATAATAATAATAATAATAATAATAATAATAATATACTACCCTTAAGACTACCCTGTAATATGGTAATTTGCATATCAAATAAAATTCTTTATAACAATAATAATAATAATAATAATAATAATAATAATAATAATAATAATAATAATAATAATAATAATAATAATAATAATAATAATAATAATATCTAAACACTACACTCAAGAACCATTCTGCGATATGGTAGCTAGAAATAAAATTATATAGGAATTAAAGTTGCATTAAAAAAAAAGATAAAGAGAGAGAGAATACATTTTTATTTATACAAACATTATTGTTTACATATGTTTCAGTTATTCTCTCCGATAGAGAGTCAACTTCTTCAAGTTGACTCTCTATTGGAGAGAATAACTGAAACATATGTAAACAATAATGTTTGTATAAATAAAAAATTATACAAAAAAACAGCTCTACTTGTTATTGAGCACTTTTTATAAACACTGGAGTTTCATTGGATTAAAATCTATAGAAACAAATATAATACATGTACTATAT
Organism: Sepiola atlantica; assembly: GCA_963556195.1. Classification (NCBI taxonomy): domain Eukaryota; kingdom Metazoa; phylum Mollusca; class Cephalopoda; order Sepiida; family Sepiolidae; genus Sepiola; species Sepiola atlantica. The sequence goes on along the minus strand of OY744547.1, from coordinate 17,620,670 downwards.
ATATATATATATATATATATATATATATATATATATATATATATATATATATATATATATATATATATATATATATATGAACATTTTAGAAACCAGTCAACAGATACGTGAATGTATATCAATAAATGGAATTTACTGATATTTCTTTTTGATATTTCATAAATCCGAATATATATATATATATATATATATATATATATATATATATATATATATATATATATATATATATATATAGTTTGCAGGTTCGAATAGTTTCGATAGGAATTCGAATCAGAGAGCTCTATGTCCGTTCAAACAGAGCATGAATAAGTTTTGAGGTTGAAATAGACTAGATATACATTCGGATTGAACACATTATAACTTATTTCGACCTCAACTAGGTCTCCTCGGATGTGTTTTCAACCGTCATCCAAACCTAAGTGACGGTTGGAAACACATCCGAGGAGACCTAGTTGAGGTCGAAATAAGTTATAATGTGTTCAATCCGAATGTATATCTAGTCTATTGCAACCTCAAAACTTATATATATATATATATATATATATATATATATATATATATATATATATATATATATATATATATATATTAGTACTTCAACAGTGCTCGATACGTAAGTAGAGCTAGGTAGTAAGCAATGAAAATATATATGGCAATTAAGCTACACAGAGGCTCCCGCGTTTCATCCCAGGGGGGAATCTACAGGCTATATATATATATATATATATATATATATATATATATATAAGAGATAGAAAGGAGAGTAGTCGAGGTAAGAAAGATGGGATATAACTTTGGTGTTACATTGTAGCCCTCGTCATCGTTCTTTTATTGCTTTATATAGAAATCTACAGTTAACTATTCAAGCATGTCTTTACTAAATATTTAAAATCAATTCAGCCGTGATTGGTATTGATCAAAGCCGTGTATTTCGTGTGGCCGACATCCTGTCCGTCCATTCATTCATATTTTTTTCTCAATGAACCTGCCAATGCATGTATATAATCGAAGCAATACTTCCTCCCTGTTCCTTCGCACCGAGCCTCGTTTCAATCTCCACAAACGATTTTTTTTAAATTCTTCTTCCTTTCGTTTTATTTTATTGTATTTTTTTTTTTTTTTTACTAGCAGGGCTTCCACGTGCTGCCTGTGTATTCACTTTTTTACTTCATTTAACTTCAGCCGAAGTTCTCAGAAATCAACGGGCTCCTTTCTGGGGCTAACACTTAATCACTACAGGGTGTCTCAAAAAAATGTACTCACTCGTAGAATGACGAGAAAACTTTTATTTATGAACATAGAGTGAAATGAAATAGCATCGAATACATGAGACAGATGTAATTGAAGAATCATGTTCGCAAATGTTCAAACTGATGACCATTATTGTTCAAACAAAGCTGATAACGCGCACCAAGGGATTCGCAAACGTCGCGAAACATGTCATTAGGAATATCACGACAGTGTCTTTCAATTTCCAATTTCAATGCATCAATTGTCCTTGGTTTGTTGCCATAAACTTTGTCTTTTAAGTATCCCCACAAAAAAAAGTCCATGGGTGTTAGGTCTGGGGAACGCGCAGGGTATTCATTGGGGCCCCTTCGTCCAATCCATGTGTCAGGAAACACTGCATCGAGGTAAGCTCGTACGTCGCGATGGTAGTGGGGAGGAGCTCCATCTTGCTGAAAGTAAATATCGCCGTCATCACCAAACCTCTCTGTAATTTGTGGACCAACAAATTCCTGAAGCAAGTTGAGGTAGCTCTCACAGTGAGTACATTTTTTGAGACACCCTGTATATGAGCTACATAGATATTCGAATATTCTATTAAAGTTCTCCTTTATTTCTCAAACGTTGAGTTAAGAACATTAATTTTCTTCTCCCCAATTGACCAGTTTACTGTTATAGTATATATTTCTTGTGGTCTCTTGGTCTTACCAGATTTCAGGACAATAATTCATCTTGCCTAGTGGAGTATCCAGCTAAGTGCTGTTACTTGAGGTAACATGATTTGGAAAAGGCGCACCATTCCTCGTATGAGCCGGTGTATGGCCGTGCCCAGGGAGTTGTTTTGTGCTTCGAATGCTATGTTATTTTGAATATTTGGTTAGGGTTTACTTGTTGGGGAAGCATCCTCATGTCAGGTTATCCTGACAAACCCTTGTACAGAGAGAATGAAGACACTCGAGGATGGTGTCTAGTAGGTAATTCAAAGTCACCAGTGGGTAATTCAAACTGTACTATATGTAAAAATTGTTATGTTTTGGGATTTTTTAAAATAAGAAATAGAAAAATTATTATTTTAAAAATAATTTTACTTAGTTAAAGATTGTAATTTTTCAAATATCTTTTAACTTAAATGCATAAACATTGTATATTTTTAATTAAAAAAAACAAAAATCAAATCAAATTAATTTGGCAAAAATAATGCAACAAGCCATGTAGAGAGGTTAAGGTTAGAGTTAGGGTTAGAGTTAGAGTTAGAGTTAGAGTTAGAGTTAGAGTTAGGGTTAGGGTTAGGGTTATGAAGATAATAATTCCCGGATCTGAAGAAAAAAACGAAATACCCAAAAAATAAGGTTAGGGTTAGGGTTAGGGTTAGGGGTAGGGTTAGGGTTAGAGTTAGGGTTAAGGTAAGGGTATGGTTAGGGTTAGGGTTAGGGTTTGGGTTTGAGGTTAGGGTAGGGTTAGGGTTAGGTTAGGTTAGGGTAGGGGTAGGGGTAGGGGTAGGGGTAGGGTTAGGTTAGGGTTAGGGTTAGGGTTAGGGTTAGGGTTAGGTTAGGGTTAGGGTTTGGTTAGGGTTAGGGTAGGGTAAGGGTTATGGTTAGGGGTAGGGGTAGGGGTAGGGTTTAGGGTTTGGGTTTGAGGTAGGGTTAGGGTTAGGGTTAAGCGTTAGGGTTAGGGTTAGGAGTAAGGGTAGGGTTTAGGTTTGGGTTTGAGGTAGGGTTAGGGTTAGGGTTAGTGTTTGGGTTTAGGGTTAGGGTTAGGGGTTAGGGTTAGGGGTTAGGGTTAGGGGTAGGGTTAGTGTTTGGGTTTATGGTTAGGGTTAGGGTTAGGGGTAGTCACAACATCTTCTGGCATGTTTTTTCTACGGAGCAGAAACACGATCAGAGAATCTATTGAGCCGAAAGCGACGGTGGTACATATTTTGCGAATGTCCACGGATACCACGAGTTGGCGCTGAGGTCAAAAACTTCTTAAAAAGTAGAGTTACATTCCCGTTGATGATATTGAAATCCAGAATGAAATGTCCTCGTAACCTCTGCTACTGAAATGTGAAGACATTTAGTCCTTGGAGTCGCTCTTTGTAGGTACGCGTGGAGAGTCCTGTCACCATCCGGGTTGCGAACTGTTAAACACGCTCCAGGTGTACGATATCATTTTATAGATAAGGATTTGTTGCTTGGATGGTTAGGGTTAGGGTTGGGGTGAATGGGTCGTATCAGAGTTATGTATAAGGGACGGAAAGTGTTTGCTGTTAGGTTGAGAATTAGGCATTAAAATTAGTAAAAATGAACCAGTTCAGAGTTTACGTAAAATAAGTTAACATGTGGCAAAAATAAGTGTACATGTGGCACAAATAAGTTAACATGTGTCACAAGGAGCCAATTGCCTTAACAATTAATTAAAATTACTTAAAATTGCAACCTTTTTTCAGATTAGGGATCAGAATCAATTAAACATTAAGCTTAGTGACGGCTGTCGACAAGTGCGTTGAGGTCAACCCAGGTGAGCACGCTAAACTTGACGCATTGACAGCGCCGGGATTCCAAAGACAAAATAATTTCGCTCGCTGTGGAGGATTCGTTTTGGAGAAATAACAGCTTTTCTTTTCCTTTGAGGGAAGAATTCAGTTTTTCAGATGTCACGAAATGCGACAAGCGCGTGTCATGGAGGGTGCTGACACCGACTGCAGCACTCCTACTTGGCTGCGACGAAATCATATTAGCATCGCTTGGCTGATAAAATGGAATTTAAAAAATAAATTATATGTTTACAAAGACATAAATGCCTCACCCATTTTTTGTTTAGCCATTCCTCTCATCAGCTCCAGACCATACTTACTCTGACAAAGCAGAGAAGTAATGCTGACCAACCGCTTCAACGAGCTTCTTGGCCTTTTGGCTAGGATCAAAGTGTAGTATCTGTTCCGATGGATACTGCACGCTTGTCCTGTGCAGTTCTAGGAGGTCCACCCTCCCAGGCTTTGCCTCCCCTCTTTGGGGAGGAGTAAGTTTATTGCTTACTGTCTGAGGCGCCCCTACCGGGGAATGCCGACGGGGCTGCCCAGGCAATTTTTAAATGGCCAGAGTGCTCACCTCTCGAGCGCTGGCTTTTCAAACCCCACTTTCTCGACCCGATCTTGGGTCACATCTTACTTGTGGGAGTAAGATAAAACTGGCCTTGTGCCTAACTCCTGGGGAGGAGTAAATAAAACCGCTTCCCCTTCCCCCAGTTAGGACCAGCAGCGTCAATATCACAGTTTTGCGGATTTAAATTCAGAGCGTGGGCGCAGAGCTATTGACAAAGCAATTGGTCAGAACAAATGAGATTGATGCTATTGGTCATGAGAATCGATGGTTGGACACGTTTTCTTATAGTTGTTAAAGGAAAAGAGCTTTATCTTGGTAGCATTAAATGTGGTCATCATTTTTTTGCCCTATTCTACTACAGACTGGAGGTCATTTTCAAAGTATTCAGCCGTTGCCTTGCTAGTATGGGCATTCGATTTCCCCTGACTGAAAAAGTAACCGGTCAGAACGAATGTGACACTCGTAGACTTTTTTTTAAAGCATCTAATTGAAATTTAATAAAGAATAAGGTAAAAAGAAATACCTTTGAAGCATATAAAGATGCTATATCATTTTTAAAGAAAAATAAATCGAAACCGATTTTTTTTCTTCTTTATATAAACCTTGTCATATAATTAAAAAAAAAAATTTTTTTTTTAAATTAAAATTTTTTTTTATTTTTATTTTTTTTTAAGCATCGAATTGAAATTTAATAAAGAATAAGGTAAAAAGAAATACCTTTTAAGCATATAAAGATGCGATATCATTTTTAAAGAAAAATAAATCGAAACCGATTTTTTTTTTCTTTATATAAACCTTCATCATTTTTTTTTTTTTACTTTATAGTGATACAAATAATTTCGCCAGTTTAAAACCTGGCCTCATCAGTGTGTCTATATCCTGATGTTATTGGATTTGGATGTTTTCTCGATTACCGTTGTGGTAAACGGGCTTAGCGGATGTTGTTGTTGTTTTCCGTTTTCAAATATGATGGCGCGTATGCTCACGAGACAGATATAAAATTTAAAGTTCATTTTTTTTAAGCATCTAATTGAAATTTAATAAGGTAAAAAGAAATACCTTTTAAGCATATAAAGATGCGATATCATTTTTTTGTTTTAACTTGTGTCGTACATTTGCCCAAAAGAAAAGGTAACCATAACGTCAGTCGGCCAAAACGTCCGTTGGTCAATAGATCCGTTGGCCGATTCGTCCGTCTACCACAGAGAAGATGAATGGATTTTTGTTGTTGCATGCGGCCATTCATAACCCATCAGACAAAAGGCAGATGGAATGTAAAGAAGATTGAGATAAATGAGATAAAAATAGACTCGTTTTGCGAAATGACATCCAAATCAATATCTCCGGCTCATTCAAAGTCCCTCTTACTCTCCACGTTCTTCTTCTCCTCTTTTCTATCACTTTCTTTCACATACACACATAGATACACGCGCACACATACATACGCGTAGACACATACATACATACACGCACACACATATATACACGCACACACATGCATACGCGTACACACATACATACACGCACACACATACATACACGCACACACATACATACGCGTACACACATACATACACGCACACACATACATACACGCACACACATACATACACGCACACACATGCATACGCGTACACACATACATACTCACACACACATATATACACGCACACACATACATACGCGTACACACATACATACACGCACACACATATATACACGCACACGCATACATACGCGTACGCACATACATACACGCACACACATATATACACGCACACACATACATACACGCACACACATACATACACGCACACACATATATACACGCACACACATACATACGCGTACACACATACATACACGCACACACATATATACACGCACACACATACATGCGCGTACGCACATGCATACGCGTACACACATACATACTCACACACACATATATACACGCACACACATACATACGCGTACACACATACATACTCGCACACACATATATACACGCACACACATGCATACGCGTACACACATACATACTCACACACACATATATACACGCACACACATACATACGCGTACACACATACATACTCACACACACATATATACACGCACACACATACATACGCGTACACACATATATACACGCACACACATATATACACGCACACACATACATACGCGTACACACATACATACGCGCACACACATACATACGCGTACACACATACATACACGCACACACATGCATACACATCGTGGAAAGAATTTGAATGCCTACGCGCCACTATTCTCGAATGTCTGAGATATCTCTGTACAGGTTTTTTTTTCTAGAACAACTTGGCATGAGGATACTTCCCCCTATAAGTAAACCCTTATATAGTATTCGAAGCCCAAATAAGATCTTCTTTGTATGGTTACAAACTGGATTATACCAGGGATGGTGCCCCTTTTCCAAGTGATGTTGCCTCTAGTAACAGCACTTAGCTGGATACTCCGCCAGACTAGAAGAATGTTTGTCCTGTAATCTGATAAGACCAAGAGATCGCAAGAAAGATATGCTATAAAATGACAAAAGAAAAAGATGGTGCGCCTATTGTATAACGTTTAATTAACTTGAAATAAGGCGTTTTGATTTTATAGTTAGTGCGAGAAATGCTCCCAACTTTCGCATTTATTTATTTAGATATATACTAGACGCGCCCGTGACCCGTTGAGTCACAATCGCTACCATTATTTATTCTACTTTGATTTCATACGAAAAGTGATAAACTGTGACGTCATATCTGTTAAGACATTATACTTGTTTAACCAAAAATAAGTCTCTTTACTTCTATATGATTATTTGTACTCACTAGGAGTTCTCACACAGATCATCGTCAGTGATTGCTCACCGACAACAACCAGTGGTATTTCCTGGAGTCTGGGTGACAACAAGCCTCCCCAGATATCCAGTATTCTTCACCTCTTTTCGATAACGATGCGGTATCGCAACAGCCTCTTACCATTGATTTCTCGCTGGTAAGGACAATTGGTTTTCTCTGGGATTTAAAAAAAAAATTTAATTAATTAAAAAAAAAAATTTTTTTAATTTTTAATTTTTTATAATTTTTTAATTTTTTTTGGGGGGGGGGAGGAGAGAAGGGGGGGAGCTTATAGTGTTTCTTGTAATTTCTGTTCCTTGGTACATTTTTGTGTGGTGATAGCTGAGGCTGGTGTAATTTATTGGAGGTGGGGAGATTATGAACTGATTTTTCTTGTAGTTTCTGTTCCCTGTGGTGTTCTTCGTGTGGGTTTGTTTTCTCCCTGTTGTAAATTCCTTGTGACTGGTTACTCTTTGTAGCTTATGCGCGTTGGTTTCTGTATTCGAGGATTTTCCTGAAGATTGCAGCTGTTTTGCTCATTGCCGTCCTTTGTATGGTTTCGATGGTCCCTTTGATTCCAATTTCTCCCAGTCTTTTCTCCAGTTTTTTTTTTAAATTTATTATTATTATTTGTACTCACTAGGAGTTCTCACACAGATAATCGTCAGTGATTGCTCACCGACAACAACCAGTGGTATTTCCTGGAGTCTGAGTGACAACAAGTCTCCCCAGACTTCCAGTGTTCTTCACATCTTTTCGATAACGATGCGGTATCGCAACAGTCTCTTACCATTGATTTCTCGCCGGTAAGGACACTTGATCTTCTCTGGGATTTGGGTGGCAACAAGCCTCCCCAAGCCTCCCCAAGATCTCAGCACTCTCTGCACTTTTCCAATGGAGGTCTGGTTTGTGCTGTCCCTCCTCGGTCTTCTCATCCTCCTCGACCCTCTACAAATATGTTGTCTGGTGTCAGCCTAGGCCGGCACCAGTTAAAAAAAAAAATTAAAAAAATGAATTTAAATTTTTTCCCTTCAATTCATTTTTTTCCCCCTTCCTTTTCTCTTCCATTATGGTAAAAAAAAAAAATTATTATTATTATTATTATTATTATTATTATTATTATTATTATTATTATTATTATTATTATTAGGGTCCGTATGTAATGTTTGTGTGTTCCCTATAATAAGAAAGGTTATAGAATCTACATAAAATCTAAAAGTCTATTCGTATGTAAAATTTACTGGCGAAGACAATCGAAGTGTTCTAGAATCTCTAAGTGCATCATATAAGAGGCTATTGAGGCGTAACCACCTTAAAACTTCAAATATATCCTATTCATATAAAATTTAAATTATATGTATAAAATTTTCTGAGGAAGACAATGGAAGTAATCTTGAATTTCATAATGCCCTTCTAACCTTCAAATATATCCCATTTTGATGAAATATCATACATATAAAATACCCCGGAGAGAAAAATTAGAAGTGGTCCCGAATCTCTACGTTACCGTCTATGTGCCGAATATCTACGTGTCCCCATCCTCTAAGTGACCCATGGGGACAGAATCCCCTTAAAACTTTAAATGCGTATATTCGATTTTAATGACATTTAAACCATCTGTATAAGACACTAATTCAGCGAGTTTTCTAACATTTGATATATATACTAGGCAAACGGTCTAGGTCCGGAGGACTAGTCTACTATATAAAGCAAAGTCGTCTATCTGTGTGTCTGTGTGTCAAGCTAAAAGCAAAAAACTACACAAGACACACCCTAAAAGCTGACATTTTTTTTTTTTGTATTAATTAATTTTTTTGGAAGGAGTCAAATGGAACAGAATTAGTCAGAAAGGGTAGACATTTAGAGCGATGTCTTGAAGTTATTATGTAGTGATTCGTCAACGATGCGTTTTCCAATAACAACATAAAGCGAGGGAGGGGTAGTATGGAGAGAGAGGGGGTAAGGTGGTAGAGAGGGGTGATACAAGAGGAGACGGAGGGGAGACATGGGATGGAGAGATGAGGGAGAGAAAGAGATAAGCAAAGATATGCGAGAGGAAGAGAAAGGGAAAAGAGAGGCTGAAGATAGGAGAGATGAGGAGGGGAAGTTGGGAGGGGTAGAGATAGGGTTAGGGCTAGGGTTAGGGATAGAGAGGGGGTAGAGAGAGAGAGCTCGAGAGAGAGGGAGAGAGAAGTTTTAAAAAGAGAGATGACATATACACTTTTTAACTCTTCTATGTTGTTGTCCATGTCCCCCCGGGCAATGCCGGGTCACCATGCTAGCTTTAAATAAGGAGGAAAACAAAATGAAAATAAATAGGCCTTTTTTCTTCTTTTTTACTAACAAGTCACAGCTTATCAAGGCCTAAAGACTATTTGAGGACAAGATTTAATAGTTTCTGTCAGGTGGATGGCGAAACAAACACCTTGACGATTTCAGACCATGGTTGGATCTGGGCTGAAATTGATTACTTAAGGAGACGGCTCAACAAGAATTTGTTAACATTTGACTTGTAAAGGGGCATGCTGTAGTCAACTGGGAAGCATCCCTGTGGTATTGCGTTCCACAGGCGGACAGTTCTTGGAAAGAAACTCTGCTCATGGAAGTGTCGTTTACTTTCAAGTACACAGAGGAAGAAACGAAACTTAATTACAGTGGTTGAAGCTAGCCCTTCTGGGATCCTCCCACAACACGCTTGCCTCTCAGGTAGAAGAGTTCGGAGGTAGGTAACGTCTATCAGTCTCCTCTTTTGATAAAGCCCGCAGTTGTAACCATCGAGAAAAGAGATTCAAAACGGAGAAACTCGTAACACTAGATCTTTGTGTGCAAACTCGAGTTTTCCGTGCAGTCATCGCGACCGGGTCTGCCTGTCCTGTCGTTTCGCCGCGTTTACTATCAACAAGCGAGCGGCAAGTGTGCGAGGCTTCCTTCCTGGGTATTCATCCTTGAAGCCACGTAGCTATGACGTCTCTCGAACAATAAACAACAAACCTCATAGAGGCGGGTTCCGGCGCTAAGAACCAATCCCCCCCCACCACCACCACAATCTTACTCTTTCTAAACCAACTCCCCCGCAAGATTATCCTTTTTTAACAAATTAATAGATTGTTGGCACTTCTGCATTTCAACCGTCACTTGGACTTAATAATTGAAGAGTTCCATTCATTCCACCGAGTCAACCGGAAGTCTATTTTCACGAAGAAAAAACAACACAGGCCGTATAAGACGACAACTTTGGGTATTTGGAAAGGAAAAAATCGGGTATATGTTACGACGCTCAGCAGAGGCGCGAACGGGGTCCAAAAAAAGAACGAGAAAGAGTTTAAAAACATAAATTTGCAACAAGTAAAGTTGACTTATGTCTAGAATAGACATTTTTCTACTTACCTATGTAATTTGTTTGTATTTTTACGTAGTATAAATGGCTTTTTATTAGATGTTTAAAAAAATTTCTTGTTTTTTAAAACATCTACTTTCTCAAAGATAAATGGCGGCCAGTCACTCGATATTATTACGTAGAGCGGCTATTTTGAATTCTTCGATAAACGTCTGTCGAACTTAAATTTCTAATAAATAGCACTTCAAACGGGTTTAAAATACAAACAAATAGCACATGCAAGTTTGAAACTAACTTTTACAGCTTACAGTTACTTTTATTTGTTGTATATTTGTTTTTATAGCGTTTTTACTCTGCTGAGTCTCGTAAAAGATGCCCAAAAAATCAAACATCCCAAAGTTGTAAATTATATATATATATATATATATATATATATATATGAAAAAAAAAACCCAATTAGACTGTTCGTTGGATTTTCGTTTTAAATGATCACTGTTGACTATTTTGAGAGTTTTAATTCATATAATAAAAAAACATATTTTTATTATTTTTATAAATTTTTAAATTATTAAATAAAATATTTTCATATTCAATAACGATACATTGTTCACTGTTATTATTCTTCGCTGTTAATATTGTCATTTTGAATAAAAACATCTAATTCGGTTACTTCCGGTTGGTTGTCTGCCCCTGCCTTCAAAAGAGGAAAGCAAATTAAGTCCAAGTGACGGCTGAAATGCAGAAGTGCCAGATTTTTTTTTTACTATCAGAGTCACCACGTATCAAGGCAGAGAGCCACTCGATGATAAGGGTTCATGAGACTTGAATAAATGATCGCCGTATTTGTTACTATCCTGCCAGACTGATGACAATCTCGGTAACTATAATAAAAAGTCAACTGACATTCTTAGCACATTAATTATTTAATTCATTCATTTAACACAGGATTTTCTCGGAGATGAATGATTTATTCACATCAGTCGCACGTGATCGTTTAGTGAGCTGAAAGGTCAGAGGGGGGGCAGACAAGAAGAAAGGGAGAGATTATTTTAAGTCTATGCTCAATTATCTTACCTTGTGTAAGCCCATCTTACAAACGCGTCTTCTCTCATCCAAGCCTTCGCCAAAACTCTCGGAAATTAGCAACCGCCACTCTCTCAGTCGTATGTCTGATGCCATTCTCACATCGTTTTTTATGGCTCCCTTTTCTGTATATATATATATATATATATATATATAATTAACTTGTTACAAATATCCAGGGGGTATGAATCCGAAGGAAGTTGAAACCGGGTTTATGAGAGTGCTCAATGAAAATTCAGAGCTAAATATATATTTTTTTGATTTTATTCCATTAGTTGCGACAAAACAAGTTTTGTTTCGTTGGTGCAAATAGCGACCAACTCATCGGGCTGGCGGTGGAATTCAAATGCCATAAGTTTTAACTTCACCTTAACGGGAGATTGAAAATTGAAAATACATTGGAGGGGGAGGGGGACAGAGTTGGGGCTTTGTCTATAACGGTGACATGGGACATGAGAGGGGAGGGGGGAAGACCCCAACAAGTCGTGTTTCAAATTATTGCGTAGGAGGTTTTCCGTTTGTGCTGTGATGATCTCAATTTTGGCCGGGGTGGGAGGAAGGGAGATGGGGCGACGGCCAGAGTGAGTTAAATTTAAAATGAGAATAAAATTATGATTATAACTGTCGTTCCTATTTTATTTTAATTCTAATAAGTAATTATCATGTGGATAAAAATGTTTGATAATTTTAATTTAGGGTATTAATTGCTACTTCTGCATTTTATTTATTTTATTTTAATGTTTTGTTTATTATTTGTAGTGAATTTTGTTGTGATTATATATATATTTTTTTAAATTGTGATTATATTATACCGAGATCAATACTAGTGGAATCATTTTATAAGAGAAGTTTCATCTTTATTTTCAATCTCCCGTTAAGGTGAAGTTAAAACTTATGGCATTTGAATTCCACCGCCAGCCCGATGAGTTGGTCGCTATTTGCACCAACGAAACAAAACTTGTTTTGTCGCAACTAATGGAATAATATATATATATATATATATATATATATATATATATATATATATATATATATATATATATATATATATATATATATATATGCACCCCTTACTTATTTTTACAAGTCTTTCTGCAGATATCGCATACGAAGGCACTGGCTTCCGCATGTAAATAACTATTCTCAACTCTTGTCGACACTCGTCAGATTTTCTCGGCCTTTTGGCTAGGAAGAAAGTGTTGTATCTGTTCCGATGGATACTGCACCCCATAGACTGGTATTGTCTTGGCCTTCGGGGCTTGATTTACACCGGTCCATGGATCTCTCCTATGCAGTTCTAGGAGTCCACCCTCCCAGGCTTTGCCTCCTCTCTTTGGGGAGGAGTAAGTTTATTACTTACTGCCTGAGGCGCCCCTACCGGGGAATGCCGACGGGGCTGCCCAGGCATGTTTTGTAGGCCAGAGTGCTCACCTTCTTTTCAAATCCCACTTTCCGACCTTGTGTCACATATTCCTATTGTGGGAAGGAGTTGTATAATTCGTGTAGTTAGCTCTTGCAATCGGATCTCATATAGCTCAGTAAACCAGCCCTTGACAGACAGGTTCTGCCCAATGAACCACAAACGCAAACATTAATAACGCATCTGTTCTTTATACTCTATCTATATTTCCGTGCTCGGCTGAGCTTCAATTTTTCTTTTCATTCTTGTAAGATATTCAAAGCGATAACTTGTCTTCCTACCACAACGAAAAGGGACTTTACTTTCTCCTTCCATATGCCTTAGTGGCAGATGGAATCTACATGGACAGCGCTTATTTGCAAGGGCTTCCCACCTATAGAACACATCGCCGCGGGACTGCTTCCCCGATGGTTACAACTTGGTCGTCTTCATATCCCATGTCAACAAGAACTTGCTTATTTCCAGGCAGGGTCATCCCCGTGACCTTTGTCTAAAACACATCCTGTTTACAATATAACGACAATTTCATCTCACGCACATGGATTTAGTTATTTTCTATGATAGCTAACGTACCCACCAATACTCAACAACTCTTCTTGTAAGCTGGATTTTTTTTTGCACATAAAAAACGCACTTTGTGCCTAAGATGAACCGGTCCAATATACTCCTAAAATTATGTAGACCTTCTTTGGTCGTTATAGTGTTTGTTTGTCCTCGTGTACACTGAATGACGTCAGAAAGGAATGTGTCCCCAAAAGGATGACGTTATCTATTAAAACATAGAAAGAAAGAAACAAAAAGATCCTTTATGACGTTGTAAATTGATGATGCCATATAATTATGACGTCACCCATTAAAGAAAGGGTGAAAGACATTGGGAAGAGATCTTTTATGACGTATGAAAAAGATGATATCATACATACAAAATACATGCAAAACTATCACTCAGTTTTGGGATTGAGTGCCTTTTTGGCTAAGATCAAAGTGTAGTATCTGTTCCACCCTATAGACCGGTATCGTCTTGGCCTTCGGGTCTTGATTACGCCGGTCTGTGGGTTTGTCCTGTGCAGTTCTAGGAGGTCCACCCTCCCAGGCTTTGCCTCCCCTTTTTGGGGTGAAGTAGTTTATCGCTTACTGCCTGAGGCGCCCCTACCGGGGAATGCCGACGGGGCTGCCCAGGCATTTTTTGTAGGTCAAAGTGCTCATCTTCTCGGGCGCTGGGTTTTCAAATTCCACTTTCCCGACCTTGTGTCACATCTTACCGCTGTGGGAGGAAGATAAATCCATTTCGATTTTCACTGATCGAATTAGCCGTAAGTTGTAAACGCATCAAGTGACTCACAGGAGAAAAGTGTAGTATCTGTTCTGGTACTTCATCTTTTCTGTCTACGATCAGTGAAAGGAGAAATATTTCCAGACTGAGGCAATTTTTAATTTTTTTCCAATCCAGAGTGGCCTTTTGGGGGGGGGGGAGGGTGTGAGAGCTGGAATTTCATTACATTAAAAACCGACCCTGTGTCTAACTCTGCCATCGCGGGGAGACAAGTAAATAAGGGATCATCTCTTATCCATCACTTTCATCCTCTCTCACTGCATGTTTTGGTTTCCCGTTCTTATCCTATATGTCTCTATCAGTCACTCGTGGAAGGGACGTTGGGTTTAATACGGACAACTTTTAAAAAGAGGGGGGGGCAATGCTACGCTATAACGACTCGGGCGGTGAAATAACAGCCACTTTCTGCATCCCTGTGATCGGAAACCACTTGTTTAATTCATATTATAAGCGGATTAGAAGATTGAGACTACGAGATGAAGAAAGTTAAATCCCTTACATTCTGTTTTAAGAAAAGGAAAAAAGACAGGAAGAATCAAGGAAAGAAAGAAAAAAAAGACAAAGAAAGTAAAGAACAAATAAAGAAAAATAAAGAAAAAGGACAAAGAAAAAAAAGGACAAAGAAACAAAAAGGACGAAGAAAAAAAAGATAAAGAAAGAAAAAAAGACAAAGAAAGAAAAGGCCACAGAAAGAAAAGGACAAAGAAAAAAAAAGGATAAAGAAAGAAAAAGGATAAAGAAGATCTTGATTAAAGTATTATATTACATCTTTTCGGCGTTGGGGTAGTCAAGGCAATCCAGGCATCTGTTTCATCTGTTGTTCTCCATACAAGATGTAAAACGATATTACCGATATAAAAAAAATAATTAAAAAAAATAAATAAGCGTAAGCAGCTAACAAACGTTTTAAAGGAAGAAGAAAACCTCCCCGACCGCCTACCACATCCCAAGGATCCCACTAACCTTTATTGCAGGGTGAAGGTACTTAGCGATTAGCTACAGTATTGTTGTGCGCTTGTCTATGTGTGTGAGTTTGCCAGGGCACCTGCATATACGATCCGGTGGGGAAAAGGGACGGGAGTAGGTTTCAGGTCGATATGAAGAATTAGGCAACGAGAGTTGAAACTAACAGTTACTTCCTTGAATTGTAGTTCACTTTTTATTTATTTAGTCATTGTTTCGGTACACTTGCACCAGACTGTGAGTGGCACAGCTTCCTTTCGGCTAAGATCAAAGTGTAGTATCTGTTCCGATGGATACTACACCCCAAAGACTGGTATCGTCTTGGCCTTCGGGGCTTGATTTCCGCCTGTCTATGGGTCTGTCCTGTGCAGTTCTAGGAGGTCCACCCTCCCAGGCTTCGTCTTCCCTCTTTGGGGAGGAGTACATTTATTGCTTACTGTCTGAGGCGCCCCTATCGGGGAATGCCGACGGGGCTTCCTAGGCAATTTTTAAATGGCCAGAGTGCTCACCTCTCGAGTGCTGGCTTATCTAATCCCACTTTCCCGACCTTGTGTCACATCTTACCTTGTGGGAGGTAGATAAATAACACACAGCTTTTCTTGGCCTTTTGGCTAAGATCAAAGTGTAGTATCTGTTCCGATGAATACTGCACCCTCATAGACTGGTATTGTCTTGGCCTTCGGGGCTTGATTTACGCCAGTCTATGTGTCTGTCCTGTGCAGTTCTAGGAGGTCCACCCTCCCAGGCTTCGCCTCCACTCTCTGGGGAGGAGTAAGTTTATAGCTTACTGTCTGGGGCGCCCCTACCGGGGAATGCCGACGGGACTGCTCACCTTCCCGACCCGACCTTGGATCACATCTTACTTGTGGGAGTAATGTAAAACTGGCCTTGTGCCTAACTCCTGGAGAGGAGTAAATAAATACACACACAGACATAATTACCTAAAGAGAAGTTTGAATTACCTAGTGGGGAGTTTGAATTACCATCCTTGAGTGTCTTCGGTCTCTCTGTACAAGGGTTTGTCAGGATTACCTGACATGAGGATACTTCCCCTACAAGTTAACCCTGACCAAATATTCAAAATAACATAGTATTTGAAACCAAAATAAGATCCTCTCGACATCGCTATACATTGGCTATACCAAGAATGGTGAACCTTCTACAAGTAATGTTACCTCAAGTGATAGTACTTAGCTGGATACTCC
The DNA here is from genome assembly GCA_963556195.1 of Sepiola atlantica. Taxonomy (NCBI): domain Eukaryota; kingdom Metazoa; phylum Mollusca; class Cephalopoda; order Sepiida; family Sepiolidae; genus Sepiola; species Sepiola atlantica. The sequence continues at coordinate 17,604,146 of OY744547.1, read as the reverse complement.
ACCAGACTAGATGAATTCTTGATCTGGAATCCGGTAAGACACAGAGACCACAAGAAAAATATGCTATAACATAGTTCACGGGTCAATCAAAGTAGAAAATTAATACTCTTAACTTCTTTACTAACTCAACGTTTGACAGGTAAAGGAGAATATTAATGGAA
>OY744547.1:17571485-17596485 GCA_963556195.1 Sepiola atlantica | reverse complement strand
TACCATACTGTTTATGCTTTTAAATGAACGACCTATCTTTCTAAAATACCAGCATGCCCATGCGCCTTTGTTCGACAACCAGAATTTGAATTTATAACCGCCAAGACGGATACCACCTATTACAAGGACTTCATATCAAAATACAAAAAAAAAAGAAAGTTTGTTTATTTTTATTTTTTGGAAAAAAAAAAATGACACAATACTGGTCAACTTTGATGATGGAATATTATTGCGAAATTAATAAGATTATAGTAAAGAAAAATAGAAAAATAATAATCTTGCATTGATAAAGGCTTGTATTTTAAATGTTGATAATTCTTTTCTATGAACAACCTATATATATATATATATATATATATATATATATATATATATATATATATATATATATATATATATACCGTATTTCTTAATTGGGAGAGTTTCCCAGCAGAGTGCTCAATTATTAATGCAAAAGTAAAATTAACTAAATAATTAATAAGAGCATGATATTTATTAACATTAAATAAAGTGTTACAACAACATCCGGACCAAGGTTTCAGATCCGAGAAAATCGGACCTTCATCAGCGGAGTCGTATAGCTTAAGCTTAAGCTATACGACTCCGCTGATGAAGGTCCGATTTTCTCGGATCTGAAACCTTGGTCCGGATGTTGTTGTAACACTTTATTTAATATTAATAAATATATATATATATATATATATATATATATATATATATATATATATATATATATATATATAAATTGACAAGCATTGAGCTGTACCTTCAAAGGAGACTACAAAGTAAAAGGAACTGATGGTATATGGTAATACATATATTGTCATTAATAATTATATATATATATATATATATATATATATATATATATATATATATATATATATATATAGTATGTTTAAGAAGGATGAGGGAAATGCAGAGTGTCGGGTAGGTTGTAAGCTAGAAAGAAACAAAAATAATAAATCGAAATGGGACTTAATATTTTAAGGGGGAGGGGATGTCAGACTATAGGATTTCAGTACCCTTGGATTATCTTTTTTTTTTTACTTACTAGGAGTTCTCACATGAGTTACTACTAAAAATCGTTTTCTGGCAAAAACAGGTGGTGTTCCTTGGAATCTGAGTGACAGGAAGTCTCCCGTGATTTCCAACATTCTCTGCTTCCTTCAATCAAATTACCATTGTATTCAGTACTCTCTGTGTCCCTTGAGTCGAGGTCTTGATCGTGCAATTCCTCATTGTCATTCAACCTTCTCAGACCCTTTGCGAGCATGTATGTGGTATCAACCGATGCTGGTACCACCGTGTTTGTTTTTTAGTTATATATATATATATATATATATATATATATATATATATATGTGTGTGTGTGTGTGTGTATATGTATATATAATTCAGGTAAAACATCCACAGGGTAGTAATCCAAAGAATTTCAACCGGGTTTATAAAAAGTGCTCAATATCAAATAGAGCTTTTATATATGATTATTTTTATTTACACAGACATGTACAAAATCTGCGACACTGGCATGTCGATGTTATCGATCAACAGTTATTATAAACTGAGATCTAATCAGGCAGAGTTAGAATCCGATCTTAACCTTAGATCAAATATGATCTAAGGTTAAGATCGGATTCTAACTCTGCCTGATGAGATCTCAGTTTATAATAACTACTGATCGATAACATCGACATGCCAGTGTCGCAGATTTTGTACATGTCTGTGTAAATAAAAATAATCATATATATATATATATATATATATATATATATATATATATATATATATATATATATATATATACAGGGTGGGCAAAAATAAGGGTCCTATTTTTAAAAATTCATAACTTTTTTATTTATTGATTTTTTTAATTTTTTTTAGAATAAGTAAAGGACCCCTTCCGAAGCAAGCATGAGCCGTATTAGCCCTAAGGAACGTACCCTCATTTAGAAAACATTATTTTTGCTTAAAAAACTCAAAACAGTGTAAAAAACAATACTTTAGTTTTTGTAAGTTTTAAGAAGTGTTTTTCGGCTAAAATTTGTTTTGTTTATTTCAAAAAATCTCGGAAGGGTCAGTCTACACACACATAAAGTTTGGTGAGTTTAACTTTTATTTTGTGGAAGTTATTCAAATTCAAGTTATTCAAATTTAAAGATAGGACCCTTATTTTGGCCCACCCTGTATATATATGAAGATCTCGAATGCAAAACGCGATAAATCCAATAGGTCAAAATTGCAACATTCAACAATAAAAGGATGAATATATTCAATCTAGACTCAGACTAAAAAATTATTTCAACCAAAGGCAAAAAAAAAAAAATAATTATGCCGATCTCAGATCATGTAAAACATGATTTTGGGAAGTGGTCGAGTTTTGAAATGCAACACTTTTTGTAATGTCGTTTATCGCGTTTTGCATACGAACTCTTAATATATACCTTGACAGTTTCAGTTTCCTTGGTCATATGTAATTATTATTATTTATTTACTAGAAGTTTTCGCACAAGTAATTATCAGTGATTGCTGGAGTTTGCTTCACAATATTTCCAGCACTCCCAGCCTCTTTCGATAATAGGTAGAAATCATTTTGCATTATCATAACAACCGGTTACCATTGATTTATCGCTGATAACGACTATTGGCTTTCTTTGGAATTTGAGTGCCAATAACCTGCCATAAGATATTCCAGTACTCCTCGCGCCTTCTCAGTTGAGGTCTGGATGGTCTAGTTGTTGTTTCCCTCCTCTGTCTTTCCATCCTCCTTGATCGGTCACGACCATTTTGTGTGCTACCACCCGAAGCTGGTTCCACTCGTTTTTAAGTTGTTGTTGTTATTATTATTATTATTATTATTATTATTATTATTATTATTATTATTATTATTATTATTATTATTATTATTATTATTATTATTATTTGTACTCACTAGGAGTTCTCACACAGATCATCGTCAGTGATTGCTCACCGACAACAACCAGTGGTATTTCCTGGAGTCTGACTGACAACAAGCCTCCACAGATTTCCAGTATTCTTCACCTCTTTTCGATAACGATGCGGTATCGCAACATCCTCTTACCATTGATTTCTCGCTGGTAAGGACAATTGGTCTTCTCTGGGATTTGGGTGGCAATAAGCCTCCCCAAGGTCCCAGCATTCTCTGCACTTTTCCAGTGGAAGTCTGGTTTGTGCTGTCACTCCTCGGTCTTTTCATCCTCCTCGACCCTCTACAAATATTTTGTCTGGTGTCAGCCTAGGCCGGCACTATTTAAAAAAAAATTATTATTATTATTATCATTGTTGTTATTATTATTATTATTATTAGTAGTAGTAGTAGTAGTAGTAGTAGTAGTAGTAGTAGTAGTAGTAGTCGTAAGGAAAAATGTCATAATGATGGTAATTGTTGGCAATTGATATTCACTTTAAGATTTTAGCCGTTCATCATTGAGCAGCAAGCCAGTCTTGAAAATTGCAGTTTTCACACGCAGACATGCACGTGATCACTAACGATTGTACGATGTCAGTCCTTTTTGGTTGCTATTTAGAAATTCCGCTTACGCACGCACCAGGAGTCGCCATCTTGGAATAGGAATCCTTACGTTAAATCTTGTAGCGAATTCTTTGGATTTTGTATATGTTGCCTTGCCTTTCACTCGCCCGTTTATTCTTCAAATCACTTTTATTTGTCTGTGCGGTTCTTCTCGCGTGGATTCAGTGGGACGGCAAAGAAAATATCCATCCGCTAAACAAATAGTAACATTTGAAGTTTTGCGACATTTAAGCGATAATTTTATTCATGATTTTTAAAGATAAGTGTTGTCGTTGGCCTTGTAAAATAGACGACAATCAAAAATAGAATGAAATACAAATGATCAAACAGCGAATAAAATACGATGAGCAGCGGATGTAAACATAACAATATTGTTATTTAGAGAAAAGACGTTCAGAGTGTTCTGCGTTCGTGTATGCCAGTTGCATTGCGTTTTTTTTTTACTTCAGTCGAAGTCCTCAGAAATCAAGGGCCCCCTTCCTGGGGTTAACACTTGATCTCTATATGAGATACATAAGTATTCGAATATTCTATTAAAGTTCCCCTTTATTTCTCAAACGTTGAGTTTGTAAAGAAGTTAGAACATTAATTCTCCTCTCTCCAATTGACCAGTTAACTATGTTAGTATATCTTTATTGTGGTCTCTTGGTCTTACCGGATTCCAGGACAATAATTCATCTAGTCTGGTGGAGTATCCAGGTAAGTGATTTTACTTGAGGTAACATTACTTGGAAAAGGTGCACCATTCCTGGTATGAGCAAGTGTATAGCCGTGCCGAGGGGATCTTATTTGGGCTTCGAATACTATGTTATTTTAAATATTTCGTCATGGTTTACTTGTAGGGTTACGTATCCTCATGTCAGGTTGTCCTGACAAACCCTTGCACAGAGAGATCGAAGACACTCGAGGATGGTGTCTAGTAGATAATTGTCTTGTGTGTGCGCGTGTGTAGTAAAGCAGTATTCATTCTTTCAAGCACGAAGTTAGATAAAACCAGAGAATAAGTCAGCTGTGAGACTACATATCTCCGCCGTTTGACAACGTAAGGATGAGCCAAAGTTTCATCTGGGCCTTACTCCTCCATATTATATGAAGTATTCCCGAAGGTATGCTATGAAAACGTTGATAACTTAAAAACTATTTATCCGATCATGTTGAAAAGTTCTCCTTTATTTCTCAGACATTGAGTTAGAAAAGAAGTTAAGAACATTAATTTTCCTCTCCCCCCTCTCCAATTGACCAGTTAATTATGTTATAGTATATCTTTCTTGTGGTCTCTTGGTCTTACCGGATTCCACGACAAGAATCCATCTTGTCTGGTGGAGTATCCAGATAAGTGTTTTTACTTGAGGTAACATTACTTGGAGAATGTGCCCTATTCCTCGTATGAGCCAATGTCGAGGGGATCTTATTTTGGCTTCAAATACTATGTTATTTTGAATATTTGGTCAGGGTTAACTTGTCGGGGGAAGTATCCTCCTGTCAGGTTGTCCTGACAAACCCTCGTACAGAGAGACCGAATACAATCGAGGATGGTGTCTAGTGGGTAATTCAAAGTGTGTGAGTTGCTGTGTGTATGAAAATGTCTTTCACGCTTGCTTTATCTAAGTGTAAGTTTGGCATATGTGTGCGTTATCAGCATAGTAATAGTCTACGTTATTTTCACGTTTATTTACGACTTTCGTGTGTTCTCAAGAAAACGCATCCAATATGGCGGCCGCATATCGGAGAAGCGGCTCCAACACGTGCATCGCTATAAACAAGTATGAATGGAATATCGAATATTCTTATTTTACATAGATTTGCATTCTACTAGGATCTATTGCGTTCAAGTACGTATTAATTCTCCTAATTAAGGTATGAACCCACACTGCCCCCCAGTGATTATTAAAATATTAAACTGTGTTTAATTAATCGTATACAATAGATAGCTATTGTGCTTTGGCAATGACTAATCTATAATGAGTTGATTTGCCGTTAGCAAACCTGTTACCTTAGTATATTCAGTATTACTTCACTTAAACAATATTCAATTTATCTCCCTTGAAGTATACTGACAACTGAGAATGAACTTTTCAATTTTTTAAGTACAAAAAAGACTTGCACTAAGTATGTGTGAGATTTGAAATCTACGATTGCCCTCTTTCTGGCTTGGGAAATAACACAACCAAAATTAGACTTGGAAATGAATAAACTCAATAAAACTACCGCACATCCTCTCAATTCATCAATTGCAGACTGTTTACTCAAGAAATATACACATATAAAAGAAATGCATCCAAATCTCTTACGCATTTAAATATATTATGAACCTCAAGCATAAAATCCTTTTTTATCAATATAAATGGAGTCGGCATCAAATAACCCAAAAGGGTTGATATGCCGTAAAAGAAAAGAAAAGAAAACAAACAAACGGACGAATTCAAATAGAAGTTGTTTTTTTTTCAAACATAACTCAATCATTAACTTGGGGAATATTTTAACATGTAGTTTGTATGATTAAAATATATAAAGGAAATTAACGTTGATTGTCACATCTTTAGTATAATAATGGATAAATGATTCGAAATTGTTTACATTATCGTTGAACAACGCTAACCCCTGCGTAGATGAAGCGTTCAGCTATTAAATATATAAAAGCCATCTTACTTACCGAGTGATGTATTTGACACTTAGTATTATGGTTCTGCTCGGATATTTCCACTTCCGTTTCCAGTTCCGGAAGAAGCTGGCCGTTCTGATGATCCATCTCTGCTGTTTTATGATAGTAATTTACCAATCACTACAGTTGGATTATAATATTTTCCTCTTGCTGGATAAGACTGGTTCACGGCTAACATTAATGAGGTCTAAATAAAAACATCCAATCCACCATTAGCGTATTTAGTTTCTTTTAGATGCGTCCACACATCTCCATACGAAGCTCTGTCTGTCAATCATTAGGTCTGTTGGTTGGTCTGTCTGTTCGGTAGGTAAACGGTAGGTCGATTGGTAGGTCGATAGGTCGGTCAGTAGGTTTGTCGGTCGGTAGGTCAATTGGTAGGTCGGTTATTCGATCGGTTGGTAAGTCTGTCGATAAGTGGGTCGGTCGGTTGGTCTGTCGGTAAGTCAGTTGTTCGGTAGCTTAGTCGGTAAGTCGATCAGTTGGTAGGTCGGTCCGGCAGTTGGTGAATCAGTCAGTCGGTCGGTCGGCTGGTCGGTCGGTCAGTAGGTCTGTCGATAAGTAAGTTGTTCGGTAGGTAAATCGGTGGGTCAGTAGGTCGATTGGTAGGTCAGTAGGTCGATTAGTCAGTCGGTAGGTCGATTGGTAGGTCGGTAGGCTGATTGGTCAGTCGGTAGGTCGATTGGTAGGTCAGTAGGTCGATTAGTCAGTCGGTAGGTCGATTAGTCAGTTGGTAGGTCGATTGGTAGGTCGGTAGGCTGATTGGTCAGTCGGTAGGTCGATTGGTAGGTCAGTAGGTCGATTAGTCAGTCGGTAGGTCGATTGGTCAGTCGGTTATTCGATCGGTTTGTAAGTCTGTCGATAAGTGGGTCAGTCGGTAGGTCTGTCGGTTAGTATGTCGGTAAGTCAGTTGTTCGGTAGGTTAGTCGGTAGGTTGGTAGATTAATTGGTAGGTCGGTCGGTCGGTCGGTAGGTCAGTCGGTCGGTCGGTCGGTCGGTAGATCGATTGGTCTGTCAGTTGATCTGTCGTTTGGTTTGCCTGTAAGTCAATTGTTTGGTAGGTTAGTCGATATTTCGGTTGGTAGGTTTGTCGGTCGCTAGATCGGTCGGTCGGTCGAACTATTGGCAGGTCTGTCGCGCTTAATATTTTTAATCTAATGTACACAGACATAACAGAACACTCTTAATATCATTAATAACAGGGATTGCTTGCAGAGGGTTTTAGTCGCCCTAGGCGAAGTGATATTTATTATTTTCCTACCTCTCTGATGAATTGGACAATTACTCCGTTAAGAGTCGAATCCCGATGTTTTTTTCCCGCAATTTGACGCTGATTAAGCTCATCTTAAGATTGGCTGATAATATCGATCCTCTGAAACTTTGGCAATTCTAATGCATTATCACCACGTTTAGTAATATTCGATTTTAGGTGTGTAAAAACAAGGTAAAATATAGACATGGTTAAGTTAGAAGTTATGCTGACGTGTACCGAAAGTTGCGTCATGGAAGGAAGTACGCAACAGATAGTTCTTGCCTCTTAGGAGTTGTGATGTCAAAATGATCGAAAGGGGTTTTCGAGGCTTCTACCACCGTACGGGGGCTTAGTCGGGAGAATGCAGTTCATCTTGATGCACTTGATGCAAATTACTGTAAGATGTAAATCAGATGCTAAAGCGAATATTGAAGTAATTTGTTGTTCTTTTTAATTGCTTGTATTATTACAAGTGCAATAAGAGAAGGGAAGGAAAGATCAACATCCCTGGGACTACTACATCACCATTCCGAGAGACGTCACTGTTCACTGAGCAACTACTTACAAAAGAGAGAACAGAAATTTCTATCGATGAAGAAGACGACAGGTAATATGTGAGGATTGTTGAATCCCCCACCCCACGTAAGGCTACACCCGTGCTTAGCTGTAGAAAATACTTTGTGCAACAGTAATTAACGTGAAGGTAAAAGATTCCGGAAAAGAACAATGGCGATAAAAAACGACGACATGTGTAGAAGTGACAGGATGGAAGCACATAAACATTACTTTGCACAGGGTTTGGCCCATAGCTCATCTAAAATTACTGAACTATTGATGGAACAGCAGCATGCTTAAGCGATGGTTATGAGTGACTGGACAGTTTTCGAGGATAGCGCTGCTCTCCCGGAAATCTGGGCAGGATCTACAATAAGTGACCTAAACGAATGGTTAGGCTTATATAATGAAATTTACAGTTAATAGCCCTGTAAAAGAACGCGTGTTTTGCACCATTGATCGGAAAAAACGAGATGATTCGAACACTGATAACGGACACCAACGCCATTCATCTGGGAATACGAGATGATTGGAACACTACCCCAGTGATAACGGACACCAACACCGTTCATCGGGGAATATGAGATGATTCGAACACTACCCCAGTGATAACGGACACCAACGCCGTTCATCGGGGAATACGAGATGATTCGAACACTACTCCAGTGATAACGGACACCAACGTCGTTCATCGGGGAATATGAGATGATTCGAACACTACCACAGTGATAACGGACACCAACGCCGTTCATCGGGGAATACGAGATGATTCGAACACTACCCCAGTAATAACGGACACCAACGCCGTTCATCGGGGAATATGAGATGATTCGAACACTACCACAGTGATAACGGACACCAACACCGTTCATCGGGGAATATGAGATGATTCGAACACTACCCCAGTGATAACGGACACAAACGCCGTTCATCGGGGAATATGAGATGATTCGAACACTACCCCAGTGATAACGGACACCAATACCAGTCGAAACGACGACGACGAGTATAATGTACCTATTTGAAACATACGAGACAGCGAAGGCGAGATATGTAAGGTTATGCAAAAAACTTATAATTTACCATTTGGGATTATTAATTTGCTGAACTTTATGATATTAAGACAGAAGTGAGAGAGAAAGTGTTTTTACGGTGTATGTGTGTTTGAGTTCCGGGTAAAACATTGTTCCTGGTAGTTTTGTGTGTTGTCAGTTTGGAGAGGCTGCTTTTCTTTAAGTCGAGATTTCTTTTCTCAATATTCTGACAAAACTTTAAAAGACATTTATTTAAGATTTTAGGCGCTCTTTTTTCTTGGTGGGTTGTTTGCGGTCTAGTTGGCGTCAGGGTGCAAGCGATGCCATCGCCAATTTTCAACCTTACAGTGACTTAAGTTATAAAGAACTTGTGAGAATTTTCCCCAAATATTATGAAATCTAATTTTCACACAGTATATTTTGACCACAATATTTTGGCCGCAATATTTTGGCCACAATATTTTGCCCACAGTATTTTGACCACAATATTTTGACCACGATATTTTGGCCACAGTATATTTTGACCACAATATTTTGACCACAATATTTTGGCCACAATATTTTGAACACAATATTTTGACTACAATATTTTGACCTAATATTTTGGCCACAATATTTTGACCACGATATTTTGACCACAATATTTTGACAGCAATATTTTGACCACAATATTTTGGCCATAATGTGGCTCATCACATCGTCATCAACGTCTCACCTGTCGCCTGAAAATTTAAAGCAAGGCAAAGAGTTCGGCCAAATGATACAACTCAGCATTGTTCGTCCATCGTTCAATAATTGCGCATTTGATTTCAAAATGTGATGGTCAATTGTGCTCATTTGGTCATTACCGTACGCTTAACGCTATCACCATACCTGATTTACACTTAACTCCGGACATTTACGCTTTTACTGCCATTACCCAAGGTAAATCTATTTTTCCAAGATAAATTTAATCAGGGCGTATAATCAATTGCCTTTCAGTCGAGCAGATATTCATAAAACTGTTATAATCAGTTCGTTTGGTATGAGCGAATTTCATGTCTACAATTTCTTTGAAATAAATAAATAAAAGCGGGAAAGATCGCCACTGGAACTTTGTTAAGTGGTATACTTTTGATCCTGTGACACCGTATTCAATGCATCAACGTGTTTGTCACTAGATCTTTATCACATAGTAGTCTTTTCTCCAACAACACCGTTTTGAATATAAATCTCGGAAACAATATGCTTTCCACTGGAACTTTGTTAGGTGGTATACTTTTCTCCGATGACACCGTATTCAATGCAACAATGTGTTTGCCACAAGATCTTTATCACGTAGCAGACTTTTCTTCAAACAACACCGTTTTAAATACTGATCTCAGAAACAACATGCTCGAAACTGGAACTTTGTTGTATAGTATACTTTTCTCTAGCAGCACCATTTTAAATACATATCTTGAATGAATAAAAACGGAAAAAAGAAAGGAAAGTCGGTTTCTGTTAAAAGAAAAAAAATGTGCTTTTCACTGGAACATTGTTACGTGGTATAATTCTCTCCGATGACACCGTCTAGAAACTACAATGTGTTTGGCACTAGATCTTTATAACGTAATAGACTTTTCTCCAACAAAATCGTTTTCAATATAAATCTCGGAAACAATGCGCTTTCCACTGGAACTTTGTTGGGTGGTATACTTTTTCTCCGATGACACCGTATTCAATGCAACAACGTGTTTGCCACTATATCTTTATCGTGTAGTAGACTTTTCTCAAACAACACCGTTTTTAATACTGATCTCACAAACAATGTGCCCGTCACTGGAACTTTGTAACATGCTAGACTTTTCTTCAACAACACCGTTTTTAATACTGATCTCGGAAACAATGTGTCTGCCACTGGAACTTTGTAACGTGGTAGACTTTTTTCCAACAACACCGTTTTCATACTGATCTCAGAAACAACGTGCTCGCCACTGGAATTTCGTTACGTGGTATACTTGTTCTCTTGCAATAGCCCTTCGTGTTCTAAAACGCCTTTTGTCCACTTCTGTGAAGCCCGTCTTATGGGTGACAAAGCTCGCCGGTCACACGTGGATGTTACGCATAAATACTCTCATTCCAGCTGTACAGATTCTTTCTCACACACAGGTTCTACACGCTAGGAAAATAGGGCTCTTAGGAATCTGTCGAACTCGGGAATCTATACAGAATTTCTAACCGAACCCTTTATTTAATCCACAGCGTAGATAGTTCTCGTCCCATCGGCCGGGTTAGGAATGTAAATAGCATGTCCTACGGGCCTGGTGGCTGCGCAAGCTGACTGTTATATGTTTTGTTAAGCTAAGAATCAAGAAAATATGTTGACCAATAATCACGAGGATGGTCATGTGAGAGAAATGCTATTGTCAGAGTATCTATCTTTGCGTTTTAAGAATCTGGAATAAATATAGTATATAAAGGGAAGGTTTGGAAAATTAGGTTTAGTTACTTTACTAGAGAGAAGAATGAGTGGTGATTTAATTGAAACCTTCAGAATAATTAATGTCATTTCTAATGAACTAGTGGACTTAAGAAAAAAAAAATTCTCCTCATCTCATAGGCTAGAAGTGTCAATTAATTATTTTATTATATTTGTCGGTGCAGTACCTGGATATGTCAATTTCCATCTTTATCTATCTTTTCCCGCTTTATACCAAGTACGAAAAAAAAATAGTTGAAATTTCGTAGAAAAAAAAACGTTACTTAGTATTCGCACGAGAGAGTAAGTAACCACGATGAATGTATTGACGTATTGTTTTTATTGTCTAAAACATAATAATACGATATTTAGTATTTGTATGAGAGAGTAAGTAACCACGATGAATGTATTGACGTATTGTTTTTATTGGCTAAAACATAATAATACGATATTTAGTATTTGTATGAGAGAGTAAGTAACCACGATGAATGTATTGACGTATTGTTTTTATTGGCTAAAACATAATAATACGATATTTAGTATTCGCACGAGAGAGTAAGTAACTACGATGAATGTATTTACGTATTGTTTTTATTGGCTAAAACATAATAATACGATATTTAGTATTCGCACGAGAGAGTAAGTAACTACGATGAATGTATTTACGTATTGTTTTTATTGGCTAAAACATAATAATACGATATTTAGTATTTGTATGAGAGAGTAAGTAACCACGATGAATGTATTTACATATTCGTTTTTATTGGCTAAAACATAATAATACGATATTTAGTATTTGTACGAGAGAGTAAGTAACCACGATGAATGTATTTACGTATTGTTTTTATTGGCTAAAACATAATAATACGATATTTAGTATTTGTATGAGAGAGTAAGTAACCACGATGAATGTATTTACATATTCGTTTTTATTGGCTAAAACATAATAATACGATATTTAGTATTTGTACGAGAGAGTAAGTAACCACGATGAATGTATTTACGTATTGTTTTTATTGGCTAAAACATAATAATATGATATTTAGTATTTGTATGAGAGAGTAAGTAACCACGATGAATGTATTTACATATTCGTTTTTATTGGCTAAAACATAATAATACGATATTTAGTATTTGTATGAGATAGTAAGTAACCACGATGAATGTATTGACGTATTCGTTTTTATTGGCTAAAACATAATAATACGATATTTAGTATTTGTATGAGAGAGTAAGTAACCACGATGAATGTATTTACGTATTGTTTTTATTGGCTAAAACATAATAATACGATATTTAGTATTTGTATGAGAGAGTAAGTAACCACGATGAATGTATTTACGTATTCGTTTTAAGCAAAAAATAATTCGTTTTAAACTAATGCCGAATACCTTTGATGTTGACATTTTTGCGGATTATCAAAAAAAAAAAAAGTAGTTAGTTTAAAAAAAAAATTATGTAATGTTTTTGTTATCATGTTATGTTCATTTCTCCGAAGTTATAAAACACGTATCCAGATAAAAAAAAAGAAGAATCCTTTAGACATGCGTGAGATTCGAACTCGGGTATTGACGTCGTAAAATCTACCGCCTTAGTAATGTGTACTCTGCCTATTCCTTTTTCTGTCAAACGATCACCTGTTTCTGTTTGTGCACGAACAGACAAACACCCCAAAACACCATAACTTTTTAATGGTACATAGATTCTTAGTTATAATCTCCTGTCGCAAAAGACTGAACCTTCAACCTCAAGAAGACTGTCGCTTATAACAGATTGTTAATCAACGCTGTTATCCGTTGCGCCACGTGATTGCACAAATAATACAAACGATGAATCTTAATCTAAAAAATTCCGAAACATAATCTCTAAGATTGTTCCTCTCTCTCTCTCTCTCCCATTCTCCCTTAAGTTTAAAATATCATTTTACGTTATTAAACGCGTAGATTGAATTGACGCATCTTAAGAAACGGCTTTCGTCTGAGATAACGCACGAGGCATAACCGTTTGCGTACGTATTTCTTCTACGGCATTTTCGCCGAAGGTAATGTCCCCACCCTGTTTCGCTCTCGGTCGGTTTCGGTTTCTTGCAGAATTTGTTGATACCGTCGAGAGAGAGAGAGAGAGAGAGAGAGAGAGAGAGAGAGAGAGAGAGAGAGAGAGAGAGAGAGAGAGAGAGAGAGAACGGGAGAGAGAGAACAGGAAAGAGAGAGAGATAAAGAGAGAGAGAAAGAGAGAGAGGGGGAGAGAGAACGGGAGAGAGAGAACGGGAGAGAGAGAGAGAACAGGAGAGAGAGAGAGAACGGGATATATATATATATATATATATATATATATATATATATATATATATATATATATATATATATATATATATATATATATATATAGATGAAGGAGAATGGAAAGGAATTAGAGAAAGCAAAAGCCAAATCAAAATTCAATTCAAAAGTTCAAAGCAAGGTATATTCCGCAAAAAGGCAATTTATTCAAGTTAAATTTTCCTTAAGCCAGGCTTTTCAAAGATCAAAATCTTATCATCAGAGGAAGTCGCTGGGATAGATAAGTTGGCAATGGCCAAGATTTAAAATTTGAAAAAATAAAATAAAAGTTGTAGGGAAAGAAACGCAGGGCAAAACTGTGCCAAGGTGCAAGCAAATGTCCGATTGCCAAAAAGTCCGGTGTCGAAGAGTCCAGCGGAGAGAATAAGATGTAGATAGGTAGGTCGTTAGAGGCACGAGAAGTAATGAGAGAGGTTTCAAAGTTAAATTCCAAGAAGTTGTGGCTCTCTCTCCCGTTCTCTCTCTCCCGTTCTCTCTCTCCCTCTCTCTCTTTCTCTCTCTCTTTATCTCTCTCTCTTTCCTGTTCTCTCTCTCCCGTTCTCTCTCTCTCTCTCTCTCTCTCTCTCTCTCTCTCTCTCTCTCTCTCTCTCTCTCTCTCTCTCTCTCTCTCTCTCGACGGTATCAACAAATTCTGCAAGAAACCGAAACCGACCGAGAGCGAAACAGGGTGGGGACATTACCTTCGGCGAAAATGCCGTAGAAGAAATACGTACGCAAACGGTTATGCCTCGTGCGTTATCTCAGACGAAAGCCGTTTCTTAAGATGCGTCAATTCAATCTACGCGTTTAATAACGTAAAATGATATTTTAAACTTAAGGGTGAAAAACCGACGGCTAGATATATTCTTACATAAAGCTGTGTGCACGGATTTTTTAAGAATGATCGCAAGCAAATGGGCTATTTTAAACTTAGGCGTGACAGACAAACGAAAATTCTATTTCAAACTTAGGCGTGAAACATCTACGAAAAATCTATTTAAAACTTAAGCGTGACAGACCAACGGAAATTCTATTTTAAACTTATACGTGACAGTTCAACGGAAATTCTATTTTAAACTTATACGTGACCGACCAACGAAAATTCTGTTTCAGACTTAGGTATGACAGACCAACGAAAATTATATTCTGAACTTGGGCGTGACAGACCTATGAAAATTATATTTTTAACTTAGGCGTGACAGACCAACGAAAATTATATTTCAAATCTACGAATGACAGACTAACGAATAGACTATTTTAAACACAAGCGCAACAGACCAAAGACAATTCCATTCAAACTTAAGTGATGAAATTCAAGCATGACAGACCAACAAAACCATCTATTGTAAACGTTAGCATGACAGACCAAAAATGCTATTTAATTTAAACGCGACTAACCGAAAAAAGTTTAAACGTCAGAGTGAAGAACTGACTGATCGACTGAAAGGAGAGTCGAAAGTGACTAACTTGGGTTTACTTTTGGTAGCCTCGTAACCTACGCTTCCCTTATTTTGTCGTTTAGTCCACACATTCCATGAGCGATGTTTCTGACAAAGGGGAAATAATTGCTGTTTTCTGGGTCGGAATCTATCCATCTAACACTTATCGTTGACGTGTTTTTGACCTTGAAGTAGTTTTTTTTAGCTTCTTACATCAAGCGGTTTCGTGCTTTGTCTGGAGCGATTTCAATTTTTTAAAAAATGCTATTTCAAACTTTAGCGTGACATACCAACGAACATTATATTTGAAACTTGAGCGTGACGGACCAACGAAAAAAATCTATATAAAACTTAAACGTGACAGATAAAAAAAATGCTAGTTGAACTAAAACGTAGCCGAACGACTGACAGATGCATATATTCTCACATAAATATGCTATAACGGATTTTAAAATGCTATTTAACACTTAAGCGTGACAGACAGACGAAAAGGTTATTTTAAACTTAAATGTGAGCGACAGACGAACGTTCTATTTAAAGTTCAAACGTGACAGACCAACGAAAAAATATATTTAAAACTTAAGTGTGATAGACCTAACTGATATTTAAACCTAAACGCGACCGACCGACGGACATGCTATTGGAAAACTAAGCGTGACAGACCAACAAAAATGCTATTTAAAACTTAAGATTTTCAGACCGTGAACATTCTATTTAAAATTTAAGTGTTACGTAAATTCACTAGACCAACTCGACAATCAACTAAATCCCATCCATTCACTGTGGAGGTCCCCAGATGTCGGAGAGCTTTCTACTCAAATAGCTTCGTTCCTCGTGCTGCTGACCTCTGGAACTCCCTTCCTGCCCGCTGTTTCCCCGGCAGTACTGACATGCAGAAATTTAAAATTAATGTAAACAGACATCTCGCTGCGCAGATCCCAATTTAGGTTGACCCCCCCCCCCAACCTTCTCCCTTTTTCGTTCTTCTCAGTAGCCCCTTACGTCTACAGTGGCGGCCTGCCTTGTTTGGGGTAAACTACGTAAAAAAAAAAAATTAATGCAATTTTAAATTAAACGCGTCGGACTGATGACCATTCTATTCGACAGTTAAACATGACAGACCAATGAAAATACTATTTCAAATTTAAACATTACAGACCAATGAAAATACTATTTCAAATTTAAACATGACAGACCAATGAAAGTACCATTTCAAATTTAAACGTGACAGACCAATGAAAATACTATTTCAAATTTAAACATGACAGACCAATGAAAATACTATTTCAAATTTAAACATGACAGACCAATGAAAATACTATTTCAAATTCAAACATGACAGACCAATGAAAGTACCATTTCAAATTTAAACGTGACAGACCAATGAAAATACTATTTCAAATTTAAACATGACAGACCAATGAAAATACTATTTCAAATTTAAACATGACAGACCAATGAAAGTACCATTTAAAATTTAAACGTGACAGACCAATGAAAATACTATTTCAAATTTAAACATGACAGACCAATGAAAATACTATTTCAAATTTAAACATGACAGACCAATGAAAATACTATTTCAAATTTAAACATGACAGACCAATGAAAGTACCATTTCAAATTTAAACGTGACAGACCAATGAAAATACTATTTCAAATTTAAACATGACAGACCAACGAAAACATCTATTTCAAACTTGAGCGTAAACGCGTCCAAACGACGAGCATTCTATTTGAAACTTAAGCGTGACAGACCAAAGATAATGCTATTTTAAATTAAAGCGTGACAGACCAAAGATAATGCTATTTTAAATTAAAGCGTGACAGACCAAAGATAATGCTATTTTAAATTAAAGCGTGACAGACCAAAGATAATGCTATTTTAAATTAAAGCGTGACAGACCAAAGATAATGCTATTTTAAATTAAAGCGTGACAGACCAGATAAATGATATTTCAAATTTAAGCCTGACAGAGCAAACAAAATATTTTAAATTTAAGCATGAAAGACTCAAGAAAATGATATTTCAAATTTAAGGATGACAGACCAAAAATGCTATTTAAACGTAAACGCGTCTGAACGACGAACATTCTATTTGAAACTTAATCGTGACAGACCAAATAATATGCTATTTAAAATGTAACCATGGCAGGACAAAGAAAATGATATTTTGAATTTAAATGTGACAGACCAAATCAAATACAATTTCAAATTTAGCGTGATAGGCCGCTCACCATATATAGCTTCTCGTAGAGCTGCTTGTACACTTCTAAAATAAGATGCGTCCGTTCAATCTGCATAACAGACCGATCGACCGACGTACGAAGCTCATCATAATGATTCGAGGACGTACATACAAAAATATTAAAAAATATGACGAATCAAAAAACGCGAATCATAAGTAAATCAAAGCCAAAAAAAAAAAAAATAATACTAAAAATGAAATAGAATCTGAACACTTGAATAGAATGTGGGAAAAGGTTTTCATAGATCCGATCTATTACGTATATTCTTAGTTTCTGTCTGACGTCGTTAATCCTGTACATCCTTATCTGTTAAGCCGACCGCCGCTTGTGGAAGTTATGTAAGAAATAATTCAGGCCACGGAATCTTTGTTTCGATAATACTGCTACCACATCTGGGGAGGTGCCGCACAAAGCACACTTTTCCTGCCTGGACAGAGTACAAAATAGACTTCGAAATCTAGTGGGGAGGTTGATCTCTTCTCTACCTTACAATCTTTTTTTTTTCACAGAGAGTCATTGCTAAAGTCGCCCCCCTCTCTCTTTCTCTCTCTTTCTCCCTTTCTTTCTCTCTCTCTCTCTCTAATCTACTCTCTCTCTCTCTCTCTCTAATCTACTCTACTCTCGCTCTCTCTCTTTCTCTCTCTCTAAAATCTACTCTCTCTCTAATCTACTCTAATCTCTCTCTCTCTCTTTCTCTCTCTCTCTCTCTCTCTCTCTCTCTCTAATCTACTCTCTCTCTCTCTCTCTAATCTACTCTCTCTCTCTTTCTCTCTCTCTCTCTCTCTCTCTCTACTCTATCATTATTTCCATCGTAGGTGCTCGACTGAGCTCCAATCTTTTCTACCACAACGCTGTTCGTCTCCAAGTTGAAAGTCAAATCTCGTCAACTCTCGTCAACTCTCGTCAGTTTAAGAGAACGTGACGTCATATCCGCTCGATTCCTTTCTCCTTCCATGTGCATGGTGGCAGATAGAATTTCCATGGAACGATCTTCTTTGAAAAAAAAAATGAACGCGTAACTGCTACCCTGCTGCTTACAACTTGGTCGCCTCCAAACGAAATGCCAACAAGTTCTTGTCATAAAACAAACGCATAGGTAACAATGAGTGCACACCATTGATCAGTCTTGACACTACTACCTACTACTCCTTACTACTAAACTACTAACAGACCATTTATTGAGTACTGTTGTCATATTTCGGCTGGTGAATCTCTGTCCCATTTGAGGGTTCTTGATAAGGTGCAGAAACGTATCTGTAATTTGATTAGCCACGCCCTTTTTTCTTCTCTACACCCTCTCTCTCTCACAGACGTGATGTTGCTAGTCTCAGTCTCTTCTATAAATACTATTATGGCATGTGTTCTTCAGAATTATGTGATCTATTCCCTGCTTCCTTTGTTACAGCTCGTTTGACTCGTTGGTCTAGTGGTCTCAATCAATTCGCTGTTTTCATACCTCAGTATAATACAGCTTCCTATTTCAGTAGCTTCTTTCCAAGAACCGCAGGCTTATGGAACTCTCTTTTCCTCCTACCTATAACCTTGGTCTTTTTGAGACTAAGGCCAATAGGTATCTCCTGTCTTTGCGATAATCATATTTCGTTCATGTTAGCCCCTTACATCAAGTGGCTTCGTGCCTTGTCTGGAGCGATTTTCATTAAAAAAAAAATTTAATAAATAAATAAAAACTCTCATATTTTTCTTCATCTTTTGGCTGGCAATCATTCCCGTCTCAATAACCTTTATCCTCGAGTGGCTCTTAGCCTTGATAAGTGATGTTCCAATTGTTTTTCTGTGGCGATGCTAATAAATTGTAAAGTTACATAGTAGTAGGAGCTTCATCAAAATGACCCGAGGTCATCATTTCAACATTAATATTTTAACCAAAAATCATACTTCCGTTGCCG
The DNA here is from genome assembly GCA_963556195.1 of Sepiola atlantica. Taxonomy (NCBI): domain Eukaryota; kingdom Metazoa; phylum Mollusca; class Cephalopoda; order Sepiida; family Sepiolidae; genus Sepiola; species Sepiola atlantica. Next base: position 17,577,076 of record OY744547.1, on the reverse strand, counting down.
ACCACCGGACTTCTGCGTGCGTGTGTGTGCGTGTGTGTGTGTGTGTGTGTGTGTGTGTGTGTGTGTGTGTGCTGACATCTTCCTCCATTAGTTACAATCACAAGCTAGCTGACATGCTTTTTAATATATATTAATTTAAACACGTTATTAGAAGAATAAAAGGTTTATTCACAGAGTTTTGTCTCAAAGTTTAATATCAAAAAGGGGGAAAGAGAGAGAGAGAGTTACTTATGCTTTAAGCATATCGCTTAATTAATTACCGTTTTTCCAAGGTGTGGATGCGGTGATTATCCTGTTGTTACATAGGTGCTCCTATGGACATCACTGATTTGAGCTCATGGAACCATTTAGTTTCAATAAGTCATTTAAGCATTAATATATCAATCAACTTAATATCATACTTTCATTACTGACTGGAGCCGTCGTGCGTGCGTGTGTGTTGCTTTCATCCAAGGGACGAGGCTATTTCGTTAGATGCAATCAAAAGCCACCGGATATGGTTTCTTAATATAATAATTCAATTAATTTAAATAAAAAGTTCTGAGAAGAATAAAGGATTTATTCCCAGATGTTCATCTCGCAGCTGAAAGGTTAAAGGCGATATATATATATATATATATATATATATATATATATATATATATATATATATATATATATATATATATATTAATTATATATTACCTACAGACATCGATGTTTCATGCTAACGCAATCTTCAGTGCAGGAAGTTAATTCTCTACAGTAATCGCCACTGATTTGTAGTCAAGAGCGTTCACCCGTCGGCCACAGCGAATTAGCTAATAATTAAGTAAATACCGAGTCGGCGGGTATTTTACAACGAGCAGTTGAAAGTGATCTTACAACAACAAACTGTGCTGGATCTCGCATGAAGCTATTAGTACTGCTTGTTATTAAACTCACTCAGAGTGCCCGGTCCTTAGTAAAGAGGGCTTATAATAATATTTATAAATAAATATTAATTATGTATTACCTACAGACATCGATGTTTCATGCTAACGCAATCTTCAGTGCAGGAAGTTAATTCTCTACGCAGTAAAATGGTCTAACAGACCTATAATAATTAATTGATGGGCTTTAAAAAACAAGCTACCCCCTCTCTCTCTCTCTCTCTCTCTCTCTCTCTATATATATATATATATATATATATATATATATATATATATATATATATATATATAACCTTTCGCAGCTGAAAGGTTAAAGGCGATATATATATGTGACCCATTCTGACTTTCTGTCCCCCACACATACTGTTTATAGCTTACACCTGCTTAACATATTTTAACGAATATATCTAATAGCTGAGATACTCACTAATATTCAACTACGCTTGTATGTGTTGCCACCTTCTTAAAGAACCTTGACTAATTTCGTCAGTTGCAATCAAAAGCCATCTGACATGCTTTCTTAATATAATTATTGAATTAATTAAAACAAGTTCTTAGATTAATAAACGATTTATTCCCAGATTTTCGTCTTGTAACTGAAAAGTCCAAAAAGTCAGGAGAGAAAGAGAGTTACTTATGGTTTAAGCGCATTGCTTAATTATTTACCGTTCCAATAAAGTGCTTGTTTCCATGCAGCCCCATTTGCCGGATAGGTAACCCGCCTGACCCTTCTAACCTTCTGTCTACCACACGTCCTGTCTATAGCTTACACCTGCCTAATATATCTTAACTAGTATATCTACTATCTGACATACCCAATAATATTCGTGCATGTGTTGCCACCTTAATCGAAGGACCTAGAAAACTTTCGTTAGCTGCAATCAAAAGCTACCTGACATGCTTTCGTTACATTTTTTCAGTCGCAACAATTCGGGGTTTCTCTTTCATCTAAACGGTTTTTTCTTTTAATAGCAAACCTTCTTATTTGTGATACTCGTCGAAGGTCGATTCTCGGTCACGGACACCAAATATAAGTGACGTGATCTCTTTCAGTTATCCGTGACACCCACAAGAGATCGATTCGTGGTCGCGAAAACAAAATATAACCTTCACTTCTTCCGTTGAACTACAGACACCGTTGTATACTCACTAGAATACATTCTATCGTCTCGACTGGCAACTCCGGCGTGGGTTGGTATGCCGTCTTCGCTCTTGTGTTGTTGGCCGTGGCGGGGATGTCGAATCGACGTGCTCTGTCGTCTTTGTTAGCTGGACATTGTTTAGTATGAGATACGGATCGCTGCTATCCTGGAACACGCCGACTAGAAGAAGATAGGCATGTGTAGGAACTTTTAAAAAATACAAGTGAAATCAACAAAAACAGTCTGTACAACTTAAAAAGCACGACACATTTTTGGTTGTGTATTTACAGTGATTTCAATTTTCTTCGTAAGCATACTATTCACTTCATTTTTAAGGGACGAAAAGTAGAAAAAAATAATTCTGCACCTGATCTCTGTTGATAGAGATGTTGCACATTCCTTGTCCGCTTCTGGGGTGAAGCATGGGGATATTTCTTCAGGTGCAATGGGTTATATGGCATGATTGATGGGGGGTGAACTTTGTGTTAGTTGAAGACACTTATGAGTTGGTTAACTCAACCATGTGACGTGAGGAGTCATTGTAGTTAGATTGAGTTTTTGCAAATAATATAGTGAAGTTATAGAGTATCTCCCCCAAAAAACAAAATCAATTTGTGGAATCGTTAATAAAATACACAATCCAAACATATTTGGTACAAATAAACTTTAGTCTATGCTGAGGCTATTATTAGGTTTACGACTTCTCCTACTTGAAATGACCTTCAATCCGGGCTTAGAAAGTTGTATCCGCTCGATGAAAAGGAGGGGGTTGGGATTCTCTTTTCAGTCTGACTGACTGACTGACTAACTGTTCAATTCGCCTGGCGCACTATCTTATATAATCAGGCAGGGTTACTCAGCATCGCCCGGACGAATCTTATCGTAATGGCCATTCCGCGTTTTGATTGGCTGCCGGCTACCTTAACTCAACTGTCCGTTCTTGACGGTTCTACCTAGCCAGTATACAAAACAATACGCCCATCCACCAAAATCACAGCCCCCCTCCCTCTCTACTCATCCTCCTTTCCCTGAATACACCCCCCATACACAAACATTCCAACTTACTTTTCCCCTTCAATCTTGACCGCAGCCATCTGGTCAAACACCTCCCTCCCCCTCTTCCTCCACTCCCTCTCTGCCATCCACTTTACCCCTGCTCATCCCCCACCTCTTTCTCTTACCACCAGCCACAGTAGTCCTTGCTCACCCCATCCTTCCATTTTTTCCCCACTCATTTTCTTCAACATTCATTTCTATTTCTCCAAAAAGTACGGACGTCCACCCAGTAGGGGCCATTATTTCATTTTATTTTTCCTCCCAATATGTCTACCCTACATGTATCTGTACTTGCATGACATTTTTTTCTCTATTTTATCATCCTGATGAAGTCTTATAAATAAAGACGAAACGTTGATGTACACATAAAAAACATCCATTTTTTGGTTTTCCTTTTTCATTTTCCCAATACGTATTATCTAGCTCGAATCTTTTTTTTTTTCAACTCGTGTGAAATGATAATTTCTCATTTCGTTCCATATGTACACTAGCGCTTCTAATCATCCTAAATCTTTCGTAGGGTCTCTCGGAACATTGGCACAGATGCAAATACCGAAACTACTTCCGGTTCTGCGTAAACTGCGTCTTCTTGTGTTGTGAATTCATCAGTGTGTATAGCGCATCCGCATGACCGGTGTTATCCCCACAGAGAGTCGGACTTTATGGGGAAATTATAATCAAAATGTATGGTGGTCCATTGTTGCAACCGATTGGCTGTGAAAACTGGGATTACTTTCTCCGATCACAGAATGTTAATAAACGTAATAGGATTGAATTGACATCCGTATATAATTTGGTGAAGCTTGTTGATAACGAACTGTATTGGTAAGGCTTCCTTTTCGATTTGGCCGTAATTACGCTCAGCTGGTGTCAATGGTTTTGCGCCGTAACAAATTGTCTTTTGGCTTCCGCTCAGGAAGGTGCGTGACATAATCTTAAACGACTGCGACTATAATAAGTTCCATGGATCGGTTGTAGCAAGAGAGAAGTAACACAAAAGGAAAGTCATTATTTAATCCTATTCAGAAATGTAAGTTAGACAGGAGCACTGTCCTGGTGAAGTTGAAGCAAAAATGCGGTGTAGTCGACCGGAAAATTATAATATTCATAGGTATACGCATATTCTTTATGGTAGAATTATTTTCCGAGTTTTGTGTAACGGACGTGATGCCTTGATTTCTTGAGTTCAAATAAGAGTAGAAAGTGGACTTTATTTTATCCTTTAGTCCTCACATTCCATGAGCGATGTTTCTGACTATGGGGGGAAGAATTGCTGTTTTCTGGGTCGAAATCTATCCATCTAACACTTATCGTTGGCTAGTATTTTACCCTGAAGTAGTATTTTTTTAGCTTATTACATCAAGTGGCTTCATGTCTGGTCTGGAGTGATTTTCATTAAAAAAAAATATATACAGTTGCTAGTCTGTGTTGACCTTACGGACGTTATGAGACAATGTCCATGCAGTTTTTAAGTCTCTCTTGAAAGTTCACGACAGCCCTTTGAACCATGTATTATTGGAATTGCATTGATTTCCTGGGTTATTGCTGCTTTTTAATATTCTAAATTGCTGGTCGGTGTTGACGTCGACTCGAAATAGTTTCGCTTTACATTATCTCCGCCATAGAACAGCTCGTCTTTGCCTAACGAAGTATGAGCTGAAAAAAAATTGCTTGGTCACGGCGATTGGTGCACAGACTTTAGGGCGATTGGTGACCCGTTTCAGGTTGCGCTGTCGCTTACACTCTGTAGCGATAGCTTTGCTGATGATGTCATGGTCCAGTTTGAATAACGGTCGCTTGCCTATATTCGCATTATGAGGAGAATGTAATCATTCGGTAAACATGCGCAATTTAAATTGATCTCCCCTCGCTGATTACAGCTGAACATGTCACATTCGCTTTTCACAAATCAGGCCTATTGTTTTATAATTTCAAGCAGTTACGTATGCAGCATACAATAGATGGTTTTTTTGCGCCGAAAATTCGGTTAATTGCTCCACAGATTTTATTTACTAGGTTTTCATTGAAGCAAGATGGGGCACAAGCCGGAAGATGGGGGATGCCAGCTCCCCTGTTGTTGGATAATGGCTCTGTGGGGCCGGACGCATGTTTAAGTAGGCGTATGTGTGAAGGATCGTTTGGTTTGGGTTGCGCGATTAGTGCGGGCACACCCGCACAACCGAGTGCAGAATAGGGCTGTTCTCACAGTCGGAGCTCACAGACATTGACAGGGTCATCACGTTGACGAGACCTCAGGTCAAGTGTCAATGTGCACCTGCGCATAGAGGTTCTGTGACGTCACGGGATTTTGTGTGGGAAACGGTGTTTTGTCAGTCTGGGTTTTGGAAGCGAGCCGAACAGACGATTTCTCTATGTAGTCTTCAAATGATTAGGGGAATTTAATTCCCTAAGAGAATACAGGCATGAGATTCCTTCTTCCCCCCTCCTCGAATGGCTAAGGACTTAAGCTAGGAATTGACTA
>OY744547.1:17553985-17563985 GCA_963556195.1 Sepiola atlantica | reverse complement strand
GAAGTGTGTACATTAGTTAGGTTAGCAGTGTGTATATGCCGTCGCCATGTTTAGTAGTTCATGTGTCTCTTGTTGCGCTTGTCGGGGGCCTTCCACCTCAAAAAGCCTAGGCAGGATGTGTCGTATGCACGTGTGTTGTCTCTGGAAGAAAAAGAATGAAAATGGAAGAAAAACGCTGTTTTTGGATTGTCAGTATCGTCAGAAAAACAGGGAGAATGGAGGGAGTTCCAGAGTCCAGCAGCACGAGGAAATAAGCTTTTGGAGTAGAAAGCTCTTCGGCATCTGGGGACCTCCACAGTGAATGGATGGGATTTGGCAGATTGTTGAGTTGGTCTAGTGAATTTGCGTTGTGGGGGCACCAGAGCAGCAAGCTCATCAGAGCACAGTCCATTGAAATACTAAAGTACTTTTCGGGGTATAGTCTTTCTTTTCAGCTACCACGTAAGTACATAACAAAGTTTATACATTTCTTTAGCTATTTTCTTTTTTAAGAAAGGCCTAACATATCGTAGCAAAACTAAAGAAGCATCAAATTTAAATATTTTAAAATATCCCTGGGATCTTACCACCATATCCCCCAACCCTAGTGCACCACGACTTTATAAACTTTTTTTTAAAACTTTACATTTCCCAATTAGTCAAGCACACAACTCGGTTATTTAAAAATGAATATTTCTAATGCCGTGATTGGTTGAAAGAAACTGCTGATTTGATCTTTAGTCCAATCAAGAGTCGATACGCATAAAAAACTGTTGTTGTTGTTGTTTCGGACTTCTGTAGAAAGCTCATAAAAATACGAAGTCAAGTAAGTTCAAACTTAAGCATAACAGACTGACAAAAGTGTCTTGGAGGGTGCCCAGTCGTTGCATACGAAGTCAAGGAAGGGTTGGTTGAGAACGCACAAAGAAATGGATGTTGCACATGTGCAGAAGCAACGTTGCTATCTTTACGCTATGGATTTGCAGTTCCTTGTATTTGAAAACAGCAGCAGACGTAATGCGTTGTGTGTTTGTTTGAAAGCAGCAGCAGCCATAACTGCTCGCTGCTTTTATTATTGAGCTCACAGAGATCGTTCCTCAGGATTGTATGGTCTGCATGAAGTCCTCCTCGTTGGTCGCAGCTGTTCGTTAAACTGCAGGATTTATTTTACCCCTAACACGAGAGAAGCAAGGTTTAGTGCATGTGAAGTCGGTGAAACACACAAAGGAACGGCGCAGCGTTAGCCTGGAATATTGCAGGGTTTGTTTTTTTTAGTCCCGACGCTGAAAGCAGCAAGGCTCACCGGTTGCATGCAAAGTCGGGGAAAGTTTATCCCATTCCATTAATTTGCGGTTCCGCGTGTGAATCAGATAGTTCTGGTGTTGGCATTAGTTTCCCCGATGTTTTTCTAGTTAGAAATCTTTCTGGAAAAACATCGGGTACTTACGGGAAGGACCACGAGAAGGTTGCCAACATCCCTAAGTGAAAGTGGTATTGTGGAACCGACTGGATTCGAACTTGGAACACCCAGGTTTTCAGTCCGTGTCGATATCCACTTAACCACCGTCACCTCCCGCCTGACACCTCTTCGCTTGGCACACACGGAGGCAAAAAGGACCAGAAGACGACGGATCTTGATGTAGTGTCCTCCTGGATTTTCGCCAGAGCCCTGTAAGCCTAATTTCGGCCCTAAACCTCTTGGTGCCAAACTTGATAACCATGGGTGACCTTGCCAGTAACCAGAATTCTGACACTACCACACTACTACCGCCTCTACCTACTGATTCATACAAACGTACATAAATAAAGTTTCGAAAGAAATAAAGAGAAAAAGTAAACAAAAACTGAGAAGAAAAGAAGAAAAGAAAGAAGTAAAAAAAAAAAGAAAAAGAAAGAAAATTGGTACAGCTTTTGAACCAGACAAAACCAACTTTTGCTGACGCAGAATTACGTCAACAGTCGGAAAACGCCGAATAAAAAATGAACTGGCGTCAAAATGAAAACGAGGCGGCGTTCCAACAGAGAAAACAATAATGAAACAACATTTATAGCAAGAAAAATATTCACCGTGTTTTCTTATAAAAAATTATTGAAAAATTTAAAAACTTTTTTTCATTATTTTTTCGTCAGATTTAATGACGAAGAAGATAATGAAAAAAAAACTTATACAATTTTTTTAACGAGAAAGTTATGTTTTTCGTTACTAGTCAATCCTTTGAAGCAGACAAAAACTTAACTTTTTATTCTAACCCTAACCTAACCCTAAACTATCCTTAATTTATTTGTATTGCCTTTGGTAACAGTTATTTGTTGACTATTTGTTTTGTTTTCACCCCTTTTTTTCTAGAAAATCTTCATAATTGCCAATTTACGATTTAACTTATCGTCTGCTTTTCTCGCTTTCTGATTGGATAAGCGCGTCGGCATCTTCCGGCTGTTTATGTAAATAGTCGGAAAAAGCCGAACGAAAAGTCGTTATTATTTGTTCCGAAGTTGGCCCACTACCAGAAAAGTAGTTTTAAAACAAAGAAAGGGTGAAAGGGGGGAGTGGGCATAGGAAGAGTTGTGAAAGGAACTAAAATACAGAATAAAAAGTGAAAAAGAAATAAAAACAGGCGAAAGTTCAGAGAAAAATGAAGAAATAAACATCAAAAAGAAGTAAGGAAGAAAAAAGAAGAAAAAAGGAAGAAGGAAAAATAAAAGAGAAGAAATTAAAGAAGAAAAATGTAAAAATAAAACAAATGTAAAAAAAAATGTAAAAATAAAACAAAAAAATGTTTATGAAGGAATAAGAAAAAAAAGGAGGGAAAGATTGTCTCCGTTGATGGAAACAACCTGCTCGCCGTTGGAACTTTTTTACGTAGTATACTTTTCTTATGAGACACCGTATTCAATGCAACAACGTGTTTGCCACTAGATCTTCATCACGTAGTAGACTTTTCTTCAACAACACCGTTTTCAATACTGAACTTGGGAACAATGTACTCCTCACTGGAACTTCGTTATGTATTATACTTTTCTCCAACAACACCGTTTTTAATAACGATCTATACTGCTCAATGATCTTAGCCCTTCGAGTACTAAAACGCAATTATTAGGATCGTCTTTTATGGGTGACAATGCACGACGGTCACACGTGGTCGATACGCATAAAAACTCTCGTTCAGCGTGCACTTGTTCTTTCTCACATCCAAGATATGCACGCCGCGCATACACGACCCCTTTTATCGCGGTTACAAGGTACGTAAAGACTATTGCCACCACTCGATTCAGGTTCTGGCTCATCACGTCCTCAACAATTTAGAGAGAAATAATGACAAAATAAATAAATAAAAGAGAGAAAATGAGTAAAAAAAGAAAAAAGAAAAGGAAGGAGAAACAACAAGTAAGGAAGAGAAAAGAAAGTATGTTTTAAAAATATATATATAAATAAACATAAAAAGAAAGAATGAGAGAAAAAAGTAGGCGAAAAGAAGAAAGAAAACGAAAAACTAGTTCAAGAAAGTGAAGAAGAAAGGAAAGAAAAAATGCAAAAATAAATAAAGAAAATGTAAAAAACGAATAATGAAAAAAGGAAAGTTTACGTACAGAGAAAAGAAAGATACAAAGAAAAAAAGAATGAGAGAAAAAAGTTGGCGAAAAGAAGAAAGAAAAGGAAATAAAATATTTTTAAAGTGAGGAAGAAAGGAAAGAAAATATACAAAAGAAATGAATAAATAAAAAGTTGGAAAACAAAAAAAGAAAGTTTAGAAATGAAAACATAGATAAAAAAGAAAGGAAGAAATAAAAAAAAAGTCGACGAAAAGAAGAAAGGAAAGAAAATATTTTAAAAAAATGAATAAATAAAAAGTTGGAAAACGAAAAAAGAAAGTTTAGAAATGAAAACATACATAAAAAAGAAAGGAAGAAATAAAATAAGTCGATGAAAAGAAGAAATGAAAACGAAAGAATAAATAAAATGAGGAGAGAAGAAAGTAGAAATATATAAAATAAAGAAATAGAAAGCAAAAAAAGGACAAAAAGAAAAGTTATAAATAAAAACATAGAGAGAAAAGAAAGATAGAATGAAAGATAAGGTAGGCGAAAAGAAAGAAGAAAACGATAGAAAATATAAAAAAGAAAGAATGAAATTAAAGAAATAAAAAATGTAAAAGAAAAAAAAGAAAAACGTTTTAAAATTATAGAGAGAAAAAGATATAAAGAAAAATGAGAGAACAAATCGGTGAAAAAAGGAAAGAAAAGGGAAAGAAACTATAAAGAAAGGAAGGAAGAAATGAAAGAACAAAATGTAAAATGAAAAAATAAATAGAAAGTGAGAAAAAGAAAAGAGAAAAAGACGGTTGAGAAATAACTAAAATCAAATAAATAAACAAAAAAAAACAAGAAATGAAAAAGAATAAGAAACAAATGTTGTAGCATTTTTATAGCATTTTATTTCGTTCTGAGTTCTATTTTAAACCTGACAATGTAACATGGCCGCCGCGTGTTTAGATGATCGCTGAATCAAATATCAACGTGTAAATGTCAGTGCAAATGTATGTCTTCAAACGATTGTTTCACAATGCAACTGTTGTTCCGTACCTGAACGATATATATATATATATATATATATATATATATATATATATATATATATATATATATATATATATATATATATATATAATTATAAAAAGAAAAACTATACACACATTAAGGTTGTACACATAATAACTTATTTCGACCCCTTTAATTAGGTCTCCTCAGATGTATAGACAACCACGTCAAAAAAACGACGTGGTTGTCTATACATCTGAGGAGACCTAATTAAAGGGGTCGAAATAAGTTATTATGTGTACAACCTTAATGTGTGTATAGTTTTTCTTTTTATAATTCTATTTTGCTCTGTTTAAATTACATTGAGCTCTGTTATTCAGATTCTCTACACAAAATTGAAATCTACACACTATATATATATATATATATATATATATATATATATATATATATGTGTGTGATTTTATGAAGGCTTACCAAAGCATTCCTTTCAGGACACCAATGATCACCATTAAAGATATTTTTTCTTACAAATACTATTTATTCAAATTAAATTTTTTTCCTACACGTGTTTCACTACCAAGCAGTTACTTTGGTAAGCCTTCATAAAATCACATATAAATGCTCTGTACTCTGTAATCGAGTATCATCGAGCTTGTTTTTTATTGGAACAACCCCGGTCTTCACTGAATGATCTATTTTATAAGTGAAAAATCTCTCTCTCTCTCTCTCTCTCTCTCTCTCTCTATATATATATATATATATATATATATATATATATATATATATATATATATATATATATATATATATATATATATAAGTAATATGGGTTGGTCGTTCACCGGAATTTGAATCATACCGCCAACACCACCAGCTCGGAGAGACGTTTATCAAGTAACACAGAAATAAGTTTGGTTATTCTTGTTTTTTGATGAAAAAAAATGACTCAATATTGGTCACCTTTTATGATGGAATTTTATTCCGAAATTAATAAGATTAATGTAAAAAAAAAAGATGAATTAATCTTGCATTGTTAATGGCTTATATTTTCAATTTTATTAATATATATATATATATATATATATATATATATATATATATATATATTGTATGTGTGTATATATATATATATATATATATATATATATATATACATATTTATTTATTTATCTTTTTTTTTTGATGTGTTGATGTTTTTATATTTATAATATAAAACTAAAAATAATACATTAATCACTTAAATAATAGTGTCATGGATTCGTCCAAACACTTTAAAATGCAGCAACATTTTTGTGAGTAACGGATAAATTTTATTAGCCAGACGAACAGCGCAGGTAAAGAATTTTTTTTTTTTTTGTCTTAAATAACTAATATAAGTTAGCAAAACATTTATATGGAACAAAACGTAGATTTAGTATAAGGAACGTTTATGTTTTTGTCTTTTAAGGGAAGTGGGGTCTGATCAACTCTGCTGGGAAGCCATGAAATTAAATACTGTCTTGTTTTTAAATTCCCGAAACAGTTTTTCATGGTAAACAACTGATGATCCCTTAAAATAGTGTTAGAAACTAACTAATATAATAACTGTAAAAAATAAATTGACTTACATGAGTGATTTTCCACTGGAAGACTTGAGACTATAAGTTAGTTTTTTTTAGTTTTTTTTTTATATAGTTTTAATGGTTGAGAAACTTCCGAGACTATATATATATATATATATATATATATATATATATATATATATATATATATATATATATATATATATATATATATATATATATATATATATGAGAAGAATGTTGTAGTTCGCTTGGAGCATTGTGTATAGTGTAAGAATAATATTATTTTGAAGGCGATAACAATGCGTTGTTAAAGTGACACATACGACACGTGGAATCGTAAAAACAAAACAAAGTGACAATATTGAAAAGTCAATAATTTTCAAATTTTTTTAATTTTTATTTACCAGTGTATCGTGACCGTGGTGTTGGGTTGGAGTGTGTCCTTTTCATTATTATTTTTTTTTAATTTTCGAGGGTATCCCTCATCCTCAGAATAAAATAAATACTACCACTCGTTGGAGTGTGTTTTTTTCATTGACGTACCATATATATATATATATATATATATATATAAATCAGGTACTTACACGATATAATCTCCGACTTATAGTGGGGAGATGAACACATAAAAGTAAAGAATAAAATATTCATTATAAACTGCATGTAATTTTAGGAATAATGTTTCCTCCCTTAAAGATGTGGAAAGTAAAAGAATCATCGTGTAGTTAACCAGCTAATAGTTGTATGCAATGGTAATCACTGTATTTCAAGATGGCGACCGTGAAGTGTTCATAATGAAAAAATATGAGATCCCCTTATAACCTTATGGAAATAACTTACCTCCTGTATCATAGAAACGACCGGTTAAGTGTAATTTAGAAGTAAGAAATAATTTAAAGTTTATGTTATACACATATAATTATATAGATTTATATAATTATATAATTATATAATTATTTATACAAATATTTATACAAATTTTATTTATACAATTATAATCATATAATTATATAATTATACAATATATTTATACAATAATATTTATACAAATTTTATTTATACAATTATAATTATATAATTATATAATTATACAATATATTTATAAATAATATTTATACAAATTTTATTTATACAATTATAATTATATAATTATATAATTATACAATATATTTATACAATAATATTTATACAAATTTTATTTATACAATTATAATTATATAATTATATAATTATACAATATATTTATAAATAATATTTATACAAATTTTATTTATACAATTATAATTATATAATTATATAATTATACAATATATTTATACAATAATATTTATACAAATTTTATTTATACAATTATAATTATATAATTATATAATTATACAATATATTTATAAATAATATTTATACAAATTTTATTTATACAATTATAATTATATAATTATATAATTATACAATATATTTATAAATAATATTTATACAAATTTTATTTATACAATTATAATTATATAATTATATAATTATACAATATATTTATACAATAATATTTATACAAATTTTATTCATACAATTATAATTATATAATTATATAATTATATAATTATATAATTATAATTATATAGATTTATATAGATTTATGTAAAATTATATAGATTTTAATAAAAAATATGAGATCCCCTTATAACCTTATGGAAATAACTTACCTCCTGTATCATAGAAACGACCGGTTAAGTGTAATTTAGAAGTAAGAAATAATTTAAAGTTTATGTTATACACATAAAATTGGTGCAAACCAGAAGAGTACCTGGCTCAAATTCAGCAGCAAACGTTGATTTGTCAGATTTAATTCCTGATTTTAAACTTCATCCCTAATATAACTTCCTGCGAGAATTTCAGCTTTCCAAACGTAACAATTTATCTATTAAATTGTTAGGTAGAAGTACAGAATAGTTAACAAAGCCCCCTCCCCATGTTAAGAATGGTTTTCTAAATAATAACGTTATTATTTCATCATGGTCCTTACATTTCAGATGATTATTTAGAAAGCCTTTCTTAACAAAACTTGGCAAACCAAAAGGCCCAAAGGAGGAAATCTTTGATATCAGGAACTAAATCTGACAGAACACCGTTTGCTGCTGACTTTGAATCGGGTACTTTTATGGTTTGCCAAAATTCGTTGCCAAACTGTCTTTGTTTATGGAGGGCTTAAGTTCATGTTTCTGTATAGGGTGATAACGAAAAATGTATCCACTGTAACATTACTTCAAGCCGGCCACAAAACAAAAAAATAACAGAATGGGACGAAATTATATCCGTGCCAATAAGATACAGGGAACAACATAATATAACACGATATTATTTTCTTTTTTTGACTGCTCCCTAGATATACACATAAATAAATAAATGAATAAACATCTAATTAACAACAGGCGTTTAGCTATGGTTTGTTCGTTCTTTATTTTTATATATGCATTTTAGTTTGATTTTCTTCGTCGTAATTTATCGGCTGCCAGTCTTCAATTTATCGTTCGACAGTTTTCGCCTCGTTAACTCTCGGGCGCTTCCGACACCTGCCCGAACGTTGACGACGCGAAGTCACGGAAACATGGTGCGTTATCTATTAGAGTAGACAGCCTTCCTGCATCTGGGAACTTCTACAGTAAAAGGGTGTGATTTTTCTACTTTTCAGGTTTGTCGGGGGAATTCACGTTGAGGGGGGGGGGCGCGCAAGTACAGTAAGTTTGTTGGAGCATATTCCGTTGAAGTACTTGTAAAACAAGCACAGGGCTGCACCATTGTGGCGATGTGACACGTCTGGAGCTTGGTAGACAGTGTGGAACCTATGAGGTTAGATACACTATTTTGAACCCTGTTCAAGTGAGAGACACTAGTGGCTGACGCACCAACCTAGACGTGACAATAATACTCCACGCATGGGCGAATGGTGGCTTTGTAGAGACTAGGATACTGACTGGTGTGAGAAGTTTTCTAGCCCGATAGAGGGAGGTTACCTTCTTTGCAGCTAACTTGGCAGTGTATTTTATGCATTCATTCTAATTTATGTTTCCTTTGAATGTTTGACTCTCGGGAGGGATTGCTATTAACCATGGCAATCGATGGTTGGTAAGGTTTCTTATAATTGTTACAGGAAAGGAGATTTGTCTTGGTAGCATTGAACGTGAGGAGATTTGAGCCGACGTTTGTCAGCGCTGGTTCTTTTATATATGTTTATATATGTTTAAATACAAGCATATACCAATGAAAACAAAGTAACAACTTGAAAAACAATGAAGTATACAAAAACATTAATTGTTCGCGAACGCGACTGGGTCTGCTATGAAATTGTGTCCACAAGAATGTGTATAACAAAGTCTACACATTGTGTGGGTGGTGTAAGTTGAGAGGATAAGTCTTACATACCGTGTAAAGTGTGTTTGTGAGCGCACACGTTGTCAATGCGTTTTCATAGCAGTTAGACCGAATGAAGAGGGAGACGGTCTGTGCATATTGTGAGCTGCCAGTTTTGGTGAACAAAGAGGCTGGATTTGCTGTGCGACGCTTTATATACCACAGATAGTAGCGCCCTCTACATTTCCAAAGGGGGGAATAATTCAAGTTTGAAAACGCCCCCTGGTGAGTGTACTGAGAAAGGTAGGTAATGCTACAAACGTAACCATCCATTTTTGGCCCCATTTCACTACATAATGGGGGTCATTTTTTTTGTAGATTCAGCCATTGCGTTGGGAATGAAGTGCTCGCTCCTTACTTGATTAACTCTAATGGTTGACTCTTACCCTAGACCTGAATTGGAAGACTTACATCAAATCTGTTGCTAAGGACGCTGGAAAAATGGTTGGATCATTCTACCGCTCCACAAAGTACCTGACTCCTGATAGTAGTTATAAAAAAGCCAGATCCGCCCA
>OY744547.1:17546485-17548985 GCA_963556195.1 Sepiola atlantica | reverse complement strand
TATTTTCCTTTCAACAACTTTTCGTCTCATTCGCTGTTCACACCAGCTGGATCATACGCTCCCACAGGGGCATCGAATTTGTTATCTCTCTTTTTTATTATTATTTTCAACTACTACTCCGTTTATTTTCCTTTCATCAACTTTTCGTCTAATTCGCTGTTCACACCAGCTGGATCATACGCTCCCACAGGGGCATCGAATTTGTTATCTCTTTTTTTTATTATTATTTTCAACTACTACTCCGTCTATTTTCCTTTCAACAACTTTTCGTCTCATTCGCTGTTCACACCAGCTGGATCATACGATCCCACAAGGGCATCGAATTTGTTATCTCGTTTTTTTTTTTTTTCGTTTTAAAATCCGATAATAAAAAGTTATCCCCCATTCATACTGTACAATTCTTTTAAAATAGAAACATAAGCTTGACTGTTTTTTTGTTTACTTATTACGGGGTATTTTTGTCCATAATTCATCTTAGGCTATTGACATTCATTGTTATTTTCAATCCTTTTTCTTTTTCCTTTTTTCCCCCTTTTTCGGTGGTGTTTTTATTTTTTTATTTTTTATTTGTTAGATTTAAATTCCTAATTCTCTGACGCCGAATATGAAGAGAATGCGATCGGGGGTCATCATGACCGCGACTTAGATTCACAGCTCAGTGAAAAAAAACTCTTTTAACTTGCCCACATCGAAAATATCGGCAGAATTAGCGGGTGGAAATGTCGAATTAGTAAAAGTGAAAATGAAGCGGGGGATCGAAATAACGATGTCAAACAACGCGTGAGTTGCCATTTTCCAAGGAGGCAGACATAAACAGAAGCTGAAGAGAGCCCAGTAACAGAGACCAATTATAGGCCCCCTGGTACTGTTTTAGATATTGACCCTAATTTCCGTGACTGCCCGGCAGCAGCAAGCCGACAGCTAACGGAAGCGTCCGAGACCTGCCGAAATCGAAAACGAGGCTGGCAGACGATATTGATTTGAAGGAGAGACGCTTGGCACTTGTTGACAATGAATTTTGAAGTGTTGTGTCGTACAATTGCCTCTCCGGAGCAGTGCATTAACTTTTGCCAGCAGAAAGCTCTGCTGGCAAAAGATATGCGATGTATGCGATGCGGCGGCCGACTTTGCCGGCTAGTACCGCGAAAACTGTGACGGAAAAATATGCCTGGAGATGCCCCACCCAGGAATGCCGGGCTTGGATTTCGTTGCGATCGGGGACGTTTTCTGCGGGAATTCATGTGGCGTCAGACTTTCAAAAAAGACCCTTTCGACGCCATATTATCGCAGATAGCCGTACTTTATCCAGGCGTCGGCGACCAACAATCTTCTGCTGCTCCGCCTCCTTCCACATCCTCGGCGACGGCCCCATCCTCCTCTTCTGCCTGTATTTCGCTAAGCCCCGTCCAAAAACGAAAAACAAGCCCTTACCCCTCCAGCTAAAATAATGGAAAAAAACAAAAAAACAATGCGTAATTGCAAAAAAAAAAAAAAAAAATGGTTTAAAAAAGTTATTATTTTCGCGTTATAAAGTTTATAAAAACAGTTTATTTCAGTTACAAAAAAAAATGGTTTAAAATGTTAGCGTTTATAAAAAAAATTCTTACATAAAATGGTTAAAAAATAATAATAAAAAAAAGTTTATTCATTTCAGCTATGGGTTTGTTCATTTATTTCATTTTCTGTACAAAAATATATGCATTTCTTTTTCTTTACGTATATTCATCGTCTTACAGTGTTGTCGTCTGCCGACTCGGCAGGTCTCAGACGCTTCCGTTAGCTGTCGGCTTGTCGGGCAGTCACGGAAATTAGGGTCAATATCTAAAACAGTACCGGCCCCCTTTGTTTGGATTTGAAACCGACTGTATCGATGTTGTTCTGATCTTCTGTAATACATATATAAATAAATATTACACTGTTATTTTAATGTTCTTAATAATCGAGCACACACACACACACACTTGTTGTTGATCACTTTCGCTGCTCGTTGTAAAAATACCCGCCGACTCGGTATTTACAAAGGGGAACGCTCTTGACTACGAATCAGTGGCGATTTGTGATCGAGCCCGCCGACCATCGGAAATTAACTTCCTACACTGAAGATTGCGTTAGCATGAAACATCGATGTCTGTAGGTAATAAATAATTAATATTTATTTATATATATATATATATATATATATATATATATATATATATATATATATATATATATATATATATATATATATATATATATATATATATAGTCTCGGAAGTTTCTCAACCATTAACACTATATAAAAATAAAAATATATATATAAAAAAAACAAAAAAACTTATAGTCTCAAGTCTTCCAGTGGAAAATCACTCATGTAAGTCAATTTATTTTTTACAGTTATTATATTAGTTAGTTTCTAACACTATTTTAAGGGATCATCAGTTGTTTACCATGAAAAACTGTTTCGGGAATTTAAAAACAAGACAGTATTTAATTTCATGGCTTCCCAGCAGAGTTGATC
>OY744547.1:17526485-17541485 GCA_963556195.1 Sepiola atlantica | reverse complement strand
AGGGTTCCACGTTAAAAGTTGGGGACTGGGTTTCGGCTTATCTTTTATTTTTAGACTTTTAATGATATATATATATATATATATATATATATATATATATATATATATATATATATATATATATATATATATATATATATATATATATAGTACCGTCCAAAATAAAGGAACAAAAATAAAATTTTCCTAATCTCAAATAAATTATATTTTAATATTTGTGAAAATTTCACTACATATGTAAATTATGTAGTTGGACTTTTACCGAGATTTTCAGATGAATTAAAATAATATTATTAAAGTTATCCACCATTTTACATATTTCAAATGTCCAAAATTAAGGAACAATAAGGAAAAATAATTGTTTAAAGTTTAAAACAGTAGGGTTATTTTTGTATGAAAAGATGCAAATAAATATTCTAAACTTTAATTATCATCACTGCTGCAAGTCATGCAATATCAATCATGTCAAAAAGAAATAAAACTGATTTAAGCGACAAAGGAAAAAAATCGTCAAATTAAGAAAGGAAAAGTTGACGATAGAAGAAATCGGAAAACGTGTGAAACGTTCAAAAAGTGTTGTAAGCCGAGTTCTCAAACTCTATAAAGAAACTGGAAGGTTAAGTAACACAAAGAAACCTGGTAGACCAAGAATTACAACGGCAAAAGAGGACAGACCTATACAACGCCTAGTGTTCAAAGACCGTTTCCTTACAGCTGGCAACATTTCTAAACTAATGGAAGGTGTCACGAATGTTTCACGACAAACTGTGTCCAGAAGGTTGCACGAAACAGGTCTTTTTGCAAGATCTTCTCGAAAAAAGCCGCTAATAAGTAAAAAAAAAAAAAAAAAAAAAAAAAAAAAAAAGCAGCTAGATTGGCGTTCGCAAAAAAGCATGTTATATGGTCAGAAGAAAATTGGAAAAAAGTTTATTTCAGTGACGAATCGAAATTTAATGTATTTGGCAGTGATGGAAAACAATTTGTAAGAAGGAGAAAAGACGAAAGTTTGGATCCTAGCTGCATTAAAAAAAACTGTAAATTTGGTGGAGGTAGCGTGATGGTTTTCGGCATGATATCATGACAGGGTACATCACCAATTGTACGCTTAAATACTAGAGTAAATGGCACTGTATACAAGAATGTTTTAGAACAATATGTTTTGCCAGTGCTGCACAATTCTGGAATAGAAAAGCCTGTTTTTATGCAGGATAATGCTCCCTGCCACAAGGCAAAGCTGGTCATGAATTATCTGGCTGATCAAGAAGTAGAGGTAATGGACTGGCCTGCTCAGAGTCCTGACATGAAACCTATAGAAAACTTATGGAAGACTCTAAGACAGAATATTATGACAAAGAATCCGGAAAACATCGAAGACTTGTGGCTGAAACTGAAAGATGAATGGGCCAAGATAACTATGGCCCAATGTCAAGATTATGTGAAATCCCGCAGTCGTAGATGCGCAGCAGTTATTGAAAAAAAAAGGTGGAAGTACCAAATATTAAATCTCTTTTGCCTTTTTAATGTGATTTAGTTAAAAATGATATTTTGTTCCTTAATTTTGGATACTTGAAATCTGTAAAATGGTGGATAACTTTGAAAATATTGAAACGACGTCGTACGATAGTAAAATATTAAAAATATAATTTAATATTATTAGAAGCTCCTTTGAGTAAATTTAAAGTAAGAGCACTGTTGGAGAGATTAAAAATCGACAGTCGTTTGAAGCCCCAGTGAAAGACTCCGGCTCTGTCGTCGAATCCTATCGAATGTCTTTATATTTTCACTCGCTGTTTTCAGTGTTTAATATAAATTGATTTCTCCGTTATCACGCGACAATCTCCCGTGGTTAATGAGACTAAATGAACCTTAGAGATTCAAAGTTTCTCTGTGAACTGGGTTCGCGCTATGTGACCGTCTGTGATTGTTATTTCCCTGCGCTGATGAGAGCCATAAGCTTGAAACGACGTCGTACGTAGATAAAATATTTAAAATACAATTTAATATTATATATATATATATATATATATATATATATAACAAAACCAAACAAAATATTATATATATAGAGAGAGAGAGAGATAATAATGATACAATTGTATCTTTAAAATAATCCTATCTTGAAAAGTCAACGCTCAATATACAAGATAGAGCAATAATAAGATGAGATAAGTGATGAGAATAAAAATTTGAAAAAGAACAATAGTTATTGAATCGTCAATTAGTTTAAACAAATAATATATAAATAGACTTTTTTCCTTTACTTAACCCATGGATTTTCAAAAATGCAAGCTTTTATCATCAGAAGGATATGATAGGGATAAAACAGTAAAATTATATTACTGTTAGCACAGATTTGAAAATATACAAAAATATATACAGAAATACAAAAACCTTCGATGGAAAAATGCAACGTGTCCAAAACAGGTACAGCCAAGATAGGATGAATATTCAGCAAATAGACCATAAATTCTAATAATGAAAATTTCCGTTATGAAAATGTACAGATTCAGATCCGACGTTAAAGATCATTGGCAAAAAAATGCGTGACTCACCAGATGGAATACAAGTATATGAATCTCCAAATAACTAAAAAAAAAATCAGTGATTCCATTGCCAGCAAAATATCTTCCTAAAACAAATCATTTATTTATATATTCCTTGTTTATACTACTTGATGATTCAATAAATATTGTTCTTTTCCAATTCATTATAGATATATTTCCATGTGTAACTCTCTCGTTCTTTCTCCCCCTCTCTCACTTCTTCTCTCCTTCCACTCCCCCCCTCTCTCTCTCTCTCCCTCTCTCTCTCTCTCTCTCTCTCTCTCCCTATCTCATATACATTTAACAGATATATAATTTAATAAATATCTCAAAGAGTTTAGCTGAGACTTTCTTTTCTTTTCCTTTTTATTGTTAAATCAAAAAAAAATAATGTTTTAAAAAAAAATCGAATAATTTTTGAGCGAGGAGCGCGGAGCTATAAAACCAGGCTCTTTAGTCCCAAATGGAGTTGCTCACGCTCCACTCCCGCTGAATATAAAATGAGCCCTCTTCTCTTTCGCTCAAGCAAAAAGGATCGTGCTCTTAAAGCGCACTCCTTTTTGGAGAGCTCCGTAAAACCATATATATATATATATATATATATATATATATATATATATATATATATATATATATATATATATATATATATATATGAAGTAAAAAGGAAACAGCGGAAGACCTAAGAACTCAACGTTTCGCCCAACTGCTGCGTGGGCTTTTTCAAGAGCGAAACAATCCTATAACGAGTTAGAACAGATTATTACGTCTCCCGAAGGAGTGGCTCAATTTTGTCAGGGGAAGAACTGATAGCTAAAGAAAAAATAATAATGAAAAAAAAAACTTTTTTCATGCAGCCTTAACGCTAATTTAACCCTAACTCTAACCCTAACCGACACCAAGTCGATTTTAGCTTGAGTCCTAATCTAGATAAGCACCCCCTAACCCTAACCCCGTTTTAACACTTGTTCAGTTATATTTTTCTTTAAAAAAAAATGTTTCGTAAAAAAAATTAACATCCAGCCTCGTAGTACATCTGGCCTAGTTTGGGGTTTTCTGGACGCAGGAAATCGACTTTGCATTCGTCTTTCTACGTAAACATCCTGTAAAGTACCGACGCGTAATCGATTTTAGCTTGGGTGCTAATCTGTATGAGTACCGATTTTTTTCCCATGCTCCCTGTTTCCCCGGCTGTATCAAATTTCAAACAAAACAAAAATTTCATTGCATAACTCCCCATTTAGATGCCCCTATAAATCTGGTCCTTAATTCACAGTACGTCTCAGTGGCAATGTGCTTTTGTTGTTGTTTTTCAAGTTATTTTCCACACGCAACGATCATAAAGTTCGCTTAACAATCGAAAGGTTGCTGGTTCGAATCCACTCATTAGTTTTATTTTATGGTTTACTCTTTTCGAGTCAACCGGAAGGAACTCTTACGTAAACAGGCGACCCCTGGTGGTCGGTTTGTAAAATATTGATAATATTTATCTTAGTTCGTCGTTTTTAAGAGCCATGTTCACACTTCATGGAAGGCTTGAAGAAGGGAATGGTTCCCGAAAATTTCCTAAAGACTATCGTGAAAAAAACCCACGAAAACATAAATTGGGATTTGCTTCTAAAATCGTCCTATAAATTCGACACGAAATTGTAATTTGCACGTTTATTTATTTTTTCTTCGTTATCAGTTTCTTATTCACTATTATACTTCTTCTGTGACTTGGACGCTTATGATTTCCCGTTGACTGATAACACCTATATATATATATATATATATATATATATATATATATATATATATATATATATATATATATATATATATATATATATATATATGAAGCAATCCAACAAAAGTTATAAGCGTCAACTAATATCTTATAATTAGTGAAACATTCGGATAAAAACTAAGGACTTAAGGATACTTTGCTTGAACTTTGAATTCTAATAAAATTTGATTGACACCTTATTTTATTACTTCATTTTATATTATAATATATATATATATATATATATATATATATATATATTATAATATATATATATATATATATATATATATATATATATATATATATATATGTGTGTGTGCGTGTGTGGGGGGGTGTTTCGTTGTATCACATTTCTTCAGTGTGGCTAGAAAAGCAAGTACCTCAAGTTGGGATCGAAATGGCCGCCTAGACGACACTTCTAACCGTTTGACTATCATTGGCCACGTTCTGAGAATAAGAAAAATTCCAATGTCAACATTGTCAATTGCCTGAGAGCTCCGTTTGTTTAAACAAAAAAACAGTACATTATACAGTAATGGTAGTTGGCGATGGCACTTACCAAAAAGCTTAACACAATAAGGGAGCATATTTTAGTCATCCATAGACAGACTGTTTCGCTTTATCACAGCACTTCAGTGTTGCTAGGCAAGCAAGTGCCTCAAGCTGGGATCGAAACTAGACCGTCTAGACTACAGTCAGTGCTCCTAACCATTCTATAAACATGCTCTAGAGAGTTCCTTAAAAAATGAAAATAAAGTCTTTACGCGGCCGACGAGGTGAGACTTTTTATTATCGCGCAACAAGAAGATTTTTAGAATATGGCGGTTAGGGTTAGGGTTAGGGTTAGAGAAGATTATAGCGGTTAAGGTTAGGATTCGAAAAGAATATGGCGGTTAGGGTTATGGTTAGGGTTAGGGTTAGAGAAGAATATGGCGGTTAGGGTTAGGGTTAGAGAAGAATATGGCGGTGGTATCAAGAAGAAAGAATCAATATTAAATGACTTTTGATCGGCCATGCGAAGTCATTGATTTCTTGTCTTTCGTGAGAAGCGTTTTCGGCGCTGCTTGTCATTTAAAAATCCGTCACTTCTTGTCATCGTCTCGTCGCCATTATTGTCCAAGACGCCTTGGCTGGCGAACGAAGGTGACTAAAAAAGAAAAAAAAATGACTTCGATCAATAAACACCTTCTCTTCAGAACACTACCGCGATTTCTTACTATTCGTTCTCATAATAATAATAATCGATCGACGAAAGGGCGCTGGAACCGACTACGACGGGATCGGTTCGTAGGACCACTTCAGACGGTGACGTCACATCCGGTTATCGGTCGAGTGCTGTGGCTTCTCATTCTTGTCGATCAAGCAAACGGTGACGTGTGTATGCATGCGTACGTAATTTAATACGATACAAAGCGAAAACGAAGCGGGGAGAAAACCTTGTCCAGAAAAGGAAAGGATTCACTCGGATTGTGTTTTTTTTTGTAATGAGTTTAACATCACGCTCTCAATGATGATGATGATGATGATGATGATGATGATGATGATGATGATAGTGATGATGATGATGATGATGATTACAACAACAGCAGCAGCAACAACAACAACAGCAATAATAACAATAATAATAATAATAATAATAATAATAATAATAATAATGATAATAATAATAACAATAATAATAATAATTACAACAACAATAACAACAAAAACAATAACAACAACAGCAGCAGCAAAAACGACGACGACGACGACGACGACGACGACGACGACAACAACAACAACAACAACAACAACAACAACAACAATAACAATAATAATAAAAATAATAATAATAATAGAAGAAAGTCAGTATAACACCAATAATCATGGGAGCACTAGGAACAGTCCCCAAAAACATGGAGAAAAGACTAGGAGAAATAGGAATCAAAGGGATAACTGAGACCATACAAAGGACAGTAATGATCAAAACAGCTACAATCCTGAGAAATGTCCTCGAATGCGGAAACCAACCCACATAAACAACGAATGGAGAATAAACACATGGAAGCACAAGACAACAGAACCGGGGAAAATACAACCGCACGAGAGAGGCGCAAGCATAGGCTAACGCCACGAAAATTATGAACAGAGGGTCGAGGAGGGAAAGCGCAAACCAGACCTCCACTGGAAGAGCGCGGACAGCTCTGGGACCTTGGGGAGGCTTCTTGCCACTCGGGGCCCCGGAGGGGACCAATGGCCCTTAACAGCGGGAAATCGTTGGTAGGTGGCTGTTGCGATACCGCAAGGTCATCAGCGGTGATGAACGAAAAGAGATGGAGCATACTGGAAGTCTGAGGAGACTTGTTGTCACTCAGACCCCAGGGAATACCACGGGTTGTTGGCAGTGGGCGATCACTGACGATGACCAGTGTGATAACTCCTAGTGAGTAAATAATAATAATAACAACAACGGCAGCAACAACAACAACAACAATAATAATAATAATAATAATAATAACAACAATAATAATAATAATAATAATAATAATAACAATAATAATAATAATAATAATAATAATAATAATAATAATAATAATAATAACAACAATAATAATAATAATAATAATAACAATAATAATAATAATAATAATAATAATAATAATAATAATAATAACAACAATAATAATAATAATAATAATAATAACAATAATAATAATAATAATAATAATAATAATAATAATAATAATAATAATAATAATAATAATAATGGAGATTCGGCATCTGTCTAAAGCGGAAACTATATTATTACTATCCTTTAATGCTCAATTCAGTTTACTATACTATTTCAAACCAATATGCTATATTTCACTGCTCAATTCAGGGAAGAGTAGTATAGTATCTGTCCTGTTGTCATGATACCACCCTCCCATGGATTACCTCATCCTTTTTATCTTTAGTGTAGTATCATTTCAGTGGTCATGATGGAATCCTCCCAGGGATTACCTACTCCTTTCTTGTGGGGATGGGGGTAGTGTACTATCTGTTCCATTGTCATGATACTATCCTCTGGGGCATTGCCTTCTCTTTTCTGGGGAGTAGTGTTGTATCTGTTCTGGTATCATGAGACATCCTCCTAGGCATTAAATTCTCGGTTGGGAACAGCGTAGTATATGTTCATTCGTCATATATAATAGCAAAAATATGCATTTCTATAATAATAATAATAATAATAATAATAATGATGATGATGATGATGATGATGATGATGATGATGATGATGATGATGATGATGATGATGATGATGATAGAATCAAAGGGATCACTGAGACTATACAAAAGAAGCCAATGATCAAAACAGCTGCAATCTTAAGGAAAATTCTCGAATGCGGAAACCAACCCGCATAAGCTACGAACGGAGACCAGTCACATGGAAGTTACACTGGGAAGAAAACAAAACCACAGGAATAACACCACTGCACGAAACAGGGAACAAAAACGGCAAGAAATATCAATATCAACACAAAAAAATGCACCGGCCTCGGCTGACACCACACAAAATACTTGTAGATGATCAAGGATATTAGGCAGAATGAGGAGGGACAGCACTAACCAGACCTCCACTGGAAGAGTGTTAGGAGTGCTGGGACCTTGGGGAGGCTTATTGCCACCCACATCCCAAGGTAGACCAATGGTTGTTGCCAGCGAGAAATCAATGGTAGGCGGCTGTTGCGATACTGCAAGGTCATTTGCGGTGGTGATCGAAAAGAGGTGAGAGTACTGGAACTCTGGGGAGGCTTGTTGTCACTCAGACTCCAGGGAACACCACTGGTTGTTGCCGATGAGCAATCACTGACGATGACTTGTGTGATTACTCCTAGTGAGAAGAAATAATAATAAACTAGGATGAATTGGAATCAAAGGGGAGACTGAGACTATATAACGGACGGCAATGATGAAAACAGCTGAAATCTTCAGGAAAATCTTCGAACGCTGAAACCAACACACATAAACTACGAACACAAACCAGCCTCATTGAAGTTGCAACAGAAACATGGAAGAAACACCACGAAAACCCGAGGGAACTGAAACTGTACAAAATCTTATAAAGTGTACCCCCCCCCCACACACACACACGCACAAAAAAGTGATGGTATTAGCCTCGGCTGATACCACACAAATTGGTCATGAAGGGTCAGTGGGGGTTGGAAAGACCGAGGAAGGAGAGCACTAGCTAGACTTCCAATAAAAGAGTTCGCAGAGTACTGGGTCCTTGGGGAGGCTTATTGCCAGCCAAATCCCAAATCGTTGCTCGCGAGAAATCTAATGGTAAGCGGCCTTTGCAATGACGCAAAGTCATTTGCAAAGGTTATCGAAAGAGATAGAGCGTATTCCAAGGAACACCACCGCGTCCAACAGTTACATCTTCCTCTAGTTCCGATGACGACTGCTGTTGTGCCTTGACTGGTTTCACATGAACGAAGACACCATTCTCCTACTCTTTTATCTGATCAGGAAACTTCTTGCGCATGTTAATTTGATTCATTGCAAGGGCCCGTATCTTCCTCTCCCGATGGTAAAGCTTCTCGCTGAGAACCCAGCATACATTATGCTCAGCACACAATTCGTTCAGGACTGCGTAGGTGGATGACACTTTTCGGTCCACACTTCCTGCCTGATTTTCATAGATATCAAACACTTGTTTATTGGTAATGGATTCTATTTTTTTTTTTAAAAACGAGTCAAACATAATCATTAGATTTCACTTCTCTAACAAACTCTCAACCAGCTTAAAACACCAATTTTAAGCTGAGATATGGTCAAGAATGTGATTTTGGGTCAAAATGTCCAAATATAGAAATTCGGCCGCAGACCCTCGAAAAAAAGCTATTTTTATTTTTTTTAACATTTTTTTCAGAAAGGCTTTCAGATTTCGCTTCTAACGAGCCCTGAACCAGCTTCAATGACCAATTTTTTTTGCCAAGATATAGACTTTTTTTCCAAATTTTCACAATCTGGGCACACTGTGCACCGGTTATGGTCAGTAAGCAATCATTGATGATGACCTGTGTGAGAACTCCAGGTGAGTACATAACGATATATACAAGTATACACCCTCCGTCAAAAATTACGGGAAAAATATGCTTCGCCAGTGTTCGCACTCGCTATTTATATAGATAACACATCACTCAATAAGTCCCAGATATAACATATAGATAGCACAACTAATTAAAAAAAATCCAGATCATTTTTATAAAGTACTAACCTTCAACTGGCACGTGTAAAACTTTGAACCCAATCGGATTAGTGGTTTACCAATTACATTTATTTAAGTGAAGCTTCTGTCGCAAATTTTTTAAAACAGTGAAAAATCCGAATTTCGTGTGTTCATGAAGCATTGCTTTCTGATGGGAAAAAGACTGTTCAAGCAAAGCAACGACTTTATAAGGGTTATTCGGACTCTGCTCCGTCAGAAACAACCGTTAAAAGGTTTTATAACCTCGTAATTTAGGTTAATTATAAATAATAACTTGTAAATAAATGGATGAACTATCAAGAGAAACGTTTAACAGATTTATTAAAACTGAACACAGAATGAATTAATGAGTTAATTTGCCGCTGGACGCGATTGATATCTTCACAGTCTGATGCCGTAGTCTTTGTTTTTCTTCTCCTTCAGCAGACTACCCTTTTACAAGGGCGATAACTCTTAACTCCCGAAATGGTTCAAGGGAGGTAATTCCGTTTTCGTTAGGTGTCCTAACAAAAGGTGGTATACTTACTCTATCTTCTGTCGTACAAACACAAATTGTGTTGAATGTTCAGGTCGCCCAAATTCGCTAGATGTCCTAGAAAACACAAAAAAAAAAAGTTTAAAAACCAAAAACTCGTTTTGGCCGATTGAAAATTAAAGTTGCGTGAGATAGAGTTAAAAATATGAGAAAGCAGTGTACTGAGCATTTTGAATAAACGTATGTCAATGAGAAAGCTGTGTTCAAAGTGGGTGCTGCGTTTGATCACGGTCGATCGCAAACAAAAACGAGTCGGCGATTCAGAGGAGTCGTTTGCAACCGTTTCAACCCAACAAAAAAGAATTCTGTGACAATAGATTAAACATCGATCCAGCACTTCACTCCGTAATCAAATCGGCAGTCAGCCGCGTGGACGGAAGCGGGTAGGAAGTTGTCGAAAGCGAAGGCGCAAACATAAGCAGGCAAGGTTTGGGCTTCCGTATTTTAGGATGCGCAAGATATTTTGCTCATTAATTACCTTGAGAAAGAAAGAACCATCAATAACAAATAATAAATAGCAGGAAAAGAAAGAATTCAAGTCTATCTATGTCGATACAAATGGACATATTTTAGTAGGATGTCATAACAGTGTTCAACAATCCAGTCGGGCAGAACTACAGAGGATATAGCCACTTCTGAGTCAAAAGTTATTTTACTGCTACTCGAATCACCGGGTTCAAATATTTGATAGAGTACATAATTTTATCACAGCTTGTTATATATATATATATATATATATATATATATATATATATATATATATATATATATATACTCTAAAGAAGCTTTTAGTCATTTTAAACAAAAGAAAAAATATATAAATAAATATATAAATGAGTATATATATAAATGAGTATATATATATACATATATATATATATATATATATATATATATATATATATATTTAAATATATATATGTATATATATATATATATATATATATATATATATATATAAATGTGAATAAGTTTGTAAATATATATTAAATTGAAAATTATTTAATTCTACAATATTTTCGTTTGATCTGTTTTTCGTTTGAGCTGTTTACCTTGTCTTGTATCCAACGATGTTTTCTAATATATATATATATATATATATATATATATATATATATATATATATTATTATTATTATTATTTATTATTTCGAAATATATGTTTTAGCATATACTTTTAATACTTTATATTTACAAACCTTTTCCAATTTAAGCTCGATGAATGTTAACCAGCTACAACAGAGCATATATAAGTAAACAAAGTTCAATTACATTCCAAAAGCCAAGATTTTTTTGATTTTTCTTACAAAGCATTTTTCAAAACAAACATCTTTCGCTGTAAATTATTTTACGAACCGTTTCGCTTAAAGTAAACCAAACAACATTATTGGATCTGTTCACTTCAACTTCGTCAGAAAAAGTACATGAAAAGTTCTCAATTCGAAAAAATTACAACGTATTTTAACATCGAAGAGTAACGTTCAGAAGAAAAACTTTGAACTCACATGTGACCCCTAGAGGTCCGCCATCTTGAATCAACACTTCGGAGTTAGCAATATAAATCAAGCAGCTGATTCCAGCAGTTTTAATTTAGTTTAATTCTTCTATTTTAGCGACGACTAATTATTTAATTCATTTATTTAATGCAAAACAACCACAAAATATTTATTAGTCGTAATCTTAACATTAGAAACATTAAAGTAACACCTAAAACACACGTTATACAAAATAAGCAGAAAAAAAACAACATTACGCATATTGTTACGGATTCGTACCTCCATATAATAGATTCAACCTCATCGCATAGAATGACTTGAGAATTTTGAAACGATGACATCAGCTAAAGACTGTACGTTGAAACTTTATTAAAACCTTCCTTTTCTTGTAGGCGGTTAACCGCTTTTTCCCCATGCTGTTAACTAACTAATACTTAAATTAAAGTTTAAAAGCACGTTGACTCTAATTTTTTTTCTTACGTGAATTTTCTGATCTAGTTTCAAATTGAAGTTTAACAAGAAATCCACCAACAGGTATGCACATATACATCAGGCGACTTCCTTTCTAGAATCAAAATCATGTAATGGATTTTGATCAACATTGAAATAAAAGTTTTAGACATAAGGTTTAGTATCAGTATATCTTGAATTTATTCTTTTTATTGTTGCTAAACTTTTCTGTTCGGCGAATTTATTTTACCCGTCCTGGGACGGATATTCTTCTGGTGAAATTATAAACTTCAACGACCAAATGCATATATGTATGTATGTATGTATGTATGTATGTATGTATGTATGTATGTATGTATGTATGTATGTATGTATGTATATATGTATGTATTAATGTATATATGCATGTATGTATATATGTATGTATGTGTGTATGTATGTATGTATGTATGTATATATGTATGTATGTATATATGCATGTATGTATGTATGTATGTATGTATGCATGTATGTATGTATGTATGTATGTGTGTATGTATGTATGTATGTATATATGCATGTATGTATGTATGCATGTATGTATATATGTATGTATGTGTGTATGTATGTATGTATATATGCATGTATGTATGTATGTATATATGCATGTATGTATATATGTATGTATGTGTGTATGTATGTATGTATGTATGTATATATGCATGTATGTATGTATGCATATATGTATGTATGTATGTATATATATATGTATATATGTATGTATGCATGCATGTATGTATGTATGTATATATATGTATATATGTATGTATGCATGCATGCATGCATGTATGTATGTATGTATGTATGTATGTATGTATGTATGTATGTATGTATGTAGCAATTAATTCTTTTCCCCGTATTTTCTATCTTCCTGTCATGTCTTCCAACATATTCTACATACGTGAATAAGAGCTTATTATACACTTTTTTTTTACTATTAGGGCATCACTTATTAAGGCCAAGAGCCAGTCGAGGATAAGAGATAATTAGACGGAAATGATTGCCAGTCGAAAGATGAGGAACATTATAGGAGTACTATCAATAATATAAACTGATTATTAGTTATGGAACAACAATTTGTTGGCGTTGCATTTCAAGAGGACCAAGGTGTAACCAGCAGGGAAGCGATCCGGCGGTAATGTGTTCCACAGTCGAGAAGCTCTTGCAAAGGAGTTCTTCCATGGGAATTTCGTCAGGCGCTATGTACGTGGAAAGAGAAAGGGAAATGTTTTCTCGTTACGGTAGAAAGGGAGTTCTTGCTGCGAATGTCTAACGAGCAGGAAACAAAATTGTAGCTCAGTCGAGCACTTTGCGTGGAAATAACGATAGAGCAGATAGACTAGCAATACCTCTTCTGTGGGAAAAGTGGTTGTAGGATAAAGAAGATATCACCACCTAATAGATTTAGAAGTCCTTTGTGTACGGTCAATTTATTTACCTCCCGAGGAGGTTAGGCACAAGGCCAGTTTTATCTTACTCCCACAAGGTAAGATGTGACCCAAGGTCGGGTCGAAAAAGTGGGACTTGAAAAGCCAGCGCCCGAGAAGGTGAGCACTCTGGCCATTAAAAATTGCCTGGGCAGCCCCGTCGGCACTCCCCGGTAGGGGCACCTCCGGCAGTAAGCAATAAACTTACTCCTCCCCAGAGAGGGAAGCAAAGCCTGGGAAGGTGGACCTTCTAGAACTGCACAGGACAAACCCACAGACCGGCGGAATCAAGCCCCGAAGGACAAGACGACACCGATCTATAGGTTGCAGTATCCATCGGAACAGATACTACACTTTCTTCCTAGCCAAAAGGGTACGGTCAAGGCAGGAGAGAATGCTCTGGGCGGTGACTTTCACAGGTGTACAGCAGCATTACTCCATCTTTGGACGTATCTGACTCTTATACAGGTGGGGGATTGCGTCGGGAGTGAGGTACTTTCTGGAGCCAGTGTAGAATGATCCAATCAATTTGTATCGATTATATCGATTTTAATTTAACCTGTGTATCCACGTGTTCGTGTATGCATGTGCGCACACGTGCGTATTCGTGTAAGCCTGGCCAGTTTTATTTCTTCTCTTCGTTTTTTTTTCTTCTTGTTGTTGTTGTTGTCGTCGTCTGGCGGTGGTGAATGTGTGCGCATGCGTCCTCATTCGTGCGTGCATGCGAACTCAGCAGGCTTCTCCTGTGATTCACAGATGTATTACGAGAGGAGAAGAAGTGTACACGTTCAAGGTGTAGGTCTGATACTGAAACCAACGTAGCGAAAGCTTCAGTATCCCCGACCTCCCTTTAAATCTAGGGGGGGGGGAACTCCCAGACACATGACCTCAAAAGAACGATAGGTTCAATCGGTGCACAATTCCGCGCTACCCGTAATCTAAATAAGGGCTCGTAACTTTTTACGTTTTTTTACTAATGGGTCACGTCTTATACAGGGCCTGAGGGACGCCTGATGATAATGGCTTAAGAGATAGTCAGATTAACGATGAACAACACGATGAGAGGATTGAAAACAATGGGTGGAACACATATGTATTTATTTTTACCGTCTATTGTTTCAACATGTCACTCAAAATCTTATCATCAGAGGGATTACATAGATGGATAAGTTGGCAGTGGAAAAGCCAAAATTCAAAATTTGCAAAAAATATAAAGTAAATTAAAAAGTTCGAATTCGAGTATTGACATCATAAAAGCTACTGCCTTAGTAATGTTTACTCTGCCTATTCCCTTTTTATACAACTAATCACATGTTTCTATTTGCGTATGAACAGACAACCCCCCTAAAACACTTGAATATTTTAATAGTATATACATTTAAAATACTCACGTCGAAGTTAAAGCCTGATTTATGTGCGTTTAGTTTTAATATCCACTTTAATTTATTTTGTTTACGTGCATATGTGAACTAGAATCTGGTTTCTATTAAGGCCATTGTTGTCTGAT
>OY744547.1:17508985-17518985 GCA_963556195.1 Sepiola atlantica | reverse complement strand
TGCTCGATTAATTGAAAATTAAAGTTAAAAATAAAAAATAAGGAGCGTAATATTTATTTGTTTTGGTACAGAAAAATTAGTACAACATTCGTACCGTCGGTTTCAATCACGGAAGGACTTAGGCATCCGGCTCTCTTCAGCTTCTGTTGTCATCTGTTTCGGAAAGATGACAACAGAAGCTAAAGAGAGCCGGATGGCTAAATCCTTCTGTGCTTGAAACCGACGGTACGAATGTTGTACTAATTTTTCTGTACAAAACAAATATATATATATATATATATATATATATATATATATATATATATATATATATGTGTGTGTGTGTGTGTGTGTGTGCGCGTGTGTGTGTGTGTGTGTGTGTGTGTGTGTAGACATATTTTAAAACCATTGTTGTAGTAGGAAAATGCTTCAATTTGGAAAAACCTTAAACAATATATACAAATGAAACAATAAATATAAATATTATATGCTATCGTGATAAGTAAATGCTCGATATACTAGATAAAGAAATAATAAAAAGTGGATAAAATACAATATTTATTAATTCATCAAGTATTCAAACAAGGAATATGTTGCGTGCCTGTAAAGGGTCCGGAAAGAAAAACGCGAACTCGCAATTCAGAGAAAAAAATGTATTGAAAAAAGTATAATACAACAGAGAACGAGAGTTGTTGTACGTCTGTCTTGACTGCCACTATCAGACTGATGTGGTTCTAGGTATTTACTTCCTTCCCACAGCAGGAAGGTTTGCCACAAGGCCGGTAAATAGGGAGAGTCAAGCCAGCGCCCCTAAAGAAGGAGCACTCTGGCCTCTAAAAAATTGCGTGGGCAGCCCCGTCGGCATTCCCCGATCGGACCGCCTCAGGCGTAAGCAATAAACTTACTCCACCCCAAAGAGGGGAGGCAAGGCCTGGGAGGGTGGACCTCCTAGGACTACCCATAACTAATGCCTCAACTCAACAGATAAAAGGCTACTGAAATGGCCCAGTTCCTGTCGGGCTGGGATGAATCCAATACTGACAAGCAGGTGCTCCCAGTATTTATGGTAAGTAGAAGAGTTCGAGTAGTCTGTATAGGTAAGGTACCATAACACCCCCTCCCAGGCTTTATCTCCTCATGAGTCACATTATCGTTTCCTTTTTAGATTGCCGCTATTCTGGGGCTGCTTGGAGTAGCTGTGTGTCGAAAGTGTCGTATCTGGTAACCATAACTTCTTCCTGGGGAGTACTGTCGGTGTCTTCCGATAGTCGTTCCATAATTTGATTTAGATGTCTCTTTTGAGAGAACTTGGAGCCTCTATCAAATTCAGATTTGATATCCTCCAGCTTTTTAATACTCGACTTCTGATTTTGGAGCATATCTTTAAACTTTGAAAAATGTCTTCTTTGCTTCGACATTCAACTCCAAGGCAAGTCACCTTATCTTTCATATTATTTCGCTCTTCTAAGATATCTCTCCGTTGCAACTTTAGCGATCCCAGCTCTGGAATCATGAGTTCACTATATTTAAACTTCAAATGGTTATCCAAAGAATTTGACATCATTTCTTTTCAGCGTGAATTTTGTGTCATTATGTGCTTTAATTTCTGCCGCCAATTTATTTGAGTTCATTTCATGCAATTTTTAATGGTTGAAAAAAAAAACTTCTTTTGTTTTTCTGACTCGGTCGTCCGATTTTTTTATTTTTCTGGCCACAAATGTTGGTTAAACCGCTGCATCAAGTCTGTGCCAAATAAATTGTTAGTACTTTTAATACGAATATATTTACTTTTTGGGTAGTTCTGTTTAAAGTAATGCCGGTAATAATTTCACCCTCGAATTTAATTTTTTCACTACTCACCGTTCTGACTATTTTGTTAGATCTTAACACTGTCGGTTTATCCACCCTTCTCGATGTGTGCATGCTGATAATCGACACGTCTGAATCAGAATCTGATTGTAAATTTAAATTTTATTCAGGATTTTTATCTGTACATATCTTATCTGTACATATTTTCGGTACTTATTCAGATCCTGACCCAATCTTCGGGAGTTTCGTGTCGGCAGCGTTCGGGCATGCTACGTAAACACCCGAGAGAATACGAGCCGAATGGTGGGAAAAAGAGAAGCCGAGCGATTAGCTAAGCGATTAGCCAAGCGATTAGCCAATCAGCGGTCAATAAGCAGACGATAATTTTTCTAAGCATTATTTAAATCAATTGAAGACGCAAACATTTGTTCGAAGCCAGTGCATCTTATTTATTTCCCGGTAATTGCAAAACATAAAACAAAATAATAAAAAAAACAAACAAAAACAACAATGAATTACGAAGAGCTGTGTACTACAGTTAACTCTCGCAAAGGAGTCATTTCTTTCT
The DNA here is from genome assembly GCA_963556195.1 of Sepiola atlantica. Taxonomy (NCBI): domain Eukaryota; kingdom Metazoa; phylum Mollusca; class Cephalopoda; order Sepiida; family Sepiolidae; genus Sepiola; species Sepiola atlantica. Next base: position 17,516,629 of record OY744547.1, on the reverse strand, counting down.
GCCAGGAAAAGAAGTTGGTTGCAAGAATAAAAACATGTCCGAAATGCAATTACAAATGCCGCTTGGTTGAAAGAAAAGCTTGCAGGGACAACTGTTCGTGGAGGTGTACGAACACGAACTGTCGCGCCTGGCATTCCGTGAGAAGTGGCACATTTTTTTCTCGATCCAGAATGGACATCGCAAAAATTTTAAAGCTGATATACCTGTGGTCCCAGGAAATGGCAACGTCGAAGAATCTGCGGAAGGAATGCGGCGTCCTATCAACCAACACGCAGACCGATTGGAAAATTTTTCTTAAGGAGGTCTGCGAAGACCATTTTTTACGATATCCGCGTCGGATCGGAGGCCCAGGGCATACGGTTGAGATAGACGAGTCTGTGTTTAACCGTATAAAAAACAAGGTCGGTAGGGTCGTTCAACCTCTCTGGGTCTTCGGGGGATACAACCCCGCAGAGAAGGAGGGTTTTCTTTGTGACGGTGGTCAACATGAACGCCGAAACCCTCCTTCCAATAGTAAAAATAAAATTCGTCTTGCCTGGGACCACGGTCATATCAGACTGTTGGAAGGCGTACAATAAGTTAGGGGAGGAGGATGGGTATGAACACCTGACCGCGAACCACAGTCGCAATTTTGTGGACCCATTAACGAGGGCGACCACCAACCACGTCGAAAGAATGTGGAAGGAATCCAAGTAAAGAAACACAAAAGAATGTGGCACCAGCAGGGAACCTTTAGACAGCTATCTGCGCGAATTCATGTGGAGACAAAAGTTTCGAAACAACCCATTCGTCTCCATATTAGCGCAGATAGCAGAAGCCTACCCGGTGATTGACCAGCAGCTTCCTCCACTTCCTTGACAAACCCCTCCTCTTCTTCTTCCTGCCCGTCGTCGTCCGCTGAGCTCAGCTCAATAGAAAACTTAGAAAAGTTTGTTTTTTTAAATGCCTACCCCCCCCCAAAAAAAAAGTTAAATGACGGCCAAATTAAACGCCCGATAAAACATTGAAAAAACTGTACGTATCAACAATCGTTTCGCTTTGTTTTTGTTAAAATCAAATCAATAAAAATCGTTTATTAGCAGTAAATTCGGTATTTTTGTTCGTTTCTTTTTGGGGGGGCGGGGGTATTTTGCTGCAATCTTTCTTGAAACTAAAACTGACAGAAAATACGACGCAACAACGTATCCATGTTATCGGCTGCAACCATTCGGCTCGTCATCTCTCGGGTGTTTACGTAGCATGCCCGAATACTGCCGACGTGAAGCTCACGGAGATTGGGTCAGGATCTGAGTAAGTACCATATTTTCTTATAATTCTGCCGCCCTGTTCGTTCGTTTTTGTGGATTTAACCCGAGTTTTATTTCCTCTAATTTGTTCTGCAATGCAAACTCTTGTGTCCGACTTTATTACAAGTTAGACGGGTTTTAAAACGGTATGGGAAACTCGTTACCCAATGAAGGTATCCACAACGGAAACAGGGACTAGGTAGTAATTTATCCTGTTTTTATTTATTGGGTTGGCTTGTTTTTGTAGGAGCGTTAAAATAATCTATCTTTTTTGTTTTGAGTTGCTTTTGAAAGAAAGTTGAATTGTGAATTCTGACGTACCTCATGTGCGCAATGCCCGACTCTTCAATGTCTTTAGAATCTTGTTTAACAATTATAAATCTCTGTCAGTCTTCGGCTAATTTGTATAATGTTAAATTTGGTTCACTTTTTAACTTGTATACAACCCTATGTCTCATTTCTGCGTCTTTTCCTGGTACAAGTCCTTGCACGAAAATAAAACCTTTAAAGTTACCCGCGCTATGTTCAGCTAATTTGAAATCGTCACAGTGTTTATTAACAATTGACGCGAATGTTGATAGTCTTCGCCATCTTTTTTTTTTACTAAATTCAAGCACTTCCACAGTTTGTGGAACAGAGAAGTCTTATGGCTCAATAGTTCTGTTAAAAGTTTAACCGCTTCAGAAAAAGTCATGTCGCTGGGTTTTCGGGGTAAAATAAAGTCCACGAATTTGGTATGTTCGGTGGTCCCTAATTTTCGGAGCAGAAGGCGAACTTTTTTACACAATTAATTTTGTATAGATCCTCATACTTTTTGAAATATGAAAACATATTTGTTCTCCGTATTTTGACCCTAATGCGATATTGTTTGTCATTAATACTTCAATCGTTTGATTTTGTTATAGTAGTTTCTCGTCGGATTTTTGTTGTTGTTCCAGTAGAAGCTTTTGAAATATTTCTTCATTTATTAGTTGTCTTTCGTCTGCTTCTTTTTTTTTTTGCTCCACGAATCTTTCTTGTGTTTTCTGTTGCTGTTGCATTATTTCACGAGTTCTGTTATCGTTGCTTTAAAATCAAAACAATTAATGAACTAATAACTCCTTATTTACCAAGTTAATAATAAATAATAATAATAATAATAATAATAATAATACCACTACTAATAATACTACTACCAATAATACCACTACAAATAATACTACTACTAATAATACTACCAATAATACTACTACTACTAATAATAATAATAATTAATAAAAAAATGTATAAGATCAAATTAAGCTATAGCTGTGGCGAAAATTTAGAAAAAATAATTAAAAAACCTAACAATAAAATCCTAAATGAAAAAACTACCGCAACGAAAACAACAAATACCAAGGCCTGTAACTGCACAAACAATAAAGAATGCCCATTACAACAAAATTGCCAAATAACCCAATCATTATATCAAGCAACAATCTCTACTAAAGAAAACCCAACCCTGAAAAAATTCTACATAGGTATGGCTGGTAATACCTTCAAAGAAAGATATACTGGACATAAGTGTTCTTTTAATAACCCTACATATCAAAAAAGAACCTCACTTTCTATATATTACTGGGAACTATACAACAATAACCAATCATCAACACTGACCTAGAACACAATCAGAAAAACTAGCACCTGTGGTTCCCTAAACTCACCTTGTTACCTTTGCCTAACAGAAAAACTTGAAATAATTAAATTTAGTGATAGGGGCAAACTTCTAAACAAAAACCAAGAAACATCAATTAACTGTAGGCATAATAGATTACACCTTCTTAGTAATCCACTTATAACCCCTTAGGCGGTTACTATATAAATTTTTTTTAAAAACTCCACCTACCCATCAACTGGTAATTTTGTCAACACAACTATCATCTTATACCTTTTTTTATTAATTATTTTTTTTTTATTAATTATTATTATTATTATTAATAGTAGTAGTAGTAGTAGTATTGGTAGTATTATTAGTAGTAGTATTATTTGTAGTGGTATTATTGGTAGTAGTAATATTATTAGTAGTGGTGGTAGTATTAGTAGTGGTGGTAGTATTAGTATTATTATTGTTACACCGGTCGTTCTTACACAGGAGAAACTACACCGGTTGTCACTATAAATAGTGCGAGTTACCAGAGACACTGCAAAGACAAAGCACAGTCTTGTAACTGTCTAGCCAAGTGCTAGTCACTTTCTTACTTTGTTAATACACTTGTTAAACCAACCCTCGACTTGACTTCCTTTATTTATTATTTACTGTTGGACAACTTCACAACAATTATTATTATTATTATTATTATTATTATTATTATTATTATTATTATTATTATTATTATTATTATTATTATTATTATTATTATTATCATACCCACAACGATTAATACTAATTGTCATCTTCTGTATTTTTCTTTACCCTTAAATATCCCCTTATATTTTTATCCATTTATTGATTAATATTTTTATATTTTTTAGATTATTTTTAGATTATCATTATCAATTATTATTACTATTATTAATATTTTAAACTTAATTATTTGACATTGAATACTTTTTCATTTCTGTACTTTTATCATGATTATTATTGTTGTTAGTGGTGGCATCATGTCTAATGTTACTATCATAGTTATTATTTTTTGCGGCAGTGAAATTAACAGTATTACTATTATTAATAATATTGATATTGCCATGTTTTACCGTTACCTGACTTTTGCTTCCACTGTCATTGATAATAATGATAATGTCATTATCTATAACTTTATTATTTTATTTCAATTATATATATATATATATATATATATATATATATATATATATATATATATATATATATATATATATATATATATATATATATATTATTTATGTAGACATGTACAAAAAATATTACATATAAACAGATCAGACTTTTCCGCCTGAAGACCCCTTAGTTTCTAATAACTAAGGATCGATAACATCGACATGCCAGCGTAGCGCTTTTTGTACACGTCTGTATAAATAAAAATAAAAAAATTAATATAGATAGCTCTATTTACTATTGAGCAACATTATATAATACCTGTTGAAATTCCTTGGATGTTTATCCTATGGATGTTTACTTTACCTGGATTACTATGCAACTTGGTAACTATGTCACGTGCCGGTTTGTTGAATAACCAACGAGTACATACTCTGCAAAATTAAGCACGGACAAGAGGTGGCTTCAATTATTGCATCTTTTCTGATCATCACAAGACTAGCCACTTCTGTGGTATGGTCTGTAAAAGTCTAGCAGGCCTAAAGAGCCATTTCTGCGCCGCTCACTGGGAGGTTTACTCTAATGTCATATCGATACGCAAAGTCATACTTGAAATCGAATAGACAGCCACTATATATATATATATATATATATATATATATATATATATATATATATATATATATATATATATACATATATATATATATATATATATATATATATATATATATATATATATATATATATATATGGCTTTACGGAGCTCTCTAAAAGTGAGTGCGCTTTAGAGCGAAGGAGAAAAGGGCTCATTCTATATTCAGCGGGGTGGAGCGTGAGCAACTCCATTTGGGACTAAATAGTGTGGTTTTATCGCTCCGCGCTCCTCGCTCCAAAATTATTTGATTTTTTTTAACATTAGTTTTTTTATTCAGCAATAAAAAGGAAAATAAAAGAAAGTCTCAGATAAACTCTTTGAGATATTTATTAAATTATATATCTGGTAAATGTATATGAGATAGGGAGAGAGAGGAGGAAAGGAAGGAAGAGAGGAAGGGGGAGAGGGGGAGAAAGAACGAGAAAGTTACACATGGAAACAGAACATTTGAACTTCTCCGGTTTTTTATAGACGCAAGTAGATTTTTACATGTACATGTTACATTTTTGATAGGATAGTTTTCTTAAGGCAGGAGACAATTTGGCAACAAATGTCTTCTAATGCGCCAGTGTGTCTATAGATGTCTATGAAGTTATTTTCTTAAAGATTTGAACTTTTTTGTATTTATGACAAGGATATTTAATTCTGATTGATTAAATAAGCCAATTTTACTTTAATTTTAATTGAACTTTTATGCAACATTTTTACCCGTCGTCTTTTTGGCGACAATTTGTTATTCTTAAATTCACGACTAGTATGTTTTAACCAAACGAATTTAAAAATTCGTTTAATTCCGTTAAAACTTGCTTTTGTAAAAAGAATGTTCAAAGTTTGGCTTTTGTGTGTAATAAAATGTTAAAGCAGTAAAAATATCTATAGTCCAAAGAAAAAATCGATGTGTTTGAAAGTTCTTGCGCGTTTCTCTGTGGTAAATAACAATATACATTATACAATGTAGTTACGTTCGTAAAACAAACAAATATTAAACAACAACACGACGATTAATGTTGCCCTGGCTGTCTCTCTTCTCCCAGATAAATGTTTTCTTTAAAAACAAAATAATCACTAATAATGTTTAAAAATAAAACTTTATTTACTTAAATCTAAATTCCCTTCCAAAATAAATAGAAAAAAATATATGGGTCAAATTTTCCTCACTTGGAAAAAATAGGTTGTTAATATAATGAAAATTAAAATTGTTTTAAAATACTTCAAGGATTTTTCTATTTCTATATATTACCTCAGGAAACGAAAATTTACGTATAATTCTATGCTTCGTCCGACAGGTTCTCCTATAACCCTTAGCACATCTCAAAATATTAGCGAGATTTTGTCAAATATTATCTTACGATCTTACACTTAAAGTGACATCCCCACCCATATTGACGAGATACTTTGACGCCCACCCCCTATCCTTCGACCATTCATTGACAGAATAGAACGTTTATGAAAGAAGGTACATTTTCATTATGGAGCGCTGAAAACGAACCGCTCCTTTTTTTTATATGAGTTTTAACTGGAGCGGCTCTTTTTTGAAAATGGGGAGCGTGAGAGGAGCCAGCTCCAATTTTTGGGGCGTTGGAGCAGGAGCGGGAGCAGCTCCAAAAGTAGTGGAGCGCGTAAAGCCCTGCATATATATATATATATATATATATATATATATATATATATATATATATATATATATATATATATATATATATATATAATTGCTATCCATCTACCTGTAGTTCTTATTAATTATGCGTACTTTCTCGCTATATTCAAATTGTAGAATCGCAATATAAAAACAAAAAGGAAGGGCAAAAGGAAAAGGAAAAACAAAAGAAATAATATCAAAATTTACAATTAAAAGAAAATGGCGGCGTTGAAACGTGTGCGAAATGGAGAGAGAAAAAAAATACGCGCTTAACAGAGACGGTGCGTCACTCGCTACAACGCGACCACACATACGTTCGTTGCCTTACAGCAGCGAGAGTGCCCACACGAAAAGTCGCACGCCGCTCTCATCGCGCTCCCACCATCCCTCTCTCTCTCCCTCCTACTCTTTTTTCTTATTCTCCCACCCTTTCTTACGCGTATCGTTTCCCGCCTCCCTCGTTACTCCCTACCCGCGTTTGCTTGTTGTCCTCCTACTCCTCCCACTACGAGACTCCCTCCTCTCATTCTCAACTCTCTCAACTCTTTCTCTCTCTCTCTCTCCCCTTCTCTTTCCCTCTCTCTTGTCCTCTTCTATCTCCCTCCCTCCCTCTGAGAATTGTTTCATTTCAAACCCAATAATATCATCCCAAAGCTTAGTTCAGTCATCATTCTACAAATTACACACGAAGGAGATGCTGTTCTCTGCGATATCAAATTAGTGATACCGTCGTAACAATAATAACATTGGTATTAACCTACAAGAAATAACAACGACAACAATAATAATAATAACAACAACAATAATATAAATAACAACAAAACCAAATAATTATTTTATCATGATTTTATTCTTAGAATCGGAATCTAAGCAAATTTTATAATAAATAACTATATAAATAATATGAACCCATGAAAGAAAAATCCATTTTGTTGTTATTTTTATTATTATTATTATCATTATAATCATTATAATCACTTATAAGAAGTTGATCACGTTTAAATAATACATATATGATAAATATTATATCATATTGTCGGATATTGTTCTTTCCGCTTTTTCTGTGTATATTTTTTTCTAAGATTTGAAAGAAAAAGCTTTTTTTTCTTTATTTATTTATTATTTGACAAACACACACGCACGCACGTATATACACATAAATACACATACGCATACCCGTGTGCGGATACACGCGTAAAAAAAAAAGGACGCACCATGGGGAAAGAAAAAGGGGCCAAGGAATTAGAACATGGCATCGAGTTGTCGTTGCCCCTAAATTCGACAATGTCCGTCGCTACATCGGTCGAAC
>OY744547.1:17463985-17506485 GCA_963556195.1 Sepiola atlantica | reverse complement strand
CGAAAGTAAACAAATTTTTACAAATCTATTATTCAACCTCAAAACGGAAAGCGCTTAGAAATATCTCTTTCGTTAATTCTCTGATCTTTCGAGCCAATTCTAGTTAAACCCGTTTAATTCCCGTTCTAAATTACATAATCCAACATAATCTTCTCACGGTTTAAATAGAAATATTCAATATTTTATTCATTTATTTATTCATTTATTTATTTATTTATTTATTTGGTATTCCCGTGTGTATAGAACTTAATCAGATTGTTATACACATGAGGTCACATATGAAAAAAAAAACGCATTTCCAAATAAAAACTATTGTTTATACTTACGTATCAGACAAAAATAAATATCCTCACCAAAAAGAAAAAAAAAATTATCGAGTAGAATTTTAATTAAAAATAAAAACCAGTGTTATCGTATTTTGCCCACCGCCATTCATTTATTACTTGTTTATATGACATACTGACTTATTCCTTCTCATATCGCTCTAATCAATGGCGGATCCGTAAAATATGATAAAACTGATTTTTAATTTTAATTAAAATTCTACTCGATAATTTGTGCTAATTTTTGGTGTAAATACCTATTTTTTGCCTGATACGTAAATATAGCAAAGAGTTACCCGGTAAAATTTATTCGGAACTGCGATTTTCACCTGTGTAATTGCGATCTTCATATGTGTCCTCGTCTGTATAAACACACTTAATTATTTACAGTCATATCTAACGTATTTAGTTACCAGTGTCAAAAGAAAAAAAAATCGTTGCTAAAAAAGAGAAAACTCATTTTTTTTTTCTATCCTCGTGAAAACCCCGACGTGCAGTTGTATACGAATGAAGAACACGAGGCTACACGTTATTCGGGGTAGTAGTTAGAGTCGAAAAGTGTGTCTCTTGTGTTTTTGTTTTAATCCAACTACTGCACGCTATACACGAGGGTTCGTTATACGAAAGTAATTAAACCGCTAGGCGGATCGATATAAGAACATCGAATAAATAGTTAAATATAAAAAAGTCTTGTTTTGACTTTTTTTTTTTTTCTTTTCTTGTCTTGCTAAAAATGGGCATGGTATGTATCTACATGTAATAAAGGGGGAACTTTCTTGCGAGAGAACATTTGATCGGCGTTGAATCTTAAATTACACGTTAGGGTTGGGGTTGGGGCTGGGGTTGGGGCTGGGGCTGGGGTTTCACCTTATATTGTATATTGTTTGTTGTTAAAATATACAACTGTTCTTTCTTTCACAAAGCGCTTTGATTTTCACCTTGTCTTTTATTTTGGCTAAGAGGAGGTCGTTTGGATTATATCGACAAGTCGAGGTTTCGATCTACGCGACACCCCTCACTGCGCCAATCCATCATTGAACTCAAATATATATATATATATATATATATATATATATATATATATATATATATATATATATATATATATATATATATATATTTAAATTCGCGAAACAGTTTTTCATGGTAAACAACTGATGATCCCTTAAAATAGTGTTAGAAACTAACTAATATAATAACTGTAAAAAATAAATTGACTTACATGAGTGATTTTCCACTGGAAGACTTGAGACTATAAGTTTTTTTTGTTTGTTTTTTTTTATTTAGTTTTAATGGTTGAGAAACTTCCGAGACTATATATATATATAACATGATATAATTCCAGTTCATTAAAAAGAAACATTATATTTACAAACCATTTTTTCTGTCCATTCCATAAATATACACATGTATTTAGAAACAATTGTTTGTAAATAAAATGTTTGTTTTTTAAATGAACTGGGATTTTTTTATGTTAAATTACGATCTCTGATCGTATTATACACTATTAAGCTACTATATAAACCTTTATGCGAAGTTTTCTGAAAAAGTCCTCACATGAACGAAATATATTGTATCAAATCATGAGTCTGTCAATCTCTTTTTATCCTAAACAGTCTGTCTTTTAGTTTGTATCCTTTTTCCATTTTATACCTATACGTTTTGTTGGAGATTCACCCCCTAAATATACCCTACATACACGCATTGATATGATTTATTGCATATGATTAGCATTTTAATAAATCTGTTATGCTCTTACAAACGTAATTTGGTGATCTGTTTTTATTTCTCCAAAAATACAGATAGATAGATAGATAGATAGATAGATAGATAGATAGATAGATAGATAGATAGTGTGTAAGAGATAGATAGATAGATAGATAGATAGATAGATAGATAGATAGATAGTGTGTAAGAGATAGATAGATAGATAGATAGATAGATAGATAGTGTGTAAGAGATAGATAGATAGATAGTGTGTAAGAGATAGATAGATAGATAGATAGATAGATAGATAGATAGATAGTGTGTAAGAGATAGATAGATAGATAGATAGATAGTGTGTAAGAGAGATAGATAGATAGATAGATAGATAGATAGATAGATAGATAGATAGATAGATAAATAGATAATGTGTAAGAGATAGATATATAGATAGATAGATAGATAGATAGATAGATAGATAGATAGATAGATAGTGTGTAATAGATAGATAGATAGATAGATAGATAGATAGATAGATAGATAGATAGATAGATAGATAGATAGATAGATAGATTAAAAAGTGTTATTTATACAAACATTGCATGGCTACACATTTCAGAACATGTTTCAATCGTAACTATAATTAGCTTGACTTCCTCAGGTAAAAAAAAATGGTTCGTTTTTCATGCCTTCATATTGGAGAGTTGATAATATGAAGGCGTAAGTTAGTCGAGCTAATTATAGCTACGACTAAAACGTGTTCCGAAATGTGTAGCCATGCTATATTTGTGTAAATAAAACTTTTCACTATAAATAAATAGCTGTATTCATAATTGAGAACTATTATATGAAGACAGTAAGGATTCTCTGAATGTTTACCTTACTTGGATATATATATATATATATATATATATATATATATATATATATATATATATATATACGATATATATATATATACGATATATATATATATATATATATTAATTGATCAAGTTCAAATGTGTTAATAAAGTGAACATAAAACCAAGTTTTATCAAGAGTGCTCAATACCATGTAGAGCATTTTAAAATTACATAAACAATATTATAGCCTTACGTCAATCAACCAACGTTTCAATGCGTATTACCGCATCCTGTCAAAGGCAATATATATATATATATATATATATATATATATATATATATATATATATATATATATATATATATATATATATATATATATATATATAGCATAATATAAAATGAAATAATAAAATAAGGTGCAAATCAAATTTTATTAGAATTCAAAATTCAGGCAAAGTATCTCAACGTCCTTAACTCATGAGTTTTCAAAGATAATTCTTCTCCTCAGAGGACCATTACTGCAGTGACGTTACTGCAGGTGATAAAATTACACTTTGAAAATATATAAAAAAAATATATACAAAAGTACATAAGAGTACAAATTTATCCGGATGTTTCACTAATTAAAAGATATTAGTTGCCTCTTATATCTTTTTTTGTTAGATTAACTTTATATATATATATATATATATATATATATATATATATATATATATATATATATATATATATATATATATATATATTAGTAGAGAATGGTAGTTTGCTTGAAGCATTGCTGGGTATAGTAGTAGTAAGTTTTTGAAAGGCTGTGGGCAATGCAAATTCCGGGTAAGATGCAAGTTGTAAGGAACAAAAACAATAAATCGAATACGAAATATTACTTACTATTTATTTTTCTGCACAGTCGGAGAAATTTTTCTTCTGGTTTAATTATTTTTGACAAAGGGAAGTCTCTTTTCCCGAAATATTAAATAGTGATTTTTAATCACCCGGACATCACACAAACAGCTAAAAACACTCTTGCTGTTATGTAAGATTTTAGGAAAAATAAATAGTAAGTCATATTTCGTATTCGATTTATTGTTTTTGTTCCTTACAACTTGCATCTTACCCGGAATTTGCATTGCCCACAGCCTTTAAAAAACTTACTAATATATATATATATATATATATATTTTAAATAACTAATATAAGTTAGCAAAACATTTATATGGAACAAAACGTAGATTTAGTATAAGGAACGTTTATGTTTTTGTCTTTTAAGGGAAGTGGGGTCTGATCAACTCTGCTGGGAAGCCATGAAATTAAATACTGTCTTGTTTTTAAATTCCCGATACAGTTTTTCATGGTAAACAGCTGATGATCCCTTAAACTAGTGTTAGAAACAAACTAATATAATAACTGTAAAAAATAAATTGACTTACATGAGTGATTTTCCACTGAAAGACTTGGGACTATAAGTTGTTTTTTTTTAATATAGTTTTAATGGTCGAGAAACTTCCGAGACTATATATATATATATATATATATATATATATATATATATATATATATATATATATATATATATATATGAGATTGAGAGAAGAGAGAGAGAGAGAGAGATAAACAGGGAGAGAGGGTTCACGCACCTGAAAATGTGTTTACTGCTTGTGTTTTTTTTTTTTTGTTTTTTTGTTTTTATTCTAATTTGTCCATTATATAGAGTTTTAGAGAGATCACGTTTTAATTTTCATTTTTATTTCAAGAATATATTTTTTTAATGTTTGCGTTTACGTTTTTTTTTCAAAATTACAACAGAAAAAAAAACGATCTTTAAAAAGAAGGAACGCGATACTTAATCCACACATACGAAGCTCATTACTTATTTATTTTTAATCTCATAGACATAAAATTATTTTTAGTTTTTTTCAAAATGCTTTTGCGTTTCGTTTTAAATTTACAAATTGTTTTGCTTTTCTTTTCTTTTTTTCGTATTTCCGTTTCTGTTTTTACTAGTTACTATATTTACGTTTTTCAGCCGACATTGTTCTAATGAAATCAAACGCTCGTCTCAGAGACGAGATTTTTCTCCCATTCACAAAAATCAGCCCGAGACACATTTCTTCTTTTTTTCTTTCTTTTTTTTCTTCCTTTTTTCTTCTTTCCAACTACAACATCTTTTTATCCCTGCTGTATAGTAGTAATGTTAATAAAGCGAAACGAATGTAAATACTTATATTCGTTATTTTATGAAGTACTTAATGCTGGCTATATTTACCCGGCATTGCCCGGATTAAACGAAAACTAATTAAAAAGATAGTAATGTTTACATTTTTTTTAACTAGGATATTTCATTAATATTTTAGTTTTCCTATATTTTTTTTTCAATAAATATTCAATTTAATAGTAAATATGAAATTCAATGTTACGTATAGACGAGAAACACACCCATACACACGAGATCTTTTCTGCTAGTTTTATCAAAACAACTATGATTGAACGTTTCTTGAAAGTCGTGTTCAGCAATACAACCGAAACGAATAAAAAGCGTGCGTTTATTTTTGTTTACATTTTTTTTAAATAAGATGTTTTTTTGAATTTTCATTTTTGTTTACATTTTTTTTAAATAAGATGTTTTTTGAATTTTCATTTTTGTTTACATTTTTTTAAATAAGATGTTTTTTTGAATTTTCATTATTGTTTACATTTTTTTAAAATAAGATGCTTTTTTTAAATAAGATGTTTTTTTTAAATTTTCATTTTTGTTTACATTTTTTTAAAATAAGATGTTTTTTGAATTTTCATTTTTGTTTGCATTTTTTTAAAAATAGGATGTTTTTATTTTCATTTTTGTTTTCCCTTATTTTATTTTTATTTCAATATTTTTTTCAATTTTTTTTTTTTCAATTATTTTTTTTAAATTCAATTTTTTTGTTTGTTTACTATTAATATAGTAAACAAACAAAAAAATTCGATGTGTGTTCATCAAAGTTACGTATCGGCGAGAAACACACAAACATTCGAGATCTTTTCTGATTGTTTTATCAATAAAGATTATCTTTAACAAATAACGATTTAACGATTAGATATTTACCTTTTTTTTAATTAAAAATCTTCACACTGGTGTTGCAAAACAAACAAAAAAGAATATCCTTGTCGGTTTTACTTTCGCGTTTTATATAGTCCGTCTTTTTTATAAGTATTATTATTTATATAGTTCGTCGGTGATCATTACTATTACCGACATAAATTATTTTTTTAAAAATTCAATTGGGAAATTAGTAAAAAAAAAAAATTATTTGGGTTTACCTACTCATTTGTGGCCTATTTGCGTTAAAAATAATATTTCATAAAAGTTGTAAGCCTTTAAAGTTCGTGTAAATACCGATTCTAAGCAAAGCAACCATCTTTGTTTAGTCGGTTAGTAACGTAAACAAAATGGCTGCTTCGATCACAATCTGTATTTACGCGAATTTTAAATGCTTAAAACTTCTATTTGAAATTTTAAAAAATATTTTTAACGCAAATATTTCACAAGGGAGTACGTAAAACAAAATAAATTGTTTTTGACTAATTTCGCAATTTTATTTCCTTTAAAATTATTTATGTCGGTAATAGTAATGATTACCCGTCCGTCTTTTTCTATATGTATTATTATTATTTAAATAGTCCGTCATTTTATGTGTTATTATTTATATAGTCGGTATTTTTATATGTATTATTATTTATATAGTTTGTCTTTTATTATGTGTTATTATTTATATAGTCCGTCTTTTTTATATGTATTATTATTATTATTATTATTATTATTATTATTATTATTATTATTATTATTATTATTATTATTATTATTATTATTATTATTATTATTATTATTTAAATAGCCCGTCATTTTATGTGTTATTATTTATATAGTCTGTGTTTCTATATGTATTATTGTCTATATAGTCTGTCTTTTATTATGTGTTATTATTTATATAGTCCGTCTTTTTTATTATTATTATTATTATTATTATTATTATTATTATTATTATTATTATTATTATTATTATTATTATTATTATTATTATTATTATTATTATTATTATTATTATTTAATATTTATATAGTCCTTCCTTTTTTAAGTGTATTAGTTTTCTTTGATAAACAATGATATGTCTATTGAGATGTTATCTATACTGCGTTTAAATTGATATTTTTATTTTATTTCTAATATAATTATTTAAAATCCGTGGAAAATTACGGGGAAATCGCGCTGTGTCCCTTAAAAAGACCTTTACCTTCGCTTTGCTCCCGAAAGCCATCGACCAACGAAAAAAAATAAGAGGGGGGGGGGGCGATTTTAATCAATGAGTCGGAGTCATGATCAGTTATTTACATTGTCGCGAATTTTCCATAGCGAATACTATCAATGGTGGAGAAGTAACAATTGAATATACAGAAAAGAAAAAAAAAAGAAAAAAAGGCGGAGGGGGGGGGGGGGTTGTTTAGGTTTTTTGTGGGTTTTTTTTTTTTTTTGTACTTTTGGGTCCCAATTTTGAAACAATTCTAAGTAAATACACAAATGGATAAAAAAAATATTTCGTGTTTGTCTTTAGAACCAATTAAAACGCTTACTTTTTTCCCCTCTGTAAAATCTTCCTTTAATTGGCAACGAAGACAGGGAGAGAAACGCAACGAAGACACCAATACGTCTTCGCATCTAAAAAAAAAAGAAGAAAGTCTGTTGGTCTGCCCGTCACGCTTCGGTTGGAAATATGATTTTCATCGTTAAACGCGCACACTAAATAAACGTATCTAAAATTAAGATACGTCCAGGTACCTCTACAAGTGAAGCTGTCCGTTGATCGGTCTGTCGCGCGTGAACTTGATTGAAATAGCATTTTCGTTAATCTGCCACGTTTAAGCTTGAAATATTATTTTTCTGTCACGCTGAAGATTTGAAATATGATTTTCGTTGGTCTGTCACGCTAAAGTCTGAAATAATATTATTGTTGGTGTGTCGCGTTTACGTTGAAAATGATATTATTATTCGTCTGCCACGAATACGTTTGAAATATTATTTTCGTTGGTCTATCACGCTTAAGTTTGAAATATCATTACTGTTGGTCTGTCACGCTTAAGTTTTAAATGGCATTTTTTTGTCGCTAAACGCAAAGATTGGATTAATAACATCCTTTCTTGTTTGGCTCTTACTGCCTTTATATAAAAATGAAATAAATCAATGTCTCTGTCTCTCTATCCGTCTGTATCTCTGTCTCTGTCTGTCTGTCTCTCTCTCTCTCTCTCTCTCTCTCTCTCTCTCTCTCTCTCCGTCTGTCTCTCTCTCTCTCTCTCTCTCCGTCTGTCTCTCTCTCTCTCTCTCTCTGTCTGTCTGTATGTATGTATGTCGCTCTGTCTGTCTGTCTGTATGTATGTATGTATGTATGTATGTATGTCTCTGTCTGTCTGTCTGTCTGTCTGTCTCTCTCTCTCTCTCTCTCTCTCTGTCTCTCTCTGTCTGTCTGTCTCTCTCTCTCCGTCTGTCTCTCTGTCTGTCTGTCTGACTCTCTCTCTCTCTCTCTCTCTCTCTCTCTCTCTCTCTCTCTCTCTGTCTATCTCTCTCTCTCTCTCTCTCTGTCTATCTCTCTCTCTATGTCTCTCTGACTGTCTCTCTCTTTCTGTCTCTCTCTCTGTGTCTCTCTCTCTCTCTGTCTCTCTCTCTCTCTCTTTCTCTCTCTGTATGTCTCTCTCTCTCTGTCTCTCTCTCTCTCTGTTTGTCTGTCTCTCTCTATCTCCCCTCTCTCTCTCTCTCTCTCTCTCCTCTCACACATACACACCTTCTTCCCACCCCTCTCTCCCTCCCGCCTTCCTTGACAGCCACACTTTCTTTTCAAGCGTCTTCTTTCTTTTCTTTTCTTTGTAAACTCAACAACCTTTTTACTACGACTGACGTCTTTACCAAAGGACACGAAACAGAACAACTAACTTCTCTTTTTTGGGGGACCTGAAACATCTCGTCAAAGCCAGTGGAAGGGCTCACGACTAAAATCTTAAATCTCCATGTTTATTTTCCTTTAATTAAATTCAATTTTTTCGTCTTTCTCCGTTTCTTCACTTTTTTTTATTCCTTTTTCTTTTCTTTTTTTCCCTTCCTTCCTTCTTGCCTCCGATTATTCGTAATTCGTCTCGTGCGTTTCAAAAGGAAAGCCTAATACCTCGGGTTACACACGACGCACCGACTCTCCACAACAGCTCTCACTTCTTACTTATGATACTACTCACTTTCTTGCTTACTACTAATCTCCTTATAAACAAGAATAGGTAAATTAGTCGTTTCCCAGCCAAAATGGCGGACAATGAATCGACTGCTTTTTTTTCAGATTTTTCTCCGACCTCACAAATGAGTAAGTAAACCCAAATAAATTGTTTTGGGGCTAATTTCCCCAGCTATATTTCCTTTGAGAATAATTTAATGTAAATTTGTAAATTAGTCCCAAACAATTTATTTGGGTTTACTTACTCATTTGTGAGGTCGGAAAAAAAGCAGCCGATTCATTGTCCGCCATTTTGGCTGGGAAACGACCAATTTACCCAAGAATACAACGTCTTCCAAATCAGGGTTTATTCCGTTTTATCAATTTGATAAAATGCTGTGTCGTGTTGGACGTTACCTTCTTGTAACTATGTGAGAACGAAGAAGAAGAAGAAGAAGAAGAAGAAGAAGAAGAAGAAGAAGAAGAAGAAGAAGAAGAAGAAGAACAACAACAACAACAACAACAACAACAACAACAATAACAACATCAACAACAATCATCATCCCAATTTGTTGTCCGTTTATTTTCCTTTGTTTCTTTCGTTTGTTTGTTTTTTAATAATAATCTAAGATCCTTATGTACGTTACAATCTATACCAGATGTGTATCTGTCGGATTGTTTGACGTTGGTATAGGGATTTGTTTTTAAACAAATCCCTATACCCAGATCAAACCACATTTCTGGTAATCATGTAGTTTCCCGACCCATGTAATTTTATTGGAAAGACGATATGCGGTAGTTTAAAAATTGTATATATATATCTTTCTTTTTTTTAAGATTATGACATGCTGAACGTATTGGCGTTAAAATCAATTTAGTATTACGTATTAAATAGGGAAAACGCTTTTTTAAATTAGTAAATTAGACGACGCACAGTTCTTCCTAGCAATGGACGTTCTCTAAGCCGGTTGATCCAAAAACTTTGAATGAAGACTTGTTTAGATGAAGCGAAAAGAAGTAAAGTTTTTTAGTGAGTTATATAAAATAACTTATTTATAAAAATATTTGTTTCACAACGTAATTCTTGGGTATCTTTCAGAATGATCAGTACGCTGAAAACGCTCAAAAAAACAAATATACAACAAATAAAAGTAACTGTCGTCGATAAAAGTTAATTTAAAACTGACCTGTGATATTTGTTTGTATTTTTAAACCGTTCCAACTGTAATTTAGTAGAAATCAATAGTTTTTTTAACACAAACGTGCAAATACAAAATGGCGCTTGCTCGTAAGAGAGTGAGTAGAAGACGCCATCTTGTATAGAAAAAAGTACTAGTTGAAAATGAACAAGAATTTTTTTTTTACATCTAATAAAAACCCATTTATAGTACGTAAAAATACAAACAAATATCATAGGTAAGTAGACAAATATCTCTTCTCGACGTAGGTTAAACTCACTTGTTGCATATTTATTTTTATAACCCCGTTCTCGTTAGTTTTTTGGACCACGTCCGCGACTGTACTGATCATTCTGAAAGATGCCATAATTCTTTTGTTTTTGCAAAATCGAAATCAAATTTTTCGCTTCGTTTTTTTTTTGTTTTTTTTGCTGTTTTTTGTTTTTTCGCGCGCTTTTTTATTATTAAGATAAAAATATAAAAAAAACGAAACTGAAACATCGTGCTTTTTTGGCTGATTTCAATGTTTGTGGAAGTACCTAACCATCTAAAAAAAAATTTCATCTTTTAAAGAACAAAAATATATGGGTGACAGAATTAATTACAAACCGGAAGTAATTTTATGTCGCCGAGGAATTAGAAATCTCGTAATTTTTGATGATAAAATGAAATAAAACTTCTTTTTTTTTAATTCGTACAATATAATTTTGCAAATGAAAGAAATAAAATGAGATTTATTAGTTGAATAACAAATAAAATTGATAAATTAAGTCCAACTTGTAATTAATTTCGAGTTGTAATTACTTCCGAGTTGTAATTAATTCCGAACCCCAAATATAAAGGAATGTTTCTTTTTTATGTTATTGGTATATCTTATCTTGGCGAAAGGGTCGCTCTTTCTTTCTTTCTTTTATTAAGGGGGGTAAACATTTTTAAATTTCTTAAACAAGCGTGCGAATGTCTAAAAAAAGAATAGAAAAGGAAAATATAGGCATTAATAGATTTATTAATAACTTGTTGGCTTTACCGGCTTGCTATCGCTTCGCAAGTTCGTTACTTGAAATATTTGAAACATTAATTTAAAATAATAAAGATTTCATTCATAACTTTGTTGTAAACCCGAAACAAATGTTTTCTCATTTATTCATATGGATAAACATTAACATTTTTCGATACAAATTTATTTATCTTTTAGATGTGACCGTAAAGAAAGAAAAGGGGAGAAGAAATCAATTTGTCTTTTCACTTGCAATTTAGAAATAGATCACAACTTGTTGAAAATCAAGTCGGTCCCTCTAAATTAAGGAACATTTGAACAAAAATGATTAATATTTGTCCATGAAATGAAACAATATTGCGGAACAAAACTAATTGTCTTATTAAAAATAACGATCATTGAATTAACAAAACAATAATTATTTTAAAAAAAAAAAAAAAAAGAAGAAGAATGGTCACAAAGAAAATCAGGGGGACAGGTTGCTTATGTGCGCGTTAAGGGAGAGAAAGACAGACAGATAGATAGACGGATATCTCGTCTCGCTACATTCAGCCACACTGTGCACACTGTCTCTCATCGGGGACAGCGCCCTAGACACGTCTTTCCTGCTTGAAATCTCGCCAGTCAAAAGATCTAAAATCTTCGCTCGGAAATCACGTGGTTTCGCGACTTCCGTTCTGGGATCATCTCTGACCCTTAGGTGTCACTTAATCTTTTCCATTCAAACACGACCCTCGTTATGGTACACATTAAGAAGACTTGCCCATTGGTCAGTCTGTCACGCTTAACTTTGAAATAGACGTTTCCTCAATATGATAGGTCTTCTCTCCGCAGCTTCAGTTGCTTTCAGACTCTTGACCACTAAATATCAATCGACGATCCGTTCTCGACAATCAGTCCGGCAGAAACTGGATACTTTTCGGTGGCCTTTTATCTGGCAAGCTGGTGTATTGGTCCTGGGTAGTCCTAGGAAATCCACGTTTTCAGGCCCTGACCTCCCTCTTTAGAGAGGGATTAATTTATTGACAAGGTCCAAAAAAGAGTCGCCAACGTAATAGATCCCTCACTGTCAACCAAGCTCCAGTCCCTGTCCCATCGCCGTAATGTAGCATCCTTGTGCTTGTTTTACAAATACTTCAATGGATTATGCTCCGATGAATTGGCTACTCTGGTGCCCCCTCGACGTAAATTCACTAGACCAACTCGACAATCGACTAAATCCCATTCATTCACTGTGGAGGTCCCCAGATGCCGGAGAGCTTTCTACTCAAATAGCTTCTTTCGTCGTGCTGCTGGCCTCTAGAACTCTCTCCCTGCCCCGTTTCCCCCGACAGTACTGACATGCAGAAATTTAAAATTAATGTAAACAGACAGATCCCAATGCGCAGATCCCAATGCGCAGATCCCAATTTAGGTTGACCCCCCCCCCCACCCCCAACCTTCTCCCCTTTTCCTTCTTACTCAGTAGCCCCTTACGTCTACAGTGGCAGCCTGCCTTGTTTGGGGTGAACTACGTTAAAAAAAAACAAATTTTTTTAATTGCCTGAAACGTTCCGGCCGGAGAATGCCGACGGGCTTCCTACGCAATTTTTAATAGGCCAGAATGCCTCTTTCCTTAGGGACGCTGGCTTGATTTAACTAAACATCCGGCCTTGTGACACATCTTCCTGCGGTGGGAAGGCAGTAAATATCAGCTACATTGAAAAGAAGTCACCTCTGACCCTTAGGTGTCACTAAAACCTTTCAATTCAAACAACTGATTGTGTTGTGTAACATATCTACTTTAGTAAGTAATAAAACCTTTTTTCTTTTTTTTTTTTTTAAATAAAACTCGCATTTTGCCTATTTAGTAGATGGCAGGGGTATTTTTTTAGCCGACCCTTCTATAAAAAAAATCCTATAGCCCCTTATCCAGACACTTGGGCACCTCTAAAACAATATGCACCCATTAAATATCTAACGATAAAAATGCTATTTCAAACTTAAACGTGACAGACCAGCGAAAATTCTATTTTAAATTTAAGTGTGATTGACTTTGGAAAATGCTATTTTAAACTTAAGCGAAACCATACCAGAGAAATTTCTATTTTAAGCTTAAGCGTTACAGATTTGATAAAAATGCTATTTCAAACTTAAGCTTGACAGACCAAGGAAAATGCTATTTTAAAGTTAAGCATGACAGACCAACAAAAATGCAATTTCAAGCTTAAGCATGACAGACCAAAGAAAATGCTATTTTAAAGTTAAGCATGACAGACCAACGAAAATGCTATTTTAAGCTTAAACATGACAGACCAACGAAAATGCTATTTCAAACTTAAGCGTGACAGACCAACGAAAATGCTATTTCAAGCTTAAGCGTGATAGACCAGCGAAAATCCTATTTTAAACTTGAGCATGACAGACGAACTAAACATATATTCAAACTTAAACGTGTCATACCGACCAGTCGCCCAAGTGACTGACCGACAGAGGTCCTTATACAGTTGTTTGGACGCATTTAAAAATGCTATTTCAAACTTGTGTCAAGTCGACCGACCGACCGACCGACCGACTTCGCCTCTTATAAAGATGCATCGGCGCATTTCAAATACATAGAAAAAGGAGAGAAATAGCACAGATTTTAAATGCAGATCCTGCGACAAATTAAATGAACACATTCTCATGTCAGCCTGTCTGGTTCCGCTAATGACACCAAGTGAATAGCAGAATCGCCATGAGAGAATAAGTCAATAATTCCATTGGCAGTTATGCAATCATGTTAGAATCAACCACAGAAAAGGTGTGACCTGTTGGGTCACTCATTGAGCTCGGGTTAGATTATTTGAAGCCGAAAAAGTGAGTTTGCAAAGCCAGTTAAATCAAAAAAATAAAAAGACAAACTTCGAAATTAGTTTCTCTCTCTCTCTCTCTTTCTCTCTTTCTCTCTCTCTCTCTCTCTCGTCGACCTACTCTTTATTTATCTTTCTTTCATTTCCATAGTATTACTACCTGCGGTGATATTTCCTTATGTTTATAATGGATTATTCCAATATTCAGGGTTAAACAAAACACAGTGATAGGGTCAGTGTGATAGACAGAAACTTAGTGTAAAGTAGGTCACTCTCTCTCTCTCTCCCCCTCTCTCTCTCTCTCTATATATATATATATATATATATATATATATCCTCTCTATCTCTCTTTCTCTCTCTCTCTTTCTCTCTCTCTCTCTCTCTCTCTCTATGTCTCTCTCTCTTGTCGACCTACTTTTTATTTATCTCTCTCCCCTTTCCATAGTATTACTACCTGCGATGATATTTCCTTATGTTTATAATGGATTATTCCAATATTAAGAGTTAAACAAAACACAGCGATAAGGTCAGTGTGATAGACAGAAACTTAGTGTAAAGTAGGTCTCTCTCCCCCTCTCTTTCTCTCTCTCTCTCTCTCTCTCTCTCTCTCTCTCTCTCTCTCTATATATATATATATATATATATATATATATATATATATATATATATATATATATACTCCCTCTCTCTCTCTCTCTCTCTCTCTCTCTATATATATATATATATATATATATATATATATATATATATATATCCTCTCTCTCTCTCTTGTCGACCTACTCTTTATTTTATCCCCCCCCTTTCCATAGTATTACTACTTGCGATGATATTTCCTTATGTTTATAATGGATTATTCCAATATTAAGGGTTAAACAAAACACAGTGATAGGGTCAGTGTAATAGACAGAAAATGAGTGTAAAGTAGGTCACTTGGCGAGTTAATTGCAAATTACGGCTAACTATAACAATTAAAATTGATTTTTTTAAACTATAACTAAATCCCAAATCCGAGGAATATCTTAGCATGTATTTTGTGTGCTTAAAATATACATGAAACATCCTTAAGGATATAAACGTCCATTAACACAGCTTTAGTATAATTTTCATCTTTGTATATTTATAAAGTCGCACTGGTAGTGAGATTAAAAGGCCAACTTCCTATTCACGATAGAAGAAAAACAGCTGTCTAACTATACTCAGTCAAGTCTGTGCGAACGACGCCCGAAAATGAACTAATTTGCATATTTCTTTGGAAAACGAACTCTTATTAATTAACTATTCGGTTATTTACTTATTTATTTATTTATTTATTTATTTTCGTTTTCTTATCCGATGATTGCTTTTGTCTTACAGTTCTATTCATGGACACTTTCTATGTCGTGGATAAATGCTTAGCATTTTGGGTAAACAGAGTTCTAGATTATAAATTACAAACGAAGCACTCCTCCCCAACCAACAGACACGCAGAAACAACGAAGCCAAATCGGTGAGAATCCACTGCGATTATGGTTTTCTTTAATTTTCCAGGGCAACGTCCGAACACGGGACATGCTAGTAGATAATGAAACTAGAACGTCTAGCAACTTAGTATGAATGCCACCCAGAATCAATAGTATAATAAAGCGATGGCATTATAATACGTTGGGGTGTCCCGGTTAACATATTATGCGTAACTTTCCGAATTCGAGCTCGTGATTTTTACGGTAACCAATAAGAAGTTTACTTCTGTCTGTTTTGTTTTACGGCGTATCAACCCTTTTCGGATCATTTAAAGCCGGATCCACTTATGTTGGTAAAAGGTTGTAGGCTTCAACTTCTTAAATATTTTGATCTTCAAAGATTTATTCAAAGATGAAGAGGAGTAAGTTGTATTAGTTTGACATTCTGCGGAAGTTCCCGAGTTCAGCATACGGATCTGCAAGTTCGAAAAAAACGGCACCTGAAGAAGATTGGAGGTTACATCGGCCGAAACGTTGTAAAAATAATAAGCAAGATGAAAATAATACTTCGAATAATCCAAATAGTACATTTTTTTTCTATCTTGTGACTTGAACGGTAATCAATCGGCTTAGTACGCTTTAGTTATTTTGTTTTACGGCATATCAACCATTTCAAAGTTATTTAATGTCAAATATTTATTCAAGGTGTTTGTGTTTAGTTGTTTATTTTGACGGCATATCATTCCTAAGTTTGATAAATGGCGCCACGGGAATTTTTTCTGCAGATCTGAACTCAATCTTTACGGCTGCCTTCAGGCAATTGATAAGGCACCCATTTTCCTAACTTAGAATTCTTTCCAAGTTGTTGAAGATGACGATGGACTACTGTATGGTTTGAGGAAAGTTACATTGCCAATTCTTCAACTGATGCTGCAGGGTTGTCTTTGAGTGGTGCCACAAGCATCTCTTCATCAATCTCATCTGGTCGTTATGATCAGTCCAGCCAAGTCGCTGTCGCCTTTGGATGACTTCAAGCAAGCTATTGTTCAAAAATTCTATCAACAGAATTTTTTTTAAAGGATTTTATGTCTGTGATCTCGGCTATCTTGAACATTTCGACTCAGTTATCGCGTAACGTTTTGGACGCGATCAAATGCTAAAACTAATCGTGATCTCTTTTTTCTGTAATTGAGGTTAGGCACAAGGCCAGTTTTATCTTACTCCCACAAGGTAAGATGTGACTCACGGTCGGGTCGGGTCGGGAAAGTGGGGTTTGAAAAACCAGCGCCCGAGAGGTGAACACTCTGGTCATTTAAAAATTGCCTGGGCAGCCCTGTCGGTATTCCCCGGTAGGGGCGCCTCAGGCAGTATGTAATAAGCTTACTCCTCCCCAAAGAGGAGAGGCAAAGCCTGGGAGGGTGGACCTCCTAGAACTGCACAGGACTGTCCCTGTCCCAAAGACCGGCGTAAATCAAGCCCCGAAGGCCAAGACAATACCAGTCTATGGGGTGCAGTATCCATCGGAACAGATACTACATTTTGATCTTGACCAAAAAGCGTTATTTAACCCCTACCCTTAATAGGAATATGTGACACAAGGTCGGAAAGTGGGATTTGAAAAGTCAGCGCTCGAGAAGGTGAGCACTCAGGCCATTAAAAATTGCCTGGGCAGCCCCGTCGGCATTCCCCGGTAGGGGCGCCTCAGACAGTAAGCAATTAACTTACTCCTCCCCAAAGAGGGGAGGTAAAGCCTGGGAGGGTGGACCTCCTAGAACTGCACAGGACAGATCAGACCCATAGACTGGCGGAAATCAAGCCCCGAAGGCCAAGACAATACCGATCTATGAAGTGCAGTATCCATCGGAACAGATACTACACTTTGATCTTAGCCAAAAGGCCAAGAAACAGGAAGCTTTCTCTGTAATTGAAGTTGATGTGACAGTACACTCCAAACGGTAAAATCCTTCTTTGATTGCCATTCGTTTGGTGCAATGGAGTATCGGCTTCGAGTCAAGCAACAGCTCTCTTGGATACATGGGTCCTTGCGCCATCTTGTTACCGTGTCTATATATTCATCTCTTCTCATTATTTGGTTTATGTCCTGGAACATTCGGGTGCACATCTCCTTTCTGTATTTTTTTGTGGGGCACCCGGTACATAAAAATGCCTCTATAGTTATTTGCACTGATAAGCTAGTGCACTTGTGTGGGCTTTTTTGCTTAGTTTTAATGCGAAACTTTTAAACGTGTTTTATTCTTATTTGAAACTATAAGCGGGTTATGGCTCATAAATTTTCCCCGATAAAGGTTGCAAACTGTGACGCTGTATTTTGGTGTTTATAATATCTAACATACAAAGTCATCTTGTCGGTTTTTCAAAGTCATACCCAAATAGCATTTAAGCTGACAAATCGATCTTTGCATCTGACTAGCCAATGTTCATTTGTAATTGCTCTGCCGTGTTATTAGTGCTTCGCTACAATTTTTTTTTTAAATACTTAGTCCAGCTCAGACGACGGCTTATATGTATTTTGTTTTAAATAATAACCTTGAAAAAATCATCAAGGGGGTTACTCATATATTAGATTAAAGAATATGATATGAGTTGTTTAATTTATGTACAAATAAATAAAAAATTTCAAACTAAAATTACTTCACTGCATCCTGGGAAACACCGGATGTGTACAACTAGTATATAATGAAGTGTTGGGTTATCCTGTTTAACGGCATATCAACCTTTACACTCATTTAATGCTGGGGGGGGGGGTATTTTCTTAAACAGATGCTTTTTTTTTCTTCTTTTGTAAAGGATTAGTTACAAGAACAGTAATCGTACTATTTACCTCATAACTTGACGGGGTTATGGGGTTCATACCTTTCCTAAGTATTATTACATCAAATCTGTTGCTAGGGTCGCTGGAAAAATGGTTGGATCATTCTACGGCTCCAGAAGGTATCTCGCTCCTGACGCAATTCTCTACTTGTATTAGAGTCAAATACGTCCTTAGATGAAGTACTGTTGCCACATCTAGGGAGGAGGTGCCGTTCAGCTCACCCGTTCCTGCCTTGACAGCGTACAAAATCGACTTCGAAATCTAGTGGGGGATGTCCTCTTCTCTTCCCTACAGCCTCATTTTCACAGGCGAGAGGTTGCTAATCTTTACTCTATCGTTATTTTCATGTTAGGTGCTCGACTGAGCTTCAATCTACGGTTCTCCCCCTGTAAAACATTCGCAACAAAAACTCGTCTAGCTACAACCACTGTAAATAATTTTCCTTTCTGTGTACCTAAAATTTAACATAATTTCCATGAGCAAAGTTTCTTTCCAAGAACTACTCGTCTGTGGAACACAATACCACGGGGATGCTTCCCAGCTGATTACAACATGGTTGTTTCAAGTCCAATGTAAACTAATTCTTGTTGAGCCGTCGTCTTAAATTATCAAATTCTGCCCAGTCTCGACCATCGTTACCAATGGTGAGCCACCGTCCATCTGACAAATTCATTAACCTTTATCCTCGAGTCACATTTTGGCCTTGATAAGCGGTGACTCGTTAGTACATATACATGTTTTAGTTATGTTCACCAAATTTGATACCTGGACAACGCTGGTCCGTCTACTAGTAAATAAATAAATATTTCAATTGGTAGAAATGCAACCATTTTAAAATAAACTCTTAGCAATTGCTGTAACACCACCCAGAATCGATAGTACAAGGCCGTGGTATTATTATACTTCGGGGTTTCCCGCGGTTAACGCTATGCGTATTTTGATTGGCCTCATTCTTATAATTATGGGATTTAGGCAACAACTTTTGGCCAAATCATTAATTGACTTTCAAAAACCCCGGATGTTAATGTTTTGCTGTTTTTCTTATACTTATTCTCCTTCTCTTATTTATTCCATCCTTTCTTTCTTTTTCTTCTTCTTTTTCTTCTCTTTCTTCTACCTCGCCCCCTCCTTTGGTATTTTTCTTTTTTTGCTCCTTCCTTTTTCTCCTCCTTCTTTTCCCTTTTATCTTTCCTCTTCTTCTTCTTCTTCTTCTTCTTCTTCTTCTTTGCCTCGTCCTCCTCCTCCTCCTATTTTTCTTTCTTATTTTTCTCTTTTTCTTCTCCCCTTCCTTCTTCTTCTTATTCCTATTCTCTTTCTACTCCCCTTCTTTTCCTTCTTTTACTTCTTTTTCTTCTTTTCCTTCTTTTACTTCTTTTTCTTCTTTTTCTTCTTCCCTTTTATTTTTTATTTTTTCTTCTACTTTAATTTCTCTTTCTCCTTCTTTTTCTTTTCCTTCTTTTTCTTTTCCTTCTTCTCTGTCTTCTCTTTTTTATTTTTCTTCTCCTCCTTCCTTTTCTTCTACTTCTCCTTCTTCTTGTTCTTCTTCTTTTGTTTCTTCTCATCATCATCATCAGTAGTAGTAGTAGTAGTAGTAGTAATATTATTATTTTCTCTTTTGTCTTCTTCTTTTCCTTCTACTGCTTTTTCTTTATCTTCTTTTCTTCTTGTTTTTCGTCTTCTCATCATCATCAGTAGTAGTAGTAGTAGTAGTAGTAGTAGTAGTAGTAGTGTTAATATTATTATTATTTTCTCTTTTGTCTTCTTTTCCTTCTACTGCTTTTTCTTTATCTTCTTTTCTTCTTCTTTTTCTTCTTCTCATCATCATCATCATCAGTAGTAGTAGTAGTAGTAGTAGTAGTAGTAGTAGTAGTAGTAGTAGTAGTAATATTATTATTATTTTCTCTTTTGTCTTCTTCTTTTCCTTCTACTTCTTTTTCTTTATCTTCTTTTCTTCTTCTTTTTCTTCTTCTCGTTATCTTTCTCCTTCTCCTGCCTCTTCTCCTCTTCTTCTCTTCCTCTTGCTTTCCTGTTTCAAGGCCATCTGAATTAACACTCTTCACGGATTATCCATTACATCTTCATACAACATCAGAAAACACGGGTTGTGGGTGGGGAGGCCTTAAAGGCATTTGCATATGTCACCTTTTCACGAATTCACAAATAGTTACAATTGTATTTCAATCCGCGATTTACATAACAGACAAAACTCTTTGATATCAATAAATAAAATGCTTGTCCGTTATTATATCAGTCCGTTTATTTGACACAAACAAACAAGTTATGCAATTTACATGTGTCGAAATATGAACAAAAAAGTCAGTCTTGGTTCATCACTTAATTGCGTATTAACGGATTTCAGCTTCTCAAAATTGGATTTAGATCGCTGAATAATGTATCAAAAACGCAAACAAATCTTATTATTCTCTTGACCTATATATAACATAGTATAACTTTACTTACGTATACGTATATTTTGCACTTCCGGCTTTAAGTACAAGGAATCCCACCATGTGACCCCCCACCCCACCCCACACACACACAAATTGGTGACACCAGCTTCGACTGGTATCACACAAACTGACCGTGACGGGTCAAAGAGAATGAAAAGAGCGAGAAGACAGAGAATGGTACCCCACACAAATAGCCGTGATGGGTCGAAGAGAATGGAAAGACCGAGAAGAGAGAGAATGGTGACACACACAAATGGCCGTGACGGGTCTAACAGAATGGTAAGTCTGAGGAGAGAGAGAGAAAGAGCACCAGCCAGACCTCGAATAGAAGGTCGCGAAGAGTAATGAAATATTGGGAAGGCTTATTGCCACTGTGATTCCAGAGAAGGCCAACGATCGTTTTCAGCGACACATCAATGGTAAAAATTGAGCAAAACTGTTCAATGTTAAAGCTCGATAACTGTTAAAAATTGAACAACAGAGCATATATAAATAAACAATGCTGTTTTAGATATTGAAGCTCATCAGAAGATCGCCATATCATTTCCGGAGAAAATCCCTAAACAACGAAAAAAAAAAAATACCCAAAACCCTTTTTTTATGAATTTCTTTCTGAAAATTGGTAACTATATGTTTATTCCTGGTTTTTCGTTTCTGTGCGTAACAATTGGCAAGAGTCACATTGAATTCACTGTTGCGATAATGCAAACTGATTTTGCAACAATTATCGAAAGAGGCGGATAGTGCTGGAAATCCGGAGATAATTTTTTGTCACTCAGACTCCAGGGAACACCAATTATTTATTGCCATTGATCAATCACTGATGATGATTCGCTTGAAATCTCAAAGTGAATAAATTATAACATACAAATGACTTCTTAAATCGGTCGTTCAGATATGAATTCCGGGACCGAGTCAAAATATATGAAATGCACAATATCGTTTCCGATAGAGCTTTATAACAATATTGAATCCAAATAAATTCAGATTACCATAACGGTTTACGCAATTTCATGAGTTGTCCATTCTTCCGAAGTTTTTTAATAATCTCCTGAGTATCTCTGAGTATGGCTTGTTAGTCAAGTAGTCCAGACAACGCTTATATATATATATATATATATATATATATATATATATATATATATATATATATATATATATATATATATATATATATATTTTAAAGGGGGAAGAACTAGACACACATTCGGGTTGTACACATTATCACTTATTTCGACCTAGATCGGTCTCATCAGATGTATAACCAACTGCATTCAGAACATGAATGCGGTTGTTTTTTCTCCTTTAAAATTTATTCATGCTCTGTTTAAATGTACATTGAGCTCTCTTACTAAGATTCCCATCGAAATCATTCAAACCTGCACTATTTGTATATATATATATATATATATATATATATATCGATGTACTTGCATGACATTTTTCTTCAAATTATCATTCTGATGAAGTCTTACAATAAAGACGAAACGTTGATCAATATTTCTTGTTTTTTCTCCTTTTTCATTTCCCATTACGTCGGATTACTCTCATCCTTCCTTTCTCATATATATATATATATATATATATATATATATATATATATATATATATATATATATATAGAGAGAGAGAGAGAGAGAGAGAGAGAGAGAGAGAGAGAGAGAGAGAGAGAGGGAGAGAGAGAGAGAGAGAGAAAGAGAGAGAGAGATTTATTATTAATAGTCAAGTGGTTCAAGATGACGCATATATATATATATATATATATATATATGTGTGTGTCTGTGTGTATACATATATATATATATATATATATATATATATATATATATATATATATATATATATATATATATGTATGTATATATATATGTATATATACATATGTGTGTGTATATATGTGTGTATATATATGTGTGTGTGTATAGATTTATTATTAATAATAAGACTTGATGAGTCGGATTTTAAAAGTTGAAGCTAAATAGCCGTCTAGATGACAAATCGATCTTTGTTTCTGACTAGCAATTTAAAAAGAAAATTAAAAACATAATTTAAAAATAATTTAAAATATTTATTATTAAATAATTTGGTAGCAAGTTATTATTCATACAAGTCTTGTTAAAGACAACGGAATTTTCTCTTTTCTTCTTATTTTTTTAATTACTCTCTCGACTCGGCGCTTTAGTTACCAGCGGAGACCTGAAAACTTGCTCGCTGAATCGAGACAGTAATTTAAAAAATTACGAAGAAAAGAAATAATTATCTTGTCTTCAATCAGACTTGTATCAATATATATATATATATATATATATATATATATGTAATGTATAATCGGTAGAAAATTAAAATTAGTTTAAATGGAGGTCAAAATCTGAAAGAAATTTTATGGCACCATTTAAATTTTTCATGCGATGCAATCTTGGCTCATTTGGGTTCAACTATCGATTCAAATTATCCTTAACCGAAGATACAATTGAAAACAAAGGCCGATACCAAGATCAGAGACAATGTTTCTCGAGTAACATTTTACGAGGAATCCAATAGTGGTATTTATTCGTTTTTTTTTTATAATAATAGCGTGGGGGTCTGCGTTCGCGCTGTCTGCTTATTGCCTATAAACAGCAAATGCGACGTATTACTTTATTTCAAAACCTAAGATAAAAATGGTAATATGGGGTTCAGGGCTGGGAGCATTATACGGGATTCTCCTTACTTTTGAGCCAGCGAGTGGCGACTAAATATGCAATCTCTTAAAATCATCTATTAGGTAATCAGCCGTGTGGAGATTAACACAAAGCGGATTATCGAGCAAATTCTGACCTACTTTTAGAAACTGAGATCTGGTGTTAATGACGCCTTGAAAATAATAATTTATGACCGGCCAACTGTTCTTTTTTTCTAATGAGTCACCACTTATCAAGTCTAAATAACACTCGAGGATTAATGAGATGAACAGGTTAACAGTTGCTGATGAATACTACGAGAGGATTGGAAATTTCGACGTACTACCCACTCAAAACAACAGCGGGCCCAGAAACCAGCAATTCTTCCCCCTTTGTCAGAAAACATCGCTCATGGAATGTGAGGAGTAAAGGACAAAATAAGGGGGCCGACAAGAGTTACGAAGCTGTAGAGAGAAATCCCAAGTGAGTTTCTACTCTCTCTTTCTTGGCCTTTTGGCTAAGATCAAAGTGTAGTATCTGTTCCGATGGATATTTCACCCCATAGACTGGTATTGTCTCGGCCTTCGGGGCTTGATTTACGCCGGTCTATGGGTCTGTCCTGTGCAGTTCTAGGAAGTCCACCCTCCCAGACTTCGCCTCCCCTCTTTGGGGAGGAGTAAGTTTATTGCTTACTGCCTGAGGCGCCCCTACCGGGGAATGCCGACGGGGCTGCCCAGGCAATTTTTAAACCCCACTTTCCCGACCCGACCTTGGGTCACATCTTACTTGTGGGAGTAAGATAAAAACTGGCCTTGTGCCTAACTCCCGGAGAGGAGTAAATCAATACCCTCTCTTTCTTTTAGATCTTGTCTCTTTCTCTACACAGTCACGTTACTTTTCACCCCCTCTTCTCTTTCTCTTTCTTTCTTTCTCTTTCCCTCTCTCCATCTTGTTCTTGCAACTGGTTCAACTGGTTCAATATAAAAAGAAAAATGTCTGACCTAGTTTCAGTTTTGTTTTTAAAACACTTACCAGTAGGAATAAAAGAAAGTATCCCGCCTCCTAAGCAACTCTATATTAGAAGCGATTTACATTTCCCGTCGACAACCTTCGTTAAGTTTGGTTTGGTTGTTTTATTTTACGGCATATCAATTATTTTACCCGTCTCAGTCTCTTTCTCTTTCTTTCTCTCTCTCTCTCTCTCTCTCTCTCTCTCTCTCTCTCTCCTCTCTCTATCTCCCTCTCTCTTTGGCAACTCGTTCAATATAAGAGAGATAAACAAAAAGAAAACTGTCTGACCTAGTTTCATTTTTTATTTTAAACAACTACAAGTAAGAATAAAAGAAAGTAATTTTTCATCCACCCCTCTCAAGCAACTCCATATTAGAAGCGATTTACATTTCCCGTCGACAACATTCGTTAAGTTTGGCGAGGTTGTTTTATTTTACGACACATCAATCCTTTTCGGGATCAATGCCGAATCCAATAATTTTAATAAAAGTTTCAAATATTTACAGATTAATTTGTTTATGTTGTAGAGAATGTGCTGACACACCTTTCCTTACAATACAATCAACTATTCTGAATAGCATGTCAACGACGATGATGGTAGTACGGGAACATCCAGGCCGTTCCCCGTATACATTACAAGCCAACTACCCGACTTGTAACTACATATTACAGTTTTGTTGTTGTGTACAAACCATTACACACCCATTTCAGAATTTTTTAGATGAGGATTGATAATTATTTGGATTATTTGGACTATTCGGACTACTGTTCTCATGTCGAATGTTATTCTCACAACGTCTAGAAGAACACGTGGCTCAACGGATATAAATGAATACAATTACGAATTACTTAAGACTTCTACCCGGTCATGGCTGACAGAGACGACAGCAAACTACACCAGTGGATTAAATAAAGAGTTCTATTCAAAATTCCGTACAGATTCTCGAGTTCGACAAGATGAACCTGAAGAATGTCGGAGGTTACATCGGCCGAAACGCCACACTTCACAAAGCTCCCAAATTGGGGTCTCACCACCGGATGCGGATATATGTATATATATATATATATGTGTGATTTTATGAAGGCTTACCAAAGCATTCCTTTCAGGACACCAATGATCACCATTAAAGATATTTTTTCTTACAAATATTATTTATTCAAATTAAATGTTTTTTCCTACACGTGTTTCACTACCAAGCAGTTACTTGCTTGGCAGATCATCAGGGAAATTAAATGTCTGGAATACTGGTTTCAACTGCCGACAATACACAATGTGGCGTTGCAATAGTTGAGGTCACTTAAGAAGAGAAGAGGAAAAAAATAAAAATAAAAGTCAAAATTAAAAAACAAGGAAGAACAACGATAAAAAAAGAAAGTCCTAGAAAAGTCTTAGAAAAGTAGCTCGTTCATTATTTCTTCCACCAAGCCAACAAGCAAATAATCGGTCCCAAATACATTAAAAAAAAACAAAAAACCGGAACAATGTGCGATAATCCACTTTCACGTCGGCCGGCTCAATGATGAATAAATCCCCTCCCCCCACAAAAAAAAACAAGAACTAAATCATTCAAGATACCGCTCACAAGTTACCATTCCAATCCAATGATAGTATGGGAATTCTAAATCCAACTTCACACAAAGAAAAGTCAACACAAATGTTCGTCCGAGTTCAAAGAGCCTTATTTCAATGGCCGATTTCTTGCCCTTCGAAACAAACACACGACGAGTTGAATGTCAATCTCGCAGAAAACCCCCCTTACATTAAGAAAAAATCTTAATTAGTAGATAGAAAACTATTTATTCAAAATACTGTTTCTAAAAATATTTATTATTAAACCTATTCTCTATAGAAATTAATTATCTAGTGTCTGGGACGTCATTTTACATTTTGGGAAAATATCCTTCATTTAATTAACTGCCGAATTATTATCGTTTTGTTGTTTAACGAAGCGAAAAAAGCCTATCCCGCAGAATTTGTTTTTAAAAGATTATTCATATATCAAAAATAAAATGTTATAAAAAAGTTTTCTAGTTATTATTTTAAATCATTTAAAATATTTAAATGATGGGAGTAAGATAAAAACTGGCTTTGTGCCTAACTCCTGGGGAAGAGTAAATCAATACTCATCTCTCAATCTCTCTATGTGTATTTCTCGAGCCTCCTCTCACTCTATGTTGATTCAACCACTCTCTAATATATCTTAATGCCTCCGTAAGCATTTAGAGAAAGGGTGACCCCTTTTTTTCAGCGTCGCTAGCAAATTAGCATACGTGCGTATGTACACACCAGAAACACCTTTGTTAAAAAGATGGCAAAATAAGTTGGTTTTTTTTACTTCTTCATGAGAATAATAAAGAAAAATTATACTTATTTTATTTATCTTCCTCCCACAAGGTAAGATGTGACACAAGGTCGGGAAAGTAGGATTTGAAAAACCAGCGCTCGAGAATTTGAGCACTCTGGCCATTTAAAAATTGCCTGGGCAGCCCCGTCGGCATTCCCCGGTAGGGCCGCCTCAGACGATTAGCAATAAACTAACCCCTTCTCAAAGGGTGAGAAGGCAAAGCCTGGGAGGGTGCACCTCCTAGAACTGCACAGGACAGACCGATAGACCGGCGTAAATCAAGACCCGAAGGCCAAGACAATACCGGTCTATGGGGTGTGGTATCCAACCCCTGGCTGAAAAGAAAAATTATACTTATTTTAATCATAATAAAGAAAAAATACGAATAGAAAAAAAAGAAAAAAAGTAAAAGAACATTATTTCTAGATGACTGTCATTTCTAAGTGACAGTCATCTGAAGGTTAAAGGTTCAATCCTCGGTGTGGGCGATACGAAGAATTGCGAGTTACTGAAGACTTCTTCCCAGTCATGGCAGATGAAAGAGAGCATGCTATCCCCGTGGATTAAATAAAGGGTTCCGTTCGAAATTTTGTCCAGATTCCCGAGTTCGATAGAAAGATTCCCGAGTTTGACAAAGTACACCTGAAGAAGGTCGGAGGTTACATCGGCCGAAACGTTGTGATAAAAACACACAAGATGAGAACAGTAGTCCGAATATACCAAATTCTAAAAATTATCAACCCGTCATCTAAAAAAACAAAAAATGCCGAAACATAACATTATTTTTAGTATAACTAGAAAAATGTCTTCATAGATATGTCACAGTTTATGAATTAACGAATGGATTAAAACAAGAAAAAGTTGTGGTAATGGTTTTGACTCAACGAGACACGGATACGTCTAGTAATTTATAAATTATTCATATATATATATATATATATATATATATATATATATGATTTCTATGTAATTATTTTTATAGGTGATTTTCAGCTCGTTGTTATTGAGCTTACTATTATATTTAATTGTTTCACTTCCTAAGTGATTAAGATGCAAAAAAACTGCATTATTAGTCGTCCTCATTTCAAAAGCCGTATTTTTTTTTTTAATACATATATTAAATGTATACGTACATAAAAGTAATCCATGGACACGTGTTTCTGGCTCACAGCCGTCAACAGCATGGCTAACTTACGCAGAGATCGAACTCTCGATGTTGATAGTCCAGCGTTCTACGACTGGGCCAAGACGCTCTGTGTAGATATATGTACATTTAATATATATATATCAAAAACAAAAAAAATACGGCCTTTGAAATGAGGACGACTAATAGTGCAGTTTTTCTGCATCTTAATCACTTAGGAAGTGAAACAATTTAAAATCATAATAAATAATTACATAGAAATCATTACATAGTTGGGTGATAAAAATCGCTCGTATATCTACACAGAGCGTCTTGGCCTAGTGGTAGAACGTTGGACTGTAGATATCAACATCGAGGGTTCGATCTCTGTGTAAGCCGGAAACACGTGTCAGATTCACATTATATTCCAATAACCATGTTTCTATTTTATTATTTCTATTTTTATCTTTTCACATTTCCAAAAAACATAACATTTCTGTGAGATATTTTTTTTTAAAATAAAAATAATAAAATAAAAACATGGCTATTAGAATATAATATGAACCTGGCTTATATTTGCTCTGTTGTCACTAATTGACAATCATCGAGCTGAATCTTTTAAGGACACTGCTAATACATATATTGTCATTATTATTAATAATGATGATGATGATGATGATGATAATGATGATGATGATATATATATATATATATATATATATATATATATATATATATATATATATATATATATATATATATATATATCGGCATTGTTTCCAGTCGTCTTGAATTGCTTGCCATTGGAATCAAGCAGTGCCGACTCAGGAGATGTGTTATTAGGAATTGCGCAACCCTTGCTTCACAATTACACGCGCAGCCAGCCCCTTACAGAGGTGTCCATAGTCCTTCTAGACTGAACGGAGGGGCATGTCATATATATATATAAAGTCAAACCGCGCGTGTTTTCACACGTATTATCGAAATTGCGCTGCGGTTGTTCTCACCCCGGTTTTCATCAAAAGATAACCTTTGGGGTCAGACATGGTTTCGCCCCCCGAAAAAAATATCCTTACCAGAAACCAAGGCCACCGCAGCAGGGTCTCGATATAGAGCTCAAAGCTCTTTAATTCAACATTTTGTGTGGTCTAGCAACTTCTATATCTTCATATGTTTTTTGATTTTTCGATATTGCCTTGTGGATCTGTGATGAGGGGCGCTCTGAGACTACGCCGAGGTCGGTACATTAAACAGTAACTCTATATAAAAGAATTTTCCGACAACAGTTTAAATAATAAAAAGGGCACAAAGGAAAACTACGTATGCCTCCAGAGCGCTACTGGTATCTTCTCCAATCCGCACTGTCTTCTAGTTTTTCTTTTTTTTTTCACTCTTCGCTTCGACTCTCTGTCTGTCTGTCTATTTATCTATATCAATTACATATAAGAATGTGAAAGCTGTTTACTTGCATTTTTATTTTATTATTTTCTTTTATGATCTCTCTTAGTAGCAACTTATTGTTTTTAATTATGCAAAAAGAATGTCTTATCAGAACGAAATCAAAGTAGAATATATAGTGGTAGTTGGTTGTTACCAAATGGGTCACGAATACGTCCAGCCGAATACATTCGTCGAACACTCTCGACTAGTCTTCTATCTGTGCCCGCTTCTCGGTACATATAGATCTTAATTTCCCTTAATTACCTGACAGTTTCCGTTGGCCGAGTGGATATGGCTGACTCTGTGAACCGGGTTCGCGCCTCCCGACCGTCTGAAATTGTTACTTTCCTGCACTGATGAGAGCAATAAGCTTGAAACGCTAGCGTCTGTAGGTATTAATAATTTAATGTTTATTTATAAATATTATATATATATATATATATATATATATATATATATATATATATATATATATATATATATATATATATATATATATATATCGGCAGCAAGTCATTTATTATACATGCGTCTTCAACAATTAATACATAATAATAAAAATAATAATAATAATAATAATAATAGATATATAAAAAAATTAATTAATTAATTAATAAGTGAGTAAATAAAAGAATAAAGATATATATATATATATATATATATACATATGTAAATTAATAGATATAATCAAAAATTTAATCATAAATACGGCTGTTTACTAATAATAAGACACAGCCTCCTGAAGACGGTTGCGAGACCGAAAGCGCTCGAGAAATGGCCAAAGATACAACGTTAGGCGCCATAATCCACCAACTGACACCGGAAAACCGACGAATCGCTCGCCGCGTCAAAAAATTAACCAGAAAGATAGCAAATAAAGAAAACTCCGTGGTCTTCAACGACACATGTATAATATATATATATATATATATATATATATATATATATATATATATAGAGAGAGAGAGAGAGAGAGAGAGAGAGAGAGGGAGAGGGAGAAAGAGAGAGAGAGAGAAATAGACTATTGAAAAATAAACAGATTCAACGATAATATCGTTATTTTCATAAACTCCAAAACTTTAGAAAACATTATTTTTAATCGAATTTTGCCCCAAAACAACAAACGTTAATTAATCCTAACTTTGACGCTATATTTGGTTTTCTAGAGAAAAATGTTTTCGATTTTTGTGATATTTTTCTTATTTTTTCTGGTGAATTGTTGTCCTAAAAAATTCAAGATTAGGTTAAAATCCTTGATTCTTTGGACAATTGAAGAAACGGCTGTTAAAAATGAATCCCTTTGCTGAAAAATAAAGATATCATGGTTGCATTTTTTTTATTGTCTATTTATAAATTCTCTCGAATTAAATTACATATTAATATGTATTTAGCTTAGACACTGAAGTTCTTATTACAATATCTATATCTATGTATGTATGTATCTATCTCTCACTCTCTCTCTCTCTCTCTCTCTCTCTCTCTCTCTCTCTATATATATATATATATATATATATATATATATATATATATTAACATAGTTCACCCACAAACAATGCAGGACGCCACTGTATACGTAAGGGGCTACTGGCATATATATATATATATATATATATATATATATATATATATATATATATATATATATAGTAGTGCTTGTTTATATTCCAATGGCCAAAAGATTCACTATTTACTCAAATCATTTATCTTTATTTTATTTTTTTTGCAATGGCAGAATTGACGATGATCTTACAATTGTTTCTCAACAAAGTAAAATGCAGCCATTAAAAGCATTCACTCGCTGCTCTTCAGAGACCGGTATAAAAGGCATATGTAAAGTATCACATCGAGCACGGAGTCCGTGGAAAGACAAGAAAAAGTTCAACAAGTAATAGAAAATATACATGTGTGTGTGGGGGGGGGGGTGTCGGAGAACTATTATATAATAGTGTGTTTCCCCACAATCAGCCATAAAACCGCAGGCCACATGAAAGCCAGAGAATAATGAATCACCACTTACCAAGGCCAGCATTGTGTTTAAAGTAGCAGATTGAAATAAAACATAAATCTATGACGTTACTATTTATATAAGATAATAAAGTTGTGCCTTGATATGCATTTAAATGCAGTTTGTTTTTACATTTTCGGTATAAACTATACGAGTATTCAGTTTCTAAAATAAACTTAAAAGAAATAACAATCGCAATTGTTTTGTTAAAAAGAAAAAGCATACATTTATTGTCGCATTACTGTGACCAGACTGGGAGCGTATAAAAACAATAGCAAATTGTTTAACCATGGAAGAAACGTTATAATCGGTAGTTTTCTTCTGCGCCATTTACGGATTGTGTTTTACGTTCGTTGTGACCTGACTGCAAATCTCTAGTTGCTCATTTTTTTTCCACATATTAGTTTTCCTATGAAAAAAAATAATATCATTATTTAAATTTGTGTATTACTGAAAAAAAAAATAATAATGTTATTGTAAGTAGTTAGTATTAGTAGTTTAATTTGCTTTTGATAGCAAAGATGGTGACAATTTTAATTTGCATTTGCTGCTGATAAAAAAGATGGCTTCTGTCTGAAAGATATTCCGAGAAGGATCAATTATTTACTGAAAGGAATTAACTCGAGTTACGCTTTATTGTTCTGACGACCAGGGTTCCACAAACCACACAAATAGATGACTATTCAGAATCAAATATTAATTTGGCTTAATAATATAGAGAGGTGTTTATTATGTATATACAAAAAAAATCATGCAAAATTTGTTTATACATACAAACATTTTTGGCTACACATTTGCAAACATATTTTGGTCAGAGCTATGGATAACTAGACCTTTTCGGTTTCCGTTAAGTGTAACCGTGAAAGAAAAGAAGTTGGCCAGAAGAAGTCTGGCTACCTATGGCTCTGATCGAAATATGTCTGCAAATGTGTAGTCAGAAAATATATGTATAAATAAATAAAAAATGATATACATAGTGTGTGTGTGTGCGTGCGTGTGTGTGCGCGCGCGCGCAATTTGTTCTTTTGTCTGATTATTGCCGGGCCACGCACTTTTCCATTATTCTCTGTGTATTCACTATGTTTTACTAAAACACCTGCCTCTCCAGTTTATCACATCCTCTTTTGGTTGGCGTTGTTATTCTTCATCTCTCATTCTTCTTTATTTGCTTCCTTTCTTTTCTTTTCCCTCGCTGTTTCTCATTCTTTCTCCCTTTCTTTCTCCCTTTCTTTCTTGTTCCCTCTATCTCTCTTTCTTCCCTTTTCTCTTTGTTTTCTTTTTGTGTCCTCTTATTCTCCCTTTCTTTCTTTTTCATTTTTTGTTTCCTCTCATTCTCTCTTTATTTATTTATTTATTTATTTATTTCTCCTTTTCTTTTTTCTCTCATTCTATCTCTCTATTCTTTCTTTCTCCCTT
Source organism: Sepiola atlantica (assembly GCA_963556195.1). Classification (NCBI taxonomy): domain Eukaryota; kingdom Metazoa; phylum Mollusca; class Cephalopoda; order Sepiida; family Sepiolidae; genus Sepiola; species Sepiola atlantica. Next base: position 17,473,661 of record OY744547.1, on the reverse strand, counting down.
TCTTTTTTGTTCTTTCTTTCTTTCTTCCCTTCTATTTTTTGTTCCCTCCCAATTCTCTCTTTCTTTCCTTCTTTCTCCATTTCTTTTTTCTTCCCTTTAATTCTCTATTTCTTTTTTTTCTTTCTTCATCACCAATAATCATCATCAGAACCATCATTTTCAATCTTTTGTTTACTATTTAGATTATTATATTCGACTAGCCATAACTATAGAAGTCGCTGTCAGCCCGTCGCTTGGTCGGTCACGTTTACGTCGGTCTGTCACGCGTAATAGCATTGTTAGATCCGTCCACGCATCTTTATAAGAGGCTCTGCTTTTTCGTTCACCCGTTACGTTTAGGTTTGAAATAACATTTTCATCGCTAAACGCACAGATAGAATGGGCGCATCTTAAGAATATCCGTTTTTATGTTTAGGCATGTACCTATCTAGGTACTAATATTTACACTATCTTTATTACCCCTTCTTTTGATTTTTTTTCTTTTTTCTTTCTTTTTCTTCTTTTTTTCTTTTTCTCTTTCTGTCTATTCTCTCTTCATTACTTCATTTCTCTGTTCTTTACTTTTCTCTTTCATTATTTCTCCGTTTCTTTCTTTCTCTTATTCTTCTTTTCGGTTTCTGCGTTTTTTTTTTCTTTCTGTGTTTATTACTTTCTCTCTCTCTCTCTCTCTCTCTCTCTCTCTCTCACACACACACACACACACTCTCTCTCTCTCCCTCTCTCTCTATATATATATCTATATATATCCTTCTCTCCTCTTTCTTCCTTTCTTTCTTTTCCCCATCATTTTTATTTAATCTCTTTTTCTCTTTCTAACCCTTTTCTTCTCTTCTCTTTCTCTTTTCCTTTCTTTTATTTCTTTGCCATTTATTACTTCTTCTCTCTCTCTTTCTTTCTTTCTTTCTTTCTTCGTTATCCTTTTCTCTCTCTCCCTTTTTTTATCCCTTTCTTATTTCTATTATTTATCTTTATTCCTTTCTTTCTTTTTATCACCGTCATCGTCATAATCATGAAGATAATAATCAACATCATCATCATTATCATCATCTTTTTCAATTTACATTCTCCGAGAGCCAAATATTCCCGCTATCTCTGAGTCTTTCGATCGACCTCTGCATTTTCTTTGTATTTTTGTTTGTTTTTTGTTCTAAAGATTCCTGTCCTTACGTAATCTTTTCTTTCTTTTTTCTTGACTTTTTCTTTTCTCTCTTCCTTTCTTTCTTCTTTTCTTTCTACTTTTTCTTTCTTTCTTTCTTCACCCATTCAGTCTTCATTTATTTCTTTGCTATTTCTGCTTTCCTTCATCGCTTTCGTTTTTTATTATTTCTTCCTTTCTCTTTTTCTTCCTTCTTTTTCTTCCTTTCTTTTTTCTTCCTTTCTATTTTCTTCTCTCTTTCTTTAATTCATTATTGCTTGCTTCCTTTCGTTATTTCTCTGTTTCTGTCTTCTTTCATTCATACTTTCCTTCCTTCCTTTCCTACTTTCTTTCTTTTTCTTGCTTTCTTTTTCCAATTTTCATTCTTTACTTGGCCATTTATCCATTTCTTACTTTCTTATTTGTTTTTTTCTTTCTTTTCGTCTTGCCTCATTTCTTCATATCTTTCCTTTTCTTACTTTCTTTCTTCTCGCCTTAATTCCTTCTTTCTTTCTTTTTTTGCCTGAGTTTTCATCTTTTCTTTCTTCCTTCATTTCTTCCTCGATTCCTTTATTTATTTATTTATTTATTTCGTTAATCCTTCCTTCGTTTGATTCTTCCTCTCTTCCTTTCTTCCTTTTATTTCTTCCTTCCTTCCATTCTCTCTCTTTCTTCTTTATTTCTTTCTTTCTTTCTCTCTTTTTCTTTCTTTCTTTCTTTCTTCTTTCTTTTTTTCTTTCTTCTTCTCTTAATCTCTTTATCTTCCTTGACCTTTTCTCTTTCTTTCTATTTCATAACATTTACTTTCTACCAAGGTAGCCCAAAACCTGCCCAGATATACCCATATCAATCCTTGTGTGCAAGTATACGGCTGAATTAAACATGTGTGTGATTACGTATGTATGTATGTATGTATGTATGTATGTATGTGCGTCATTCTTTTTCTTATGTAACCTTTTCTTTTAGAGTGTCTTCACCTTCTTACCCTTGAGAGAAATGGCGCGAACGCGGCTGGCGATGGATAGTCGAGATGAGAGCAGAGGTGGGGAGTGAAGGGGATACCGAGGGTCAAATTCAGTTATATTTAACTTAAACCATACCTAAGTACAAATGTAAAAACAAAGAAATCGACTCTCTCTTCCTGTGCGTGTATGTGTACGTATTTGAATTCTTCTCTCTAAATATGCACCAGTCTCTCTCTCTCTCTCTCTCTGTCTCTCTCTCTCTTTCTCTCTCTGTCTCTCTCTCTCTTTCTCTCTCTCTCTCTCACACACACACACACACTACACACATACTACACACATACTACACACACACACCCTTTCTCTCTCTCTCTCTCTCTCTCTCTCTCTCTGTCTCTCTCTCTTTCTCTCTCTCTCTCACACACACACTACACACATACTACACACACACTACACACACACTCTCTCTCTCTCTCTCTCTCTCTCTCTCTCTCTCTCGCTTTCTTCTTTTCTCTTTATTGTATTTTTGTGGTCTACTTTCTCTTTCTCTTTATCTCTGGCTATCACATTCATTATTACTTGTTCTCTCTGTCTGTTTGTCTGTCTGTCTGTCTGCCTGTCTGTCTCTGTCTCTGTCTCTGTCTCTGTCTCTGTCTCTCTCTCTCTCTCTCTCTCTCTCTCTCTCTCTCTCTCTCTCTCTCTCTCTCTCTCTCTCTCTCTCTCTCTGGGGTTCTGTTTGCTAATCGTCTTCACTTTTTGTCTGTTTATGACTTTCTTTATTTTCCTGTCCTTTCCACCTCTTCTCTCTCTCTCTCCTCTTCTTCTTTTTCTCTTACCTTTCCTTCTATCTAATTTCTGTTTCCTTTCTCTTCCCTTCCCTCTCTCTCTCTCCTTCTCTCTCTTTCATACCCCAATCCCTCTCTCCACTTCTTTTTCTTCCTCTGTTTCTTTCACCTTTTCTTCTGTCTTTTCCGTTTTCTCTCTCCCCATCCTCTCTCTCTCTCTCTCTCTCTCTCTCTCTCTCTTTCACACACCCTTTCTCTCTTTCTCTAAACCTTTTTCTCTTTCTGTCTTTTGTTTTTTACTTTATTTCCTCTTTTTTCCTTTTTGCTCTTCGTTTTTTTTCTCTGACCTTTCCTTTTCTCTCCTTCGCCTTCTCTCCCCTATCTATCTATCTATCTATCTATCTATCTATCTATCTATCTATCTATCTATCCCCCTCTGTGTCTCTCAGCACCCACACACACATAAACGCACCCACACACACATAAACGCACCCACACACGCATAAACGCACCCACACACACATAAACGCACCCTCACACACATAAACGCACCCACACACACATAAACGCACCTTCACACACATAAACGCACCCACACACACATAAACGCACACACACATAAACGCACCCACACACACATAAACGCACCCTCACACACACACATAAACGCACCCTCACACACACACATAAAATCTCAGATTTCCAACCATCTTGAATTACACGTGTTATCTCCTTACATTTTATAGTGAAAGAAAGGTGCGAGTTTTTCTAACGGTTAGCGACGTCAACATTGGAACCAGAGAAGCGAGTTCAAATTCCATTCACTTTCATACTTTCCCTATGGACATTGGCAAATTTCACATGACCCCTGATTCAAGAAAGAACTGGGGAAACTAATGCTGACAACCGAATCGAGTCGGTCAAAAAGATTGTTCCTCCGACTGTACAAACTTGTAGAAATGTAAATGTAATGTTAATAAGCAATTCGTTGCACAACTCCCCACTTAGTATTCCCGTATAAATTTTGCCCCTAATTCACAGTAGCCCTTACATCTACGTGGCAGTGTGCCTTGTTTTGAGTGAATTGAATTTTTTGTTTGATCCACATTAATACCCATAGGAAGAGGTATTCTCTCCCTATTCTTCCTACCTAATATTTAAATCTTAAATTGAATATTTAATATGGCCGATATAAACAAATCGAACAAGATGCGAAGAGAAGTATTCTTTGTTTGTATTATGCCACAAGAGAGATAAACCCCGTCATCTAACAAAATGGAATTAAAAAAAACAACATTTTTTTTTGCATTTTTATTAACTACAGGATTATCTCCCTTGTAGCATAACACGAACAGATTTATGTCTATTCCTGTTTTGTTCGATTTGTTTATATCGGCCATATTAAATATTCAACCAGAGGTGTTTGGGGTGTATAGTAACGTTTATTATTCAACTTTACCTGTTTTTTGGGGGTTTTTTTTTTTGTCTTTTTAAACAGTAGATAAACTTATTTTATGTAAGAAAATGCGGTTTTGAAATAGCGCCAAGTGGCATTTTTAGGATTCCTCGAAGGCAGGGGTTCCCAACCTTATTTTGGTTGTGGACTCCCGAAAAGCTATTTTATCATCTGTGGGCCCCATATATACATTTTTATTTATTTAGCCCCATTTGCAGGAGATTAGACACGAGGTCATGTGAGGTTTGGAAAAGCCAGCGCACTAGGTTAAGTTGCACTCTGGCCTACAAAAATGCCTGAGCAGCCCCGTCGACATTCTACGGTAGGGACGCCTCAGACGATTAGCAATGCACTAATCCCTTCTCAGGTGGACCTCCTAGGATTGAACAGAAGCAAACCTCAACACGACAGCGACAAAGTCATTGTCGGACCGATTGTCGAGGACGTATCTCGACTGGTACAAAAAACAACCCTATATACATTTATAATGTTTCATTTTTATTTAAATATTACTAGTAAATTTCTTATTAACATATGCACAGCGTGTCCATGAACACAAAACATATTTACAATTATATATAATGTCACACTTATATAATACTAGCGGGATCCGTGTAAATTACACGAAATGTCGTTTTCAATACTAATTATTTTGTTCCTAACCTATACATGTTTGAATAAAATATAATAAGATTTGGACTTGTATATGTATTTTTAAAAAATGAACAATTCATGAAACAATTTACAAAACTTCTTTATATACAATATTTCTAGTGAATGTAATATTTCGACGACTAAACCTTACTTTGTAAATGTTTTCGATTAAATTAAATTTGGCTCCAATTCATGAATATTTATTTACTCCTCTCCAGGAGTTAGGTAGAAGGCCAGTTTTATCTTACACCCACAAGTAAGATTTGACCCAAGATCGGGTCCGGAAAGTGGGGTTTGAAAAGCCAGCGCTCGAGAAGGTGAGCACTCTGGCCATTAAAAATTGCCTGGGCAGCCCCGTTGGCATTCCCCGGTAGGGGCGCCCCAGACAGTAAGCAATAAACTTACTCCTCCCCAAAGAGGGGAGGCGAAGCCTGGGAGGGTGGACCTCCTAGAACTGCACAGGACAGACCCATAGACCGGCGTAAATCAAGCCTCGAAGGCCAAGACAATACCAGTCTATGGAGTGCAGTATCCATCGGAACAGATACTACACTTTGATCTTAGCAAAAAGGCCAAGCCAATTCATGAGTAGCATACAAAGATCCGGAAGGTCGTTGCTTTTGATGTAAGCATGACACACAAAATCACACACGCTATTGTATTAATATGTGTCTTCCCGGTCGTCCCCTCCCTACCTCTCGTCTTCTTCCCCTCGAAATGTAGAAAAAAAATCTTAGAGGTTGGTTGGGATCGAACTATAAACCAGTCGGGCTGAAGTCAAAAATACTACGTCGCTAACCGTTGCGCCAAAGGTAGATACTTGAAAATGTTTCTAAAATTAGGCGAGTTGAATGTTTTTCAAAATCTAGGTGCGGCACGCATGCGCAGAGCTTTTGCCGGAAGCGTGACACACGAACACACACGCTATCGTATTAATATATAGATACCCAGCCTATCAAAAATATGCGCCCAGAGGGAGCATGTACTTGCTAGTAGTTTTTAAAAAATGTATTTATGTATTTTTTTTTATTTTATCATGTTATGTTAATGTCTTTAAATTTATAAAACACGTATCAAGTTAAAAAAACATCTTTTAGACATACGTGAGATTCGGACTCGGGTATTAACATCGTAAAAACTACTGCCTTAATAATGTGTCCTCTGCCTATTCCTTTTTTGCCAACCAATCACACGTTGCGTATGAACAGACACACTCTAAAAACACCAGAACTCGTTAATAGTATATAGATAACTGACCCCTATTTTTACACACTTTTAACCGTCTAGGTGTGTCTGCGATTACTTAGGAAAATGCTAGTGCTTCGCAGTTACAAAAGAGTCCGAGTATGGTTCAGTGGTGATTTAGGAAACCCCCTAGTTTTCCTTAACAGCTCAAAGGCCAGATATGGTAATATGGAGTGAAGGTCGGAAAGAAAGCTATTATAATGAAGCTAACAGGAAGTTGGGAAGATAACATCAAAGATGCAGAAAACACGAAATAAATAAGGTACAGAAAGTTCAGATTGCGAAAACAACGGATGACAGGTGGAATATTACCATATTGGAATAGGAGTAAGAAGGTACCTTGAAAAAAAGTGTTCTGTGCCTAATCAAATACCGATTTGGATTCAAGGAGAGTGACAACACTTTGGTTGTGGCTGAAAAACGGATGATCCTAACTGGAACGAAAGAGAAATTTGATGTCCATTATAGAAACCTTCAGTGTTTCTATAATGGACATGAAATCTCAAACGTCAACTTAAGATCACACGGACAAAATATATGCAACGAAAGAGCAATAGTCAGCACTAGACTAAGTATTGGCAATACAAGCGGGGGTGGGGGGGGGGGCTTACCAGTGTTATCAGTCGAGGATAAAACGGTGAGACTGGCTGGTACGGTATTCTCCTAGTGATGCCATTGGCTTAGATCCAAGAGTAGGGCTGCTCGCTATGAAGCAGTACAGTGTTCGATACTTCGTCGCCTATTTCTTACCTAGATGGGGAAATCCTTGGTACATTCTGACAACCTAGGATCTGCTGGCTATGAAGCACTACAGTGTCCGATACTTCGTCGCCTTTTTCTTACCTAGATGGAGAAATCCTTGGTACATTCTGACAATCTAGGATCTGCTGGCTATGAAGCACTACAGTGTCCGATACTTCGTCGCCTTTTTCTTACCTAGATGGGGAAATCCTTGGTACATTCTGACAACCTAGGATCTGCTCGCTATGAAGCACTACAGTGTCCGATACTTCGTCGCCTTTTTCTTACCTGGATGGGGAAATCCTTGGCACATTCTGACAACCTAGGATCTGCTCGCTATGAAGCACTACAGTATTCGATACTTCGTCGCCTATTTCTTACCTAGATAGGGAAATCCTTGGTACATTCTGACAACCTAGGATCTGCTGGCTATGAAGCACTACAGTGTCCGATACTTCGTCGCCTATTTTTTACCTAGATGGGGAAATCCTTGGTACATTCTGACAACCTAGGATCTGCTGGCTATGAAGCAGTACAGTATCCGATACTTCGTCGCCTTTTTCTTACCTAGATGAGGAAATCCTTGGTACATTCTGACAACCTAGGATCTGCTGGCTATGAAGCATTACAGTGTCCGATACTTCTAACCCATTCTGAGACGGATATTTCCACTAGTATTACATTGTATAACGAATTGTTATATGTGCGACTCGTACATTACGCAAACGCTGGAAGATGTGGTATTTATTGACGTAATGGTCTACCTTATCTATTAAATACTTACATAAGGAAACGGCATGTCTGTGTGTTATGTATAATACGTCAGTAGGTGGAAGTAAAGATAAAAGATACATTTTCTGACATAACGTGTTGGCGTGTATAAGAATCAGGTGACAAGCAAAGAACAATACCAGTTAGAACAGGAGAAAACAAAAACTAACGCAAAAACATTCTTACGTTGATTCGATATTTCGTTTCTGTTACCATGAAGAAGTTTCGTAATTGAAACAAAATATCGAATCAATATAAACATGTTTTCGTGTTAATTTTTCTCCTGTGTTTAACTAGTATTGTTCTTTGACTATTACCTTATTCTTATATGCGCCAAACACATACGCCAGTAGGTATTTCTTTGCTGAATACCTTATTCAATAAATATTCTCTGTCTCCTTACCGCGAAAAGAAATTCCAGCTAAATATTCTTCAAATCAATAAACGTATTCATTTTTAGTTGACGGGACGACATGATTCGATTTTGAAACAATTCATTTTAAAATTAGTAGTATCGGCATTTTTTTTTTACCTTAGCGACATCAGATTAATAACCAATCACCAACTTTACTGATTTGACGATATCATCTTTTAAAAATGCGTGTGGAAGGTAGTAATATTTAATTATATTTTATATTTGCACCCACCCCACAATAAAAATCCGGCTTAAAATATAATTGAGAATCTAGGGGGGGGGGGATTAACACCGATTCGCAATTTTCAATTTCAGATACGACGGCCATGATGCAGTGGATACTGAATTACCTCCCTTTAGTGTTACAGGCAAAATAATATTATTTATATATAGATATATTGAAACAGAGAAGCAGTGCGTATCATTACATTGGATACCGATCTTCCGGTAACTGATAGTTTGGACCTTTTTTTAATCTAGACAAATTCACTACGGAACTAGATAATCCCGTTGCTACCAAACTATTTTATTGAGCAGCTAACAGATTGCTCTGTGTGTAGTGTGCTGTCAATTTGTTTGCTTATACTGCACCTGCTGGTGGAAGTCTTCCTTTATTTTATAGATTATATCTTATTTTGCTTAAATTTAAACCTGCCGGAAATTTTCTCTCTCTCTCTCTCTCCCTTCCTCTCCTTCACTCTTTCTACCTATCACCTCCTCTCTATCCCCTTCTGTCTAGTCTATCTATCTATCTATCTATCTATCTATCTATCTATCTATCTATCTATCTCTCTCCTTCACTCTATCTACCTATCTCCTCCACTCTATCCCCTTCTGTCTAGTCTCTCTATATATATATCTATCTATCTATCTCTATCTCTCTCTCTCTCTCTCTCTCTATATATATATATATATATATATATATATATATATATATATATATATATATATATATATATATATATATATATATATATATATTCAAATTGAAAATATAAGCCTTTATCAATGCAAGATTAATTTATTATTATTTTCTTTTACTTTAATCTTATTAATTTCGGAATAAAATTCCATCATCAGAGTTGACCAGTATTGTGTCATTTTTTTTTAATCAAAAACAAGAATAAACAAACTTATTTCCATTGTTACTTGATAAGCGTCTTTGATGAGATGTTTCCACGCCGGTGTATTTTGGCAGTTATTAATTCAATTCTGGGGTCGAACGAAGTAGAGCCTGGCGCGCTCGTAGTTAATAAAAATAACAATATGATTCGTTCATTTAAAAGCATTGCTGTGTATGTATTTAATTGAAAATATAAGTCAATATCAATGCAAGATTAATTAATTTTTTTATTATTATTACTTTAATCTTATTAATTTCGGAATAAAATTCCACCATCAGACTTGACCAGTATTGTGTCATTTTTTTTTAATCAAAATCAAGAATAAACAAACTTATTTCCATTCGACACCAGAATTGAATTCATAACCGCCAAAATACATCGGCGTGGA
>OY744547.1:17446485-17458985 GCA_963556195.1 Sepiola atlantica | reverse complement strand
TCTATAAAATTAAACTGAATTGAATGTTTTTGTGTATGTGGGGAGATGTAACATTTATATTCAGAATTGCAACCATCATCTCTTTTTTATCTCTTTTTTTTTTCATTTTAATTTAGTTTATCTAAAGAGATCAAGGGGCCTACTCTTGAGGCTAACACTTGATTTCCCTATGAGTAAAATTTATATCCGAGGGCTCTCTTAAGGATAGATGTGGTTCCTTTTAGGGCTGCTATCTGTACTTCCCTACAATTTGGTTTTCCGGGGATTGTTTCTAAGTATTTACTTAGATTTTTTTTCACCAGACCAGTTGCCCCCACTACAACCGGTATGATGTTTATTTCATCGAGGGACCATGTTATTTTTAGATCATTTTTGAGATCTTGGTATTTTGTTATTTTTTCCCGTTCGGCTCTATTGAGACCGTAGTCATTTGGGACGGTTACATCAATGATGAGAGCAGTTTTATCTGGTTTGTTCCAGATGACAATGTCTGGTTTGATGGCCTTGTCTTTTATGTATCTGCCCGCCTGTATGTCTTTATCATAGAACACTGTCACTTTTCCATTCGATGTTATGGGTGGGGGTTCATGTTCCCAGATGTTCAGTGATCTTTCTAGCTGCATCTCTCCGCAGATCTTCCAATGAAGGTATTTACATACTTTGTTGTGGCGGGCAGTGTAATGGCCATCAGCCAAAAGGATCTTGCATCCAGACATTAAGTGGCTTGGACTTTCGGTGGCAGAGTGGCAGAACCTGCACTGGTCAGTTTTTTGTAGACCCGCCATTTTCTTAAATCCATTAGTAAGTAGGCCTTGGTCTTGTGCCGCTATTAATATCCGTTCCTCATCGAACGGGAAGTTGCCACTCTTGAGCCATTGTAGTGAAGCCTCCTTGTCGATATAGCTCTGGTTGAGTTCTTCAATGAACTTTCCTGCTCTTTTATTATTTCGCCATCCTTCTAGTCTGGTCTTCAGCTCCCTTTTCGTGTACTCCTCCCTCTTCTTGCGCGCGATCAGGGTTGCTGGGTTGTTATCATCTTCGCTAGTGTTCTCCAGTGTGTTACCACTGAAATTATCGGCTAGTTTTGTTGTTGAGGTCTGCTGAGGAAGGTATTTGGTGTGATGTTCATTCACCATTCTCATTTTTTGATCACAGGAGCTCTTTATATATTGTCCCACACTGACCATTGAGGCTCGGTAGGCATGATTGATCTCAATGAGGCCCAGACCACCTTCTCTTCGCGGTAAGTAAAGTCTGTCCATACACTGATGTCGGTAAATGACTTTATTTAAGGCAAGCATTTTCCGAGTTTTTGTGTCTAGTTTGTTGATGTAGCCTTGTGGCCAATCGATAATGCCGAACCCGTAGGAGACGACAGGTATTGCCAGTTGGTTTATGGCAGTTATTTTATTTTTTGATGAGAGTTCAGATGTGAGGATTTTTTTCAGGCGCTTAGTATATTCTCTCTGTACCTTCTCTCTCATCTTTCCGTGCTCTAGCGTCTCATTCTCTTCTACTCCAAGGTATTTATAGACAGCATCTTCTCCTAGGTCTTCAATAGAGCCAGTATTAATATTAAGATGTTCTGATGCTGTCTTTTTCCCTTTCTTTATTGTGCATTTAGCGCATTTTTCGAATCCAAACTCCATGCAGATGTCTTCTGTGTAATTTTTTACAATTTCTATCAGAGAGACTAGTTGTTTCTCAGATTCTGCATAGAGTTTGAGATCGTCCATAAAGAGGAGATGATTTATTTTTTTATTTTCATCCTTCTTTCTGCCTCGGCTAAGGTTGTATCCAGCATTGGATCGTTTAAGCAGCTTACTCAGTGGATCCATTGTGAGGCAAAAAAGAAGCGGTGAGAGGCTGTCTCCTTGGAATATTCCTCTCTGAATCTTAACGTTTGGAGTCTGAATTTTTCCTTCCATATGGTGAAGCGTGATTGATGTACGCCACCTGGTCATTTGCATTTGGAGGAACGACCTAATATCTTCATGGACATTGTACAAGTCCAAACAGCGGAGTATCCAGGAGTGAGGTATACTATCAAAGGCCTTTTTGTAATCAATCCAGGCCATTGAGAGGTTTCTCTGCCTCTTTTTACAGTCCTCCAGGATTGTTCTGTTTACAAGGAGTTGGTCTTTTGTGCCAAGTCTTTTCCTGGTACATCCCTTCTGCTCACTTTCAAGGTAGTCGCCGGCAGCTAGATGTTCATATGTTGCATCAGCAATAATACCTGTTAGCAGCTTGTAGGTTGTAGTTAGGCAACAGATAGGCCTGTATTTGTTAACCAAATGGGTCTCCTCACTTTTGGGAATAAGGGACGTGTTGCCTACAGTAAGCCATTCCGGTGGCTCCTCATCACCAGTGATGATTCTATTGAATGCCTTGGCATAGTGATGATGAAGTGCTGTCAGTTTTTTCAGCCAGAAATTTGGGATATTGTCAATTCCTGGGGTCTTGAAATTACTATATTGGGCTACTTTCCTGCAGACAACTTCTTTGGTGATTTCCAGGGCTGGCATCTTTGGTTTCTCCTTGTTGTCCTCTTTAATGGTGTTGATCCATTCTTTTTCCTGGTGTTGTTTGGGGTCCTCATAGAGTGGCCTCCAGTAGTTTTCAACTTCTTCTTGGGTAGGTGGAGAGCAGACTTTTATTTCGTCTCCTATCAGGCTCCGATACACCATCCTAGGATTAGTCGCAAAGAGTTGATTTATTCTTTTTGACTCATATTTTTTTGTTTTGTTTTTTATTTGTGCAGCTAAGGCTTTTATTTCAGCTTGATTTTCTGCTATCTTAGTTCTAAGCTGCGGTGGGCTTTGAAGGGAATACTTAGTTTTAAGTTTCTTCACCTTCTTTTTCAATTTTTCGCCTGGGTGTTTACCTGTCAGAAAGGTAGATATTTGAGCGGTTTCTTTTCTCAAATTATCAATCTTTTGTTGGAGTTTTCTCTTCCAGGCTGGCTCATAAGCTTTGCTCTTCAAGTTTCCCTCTTTTTTTCTATCTTGGTGTTGGGGTAAAAGTTTGGATTGCATGAACCATGCTGCCCCAAAAGTTGCATGGTTTATCTCACTTAGAGATGCATTTGTTGGTACGATCCTTGTAAGGGCATCATTAACCCTTGTGGCAAGGGTCTTGAAGGCTTTATTACTGTTGATTTTTACCAGTCTTGGTCGATCTCCAACAGCCAGGTCTCGTGTTATTTCTACCATGTTTGCCAGCTCTTCCTCCAGTTCCATCTGGTCTGTATCCAGTGTCGCTTGTTCAGGCGGGGCATTGTGTTGGCTCTTTTGCCCAGGGTGGTGTTCTTCATCTTCACACTTGCCTGTAGAGGGCGACCCTTGAAACGAAGGCACATTGTTTAGTGGTGTACTTTCTTTGGGACGCATCTGCTTTGTTGGTGCTAGGCTTGGGCTCGGTGTTTTTATGTCAGGTAACTGGGTCAGTGGAGATCCTGTTCTACTTTTTATTAGTGTGTGTGTGTGTGTGTGTGTGTGTATTGTTCTTTAATTATCAATCGTCACATTTTTCAAAAATTCCTGGCAAAATTATATTTGTTTTTCTTCTTTCTTTCTTTCTTTCTTTCTTTTCGCTTTGCGCGGCTTGCGCACCGAACTCGAGCTATAAGACGACGTTCCTTTTGGGTATTTAGAGGGCGTTCATTCTTCGATGAAAGGGAAAGAAGAAGAAGAAGAAGAAGAAGAAGAAGAAGAAGAAGAAGAAGAAGAAGAAGAAGAAGAAGAAGGGGTAGACATAGAGAGTGGGTGGGCAAGCGAGCGAGCAGGGGGTGGGATAGTAGATATGAAGCGGGGCGGTAGAAGGAAAGAAGCAATCATGTGGAAGGTGTATGGATGGGAGTTTGGCACATTGCGAGTCTTAGTCAGTGTGTAACACTAAAGGAATGTCTACGATGTTCCGTGGTGGGCGAGGTGATGTTGGTGGATAGGGGGGTAAGGGTTAAAGATTTTTCCCGCTTTTTTATGAGTTCTTTGTATTTAATAAGAATAACCACGTCAGCAAACGATGAGAGTCACTCATATAACGTTGGCATTTTTTTTTTTAATTTATTATTATTAATAGTTTTACGTTAGTAACTTCACCATTCTGACCCTCTTTTGGCTAAAAGCAAAGGGTAATCATTACTATTACCGACATAAATTATTTTAAAGAAAATACTGTTGGAAAATTAGTCAAAAACAAATTATTTGAGTTTGGCTAAGATCAAAGTGTAGTATCTGTTCCGATGGATACTGCACCCCATAGACTGGTATTGTCTTGGCCTTCGGGGCTTGATTTACGCCGGTCTATGGGTCTGTCCTGTGCAGTTCTACGAGGTCCATCTTCCAAGGCTTCGCCTCCCCTCTTTGAGGAGGAGTAAGTGTATTTCTTACGGCCTGAGGCGCCCCTACCGGGGAATGCCGACGGGGCTGCCCAGGCAATTTTTAAACCCCACTTTCCCGACCCGACCTTGAGTCACATCTTACTTGTGGGAGTAAGATAAAGAATGAAAAAAAAAAACTGGCCTTTTGCCTAACTCCTGAAGAGGAGTAAATCAATACTCGTTTGTAACGTTTAACATTTGTAACATTTGTAACGTTTGCAACGTTTGTAACGTTTAACATTTGTAACGTTTGCAACGTTTGTAACGTTTAACATTTGTAACGTTTGTAAGGTTTGTAAGTTTGTAACGTTTAACATTTGTAACGTTTGTAGCGTTTAACATTTGTAACGTTTGTAACCTTTGTAACCTTTGTAGCGTTTAACATTTGTAACGTTTGTAACGTTTGTAACGTTTAACATTTGTAACGTTTGTAACGTTTGTAACGTTTGTAACGTTTGTAACGTTTAACATTTGTAAGGTGTGTAAGGATTAACATTTGTAACGTTTGTAGCGTTTAACATTTGTAACGTTTGTAGCGTTTAACGTTTGTAACGTTTGTAACGTTTAACATTTGTAACGTTTGTAACGTTTAACATTTGTAACGTTTGTAACGTTTAACATTTGTAACGTGTGTGACGTTTAACATTTGTAACGTTTGTAGCGGTTAAAATAATAATAATATTTAAAAGAAGTTTTAAGCAAATTTACCTTACAGTGAATATCATTGAGTGAAATAATTCGCGGTAGCCCTTTTGATTCGGGACAGAAACTAAGTACAAACCGGAGCGGAAGCGAGTAAGGGTCTAAGACTTGGCTTCTTACTTTTTGGCTTCCGCTCCGGTTATGTATATAGTTCCTATCCAAAATCAAAATAGCTGGACGTGAATTATTTTACTCAATGACTAGTTACGACAACTATATATAATTGGTTGCATATATATATACATATATATATATATATATATATATATATATATATATATATATATATACATTACATATATATATATACATATATATACACACACACATATATATATATATATTATATATATATATATATATATATATATATATATATATATATATATATATATATATACAGAGAGAGAGAGAAAGAGAGAGAGAGAGAGAGGGGGGAATTCTTTGTATAGGACTAATACAGAAGAACTCTCTAGTCATTTTTATTTCAATAACTTTTTATGTTCTCTGACGGGTAAAACCTACCTTTGCGTCATAAGATGCAATTTGTTTTTTAGATTTTGTTTTTAGGAAAAACCTGTCTTATCTATTGAAATATAATCTAGTATGCCTATAAAACATGCATATTATTATGCCTATAATACATACATATTATTATGCCTATAAGACATACATATTAGTATGCCTATAATACATACATATTATTATGCCTATAAAACATACATATTATTATGCCTATAAGACATACATATTATTATGCCTATAAGACATACATATTATTATGCCTATAAGACATGCATATTATTATGTCTATAAGACATACATATTATTATGCCTATAAGACATGCATATTATTATGCCTATAAGACATACATATTATTATGCCTATAAAACATACATATTATGCCTATAAGACATGCATAGTATTATGCCTATAAGACATACATATTATTATGCCTATAAAGCATACATATTATGCCTATAAGACATGCATATTATTATGCCTATAAGACATACATATTATTATGCCTATAAGACATACATATTATTATGCCTATAAGACATACATATTATTATGCCTATAAGACATGCATATTATTATGCCTACAAAACATACATAGTATTATGCCTATAAAACATACATATTATTATGCCTACAAAACATACATAGTATTATGCCTATAAGACATACATATTATTATGCCTATAAGACATACATATTATGCCTATAAGACATACATATTATTATGCCTATAAAACATACATATTATTATGCCTATAAAACATACATATTATGCCTATAAGACATACATATTATTATGCCTATAAAACATACATAGTATTATGCCTATAAGACATACATATTATTATGCCTATAAGACATACATATTATTATGCCTATAAAACATACATAGTATTATGCCTATAAGACATACATATTATTATGCCTATAAGACATACATATTATTATGCCTACAAAACATACATAGTATTATGCCTATAAGACATCCATATTATTATGCCTATAAAACATACCTAATATGCTTATAAGACATACATATTATTATGCCTATAATTTATAATCATATTATTATGTCTGGAACACATACATATTATTAATATACAAACCAAATTCTCTCAAATATTAATATTAAATCTTACGTGGCGTGAAATACGGTACTTACTCGAAATAATAAGCTGTTTTTTAAAGAATCCTCAAAGAGCATTAAGTTGAAAGATTAATATTTATCAACTGGAAATACCCAAAATAATTCCTGTCTTGCAAAAGAGGTCACGTTTATTCCGGGTTCGACATTTTTGGTTTCGCTCCAATAATTTCAACATAATAGGAGAAACTTCTGCGTATAATTTGGATTATTTGGACTGCTCTTCTCATCTGGGTTCTTATTTTCACGTTTCGGCCGATGTACTCTCCGACCTTTAGGTGCATCTTTTCGAACTCATGAACCTATACGGAATTTGGAGTGAAAAATATAGTAATACTCGAAGAACACTCCAGGACGCGTAAAATTAACTCTCCAAACAGAACAGTTTTGCACCACTTTGATGCGCCCTTACGAAAATTAAAATCAAGATATAACGATAGTAAACCTTATGTCTAGAATCCTTTTATGCTTTTGATCAAAATTCTTTACATGATTTTGATTCTAGAAAATGTCTCAAATCTAAGGCTTACGCTTACGTGGTCTTAAGAATAAATTGAAATTCAGGGGATCTGTTTGAATTGGTGTCTAATGAATATCGCTCAAATGCAATGCAAATCTGAAATATTTGAATTTTCAAATAGGGGGGGTTCCTATATTGTGCCCCCTAAAAACCTTTAAAATACCCCAAAGAAACTGAAATTTGGGGAATACTAATTAATGTATGTCTACTTCTTATTGTTAAAATATCACAAAAACCGGGGGTATCTGAATGTTCATCTGTACCAAATTTCCAACAGAACCCTTTATTTAATCCGAGGGGGTGGATTGTTCTTGTTTCGTCAGCCACAATCGGGTAGAAGTCTTAATTGTTACATTTGTAGTAATTATCGCTTGTGGCAAAGATTGAACCTTCAGCCTCCAGAAGACTGTCCCTTTTAACCGAGTGTTAACGCCTTTAACCGTTACGCCACGGGTTCATGTGAACTAAAAATAACATTAACACTTCAATGGCTGACGGGATGAGAACGATCTACCTCGGTGGCATAAATAAACGGTTCAGTTCAAGATTCCGTATAAGTTCCAGAGTTCGACAGAAATGTTACCAGGTTCGAAAAGATGCACCTGAAGAAGGTTGGAGGTTACATCGGCCGAAACGTTGGGAAAATAACAACCAAGATGAGAATAGTAGTTCGACTAATCCAAAATAATACAAATTATCAATGTCCATCTAAAAAATTTCAGCAACACAATTCTTGTAGTCTGTTTCTGATGAGTCGATATTAACCAGCATGTTTATATCATCTGATTTGATAATGACGTCACGAGCGGAATAGTGAAGGTCACTTTGCTCTTCCCCTGGGCGGTTTTGTCGTACGTAGACGGGTCTGACAGCCGGGGGGACACGACACCTATCTACCTATTGGGGGAGTACTTGATAATCGCTACTTGGTGGGGGGGGGCACCCCAAACAAGGCATATTGCCACTGAAACGCAAGTGGATACTTTGAATTAGGGGCCAGATTCAACGGGAGCATACAAAGTGGAGGAGTGCAGCAAGATATTTGTTCACATTACATTTAATTTTTTTCATGTTGGTACAGTCGGGGAAAAGGGAGCAGGGAGAGAATTCCACAGGCAAGCGGTTCGAGGAAAAAAGCTATTAGAGTAGAAAGTATTCCGGCATCTGAAGACCTCTACAGTGAAGGGGCGGGATTTTGCTGCTTGTCGGGTTTGTAAGGGGTATTTACGTTAAGGGGTGCAAGTAGTTCGTCGGAGCACATTCCGTGGAAGTACTTGTGAAATAAGCACAGGTGTGCAACATTGCGGCGATGGGACAGTAGCTGGAGCTTGGTAGACAGTGTCGGACCTATTAGAGATTCTTTTCTTTGTTGTTGTTTTTTTTTTTTGTCACTTAGCAATCACTGTTCATTTTTTCTTTCTTCAGAAATTACTGGAACCGAAATGTCGTTGATTTTGTTGTTGAAAATGTTTCTCTTCAGAGACGAATGTGATGGCGCCGGGCAATCAACATGGATGGCTAAAAAGTAAATTATACAGATTGATGTAAAAAAAAAAAAAAACCGTGGGATTTCCATGGGGTCTCGCTCGTCAATTATCAATTATATAGTTAAATAGCAACGTCAATTTAGAGACCAGTATTTCGCGCATGATTTCATATTTACACCCGTAACGTTCTTGATATGCCCAACAACCTGTTTCTCTAATTAATTAATGCTTCGGTAAATAAATTTCGATATTTATTCGAGTAAAAAGGTAAAGGTAAAGGTCGCATAGCCTGGACGCGCACGAGTGTCGTTGCCGACATCGCACACTGCCCATGGCCGTAGCGGCGGTGATTTGTTAAGAATCACCGTGTCTAGGGCACAGCATATGGAAAGCCCATCCCTCTCCTTCCGCTGCCTTGGACCTTCCCTGAGTTTTGGTCAGGTACCCATTTACTGCTGGGTGGACAGAGGGAGTTTTCAGCCCGAAAATCCGCATGCCATGCGTGGGACCGAACCCGGGTCGTCCAGCCCAAAGACAAGTGCTATAACCACTCGTCCACAGGCCCTCCCTTTATTCGAGTGTGTCCTATTTAAAAGATTTATAATTTCATTTCAAATATCGATAAGGCTTCGACGATTGTTCTTACGCATAAACAAAAGAGACAAACAAACAAAAAATAAACACACTTATAAAAACATAACAGGATGTATTTGCACTTACAAATAATACACAAACAATACATACACGCCAAGGCTTCCTTGATTAAAAATATCTATAAGGTTGTACCGGTTTCCGAATTTTTCTTATGCATAAACAAAAGATTAAAAAAAAGAAGTAAAAACCCTAATGAAAATTTAACAGAATTTATTTGCGCTTACAAATAATACGCCAGATATACACACATGCTAAGGCTTCCTAGATTTTAAAAATGTATAAGGTTTTATCGGTCTCTGAATGTTTCTTACGCATAGACAAAAGAGAAAAACAAAAAAGGACTACAAACTCTTATAAAAAATATAACAGGATTTATTTGCACTTACATATAATACGCCAACTATACACACATGCCAAAGCTTCCTTAATTAAAATATTTATACGGTTTTACCGGTTTCTAAATTTTTCTTACATATGAAGGGATGAACAAAAAAATATATAAAAATATAACAGGACTTATTTGCGCTTACAAATAATATAACAACATGCCAAAAAACTTTCTTTAATAGGCGGATATATGAAAAGGTGGCGTGCCAAACATTTCTAGAGAGCTTCGTCTTTAGAAACACGTCGACATAACTGGTCTGGATAGAGGAACGACTGGCCGCACTTCAAGAGAACTGGTCTGTGTGAATGGGAGCGGTGGATATCACCTCAGTGATCAAACCGAAAAATGGGGGAAAAGAGGAAGTGGACTTGTGAGCCACGCCTTTCATATTTGTGATCACGTGGCTGAATTCAGCCATGGTTTACCACCACATGACCAAATGATCTGAGACTACATGTATGAGGACATCGTCAATATGTGGCAGCGTCATCTGAGGGACGCAAGCGATCAAAATACACCAGTTTTCTCGACAGGTTCGTATTCCAGCCGAACGACGTGGAGATTAGTGAAGTGGGTCTATCAATGTCGCGTAACAGCGGGGGGCGTCGTGAGTTGACCTGGCTCTACGAGCACCTCTCCGTCTGTTGGATATTCGCTTGCCTTCGGGTATAGCTTTTTGCTCGACGTCATTGCGACAACGCACGTGGGGGGTTTGCCTGCTCCGCCGCGATCATCCCGTCATCATCATTATTGCTGTAAGGCTGTTCATCATCATCATCATCATCATCGTCGTCAGAACAAAAGTACGCGAATGTCGTGGATGGGTTTTCAACCGTTTATTCTGATATAACACACTTGACAAAATTTCTGTGTGAGGTAAGGAAGGAGAGAGACTCCAGGGTGAATTTAAGAAAGATACTATATCATTTTGTCCACCTGTGTTCATTGATCCGTCGGTGTCAGCGGGACGACCACTTTTTACGTCCGACTCTGTTAGCGACTGGAACAAGAAGATCAACAAAGCCTCCCACCGTCGTGACGTCACTTCGGACTTCCGTTTTGGCTCACACCCTCTCTTTTAGAGAGCCCTCCTACTTTCTGAAAAACCCCACTATCTAACACATCGCCATTATTCAATAAAATGTTTCGGGCCTACTCTTGGCCTGCAAAGCCAGCAGGACCTTTAATCAAATTTTCTGATGCTTCGAATATATCTACAAAGGTTTATTTAAACTTGGCAATTGAAACCGATTATTTAGTTTACATTTCATCATTTTGGCGATCGTGCAGTATAGTTAACAGGAAAAAGGGGGTGAAAAAAGCAAATTTACAACATATAACTGTTACCAAACGCAAGAAAATGTAATCTTCTATCGATCTGCGTAGGTTTTCACTTTTGGAACTTTTTTTAAGTGTTTGTTGTTTCTGTTTCTTTTTTGTTTGTTTGTTTTTTCAGATTTTGTATCGTTTCCTAGAAGGCTTGTAAATAATAGAGATTCAATATGGCGTAGTTTCTTTACTTGATACGAGATTCGCTGTCGTATGTTTAACAACTGGAAAATCGAAAATTAAACAAAAATACAACTAATAAATGTCACCAATCGGTCAAATATTTATATTTCGACCGATCTGTATATTTAAACTTGCTGAAACTGTTTTTAAGTTATTCATTTCAAAATACTTTGCACTATACTAAGCCCAGCAAAAATGTCGGTCATGATAGAAATCACGCTTGCTTGGCTAAGTAAAAGTAACGATAACAAATGCAAAGATAATAAATTTTACAATCAGTGAACACGTAAAAATTATATAAATAAGTAGAAAAGTAAATTATATATATAATTTTCACGTGTGTTTGTTTACTGGATGTAAGATTTATTATCAATGCATTTGTTATCGTCACTTTTACTTAGCCAAACAAGCGTGGTTTTCAAGATAGACGACAATTTTGCCGGGACTTGCTTCAAAGATGATAATTTAAAAAAATTATTTTAAAAAACGGTGGGATCGTAACCCTAAGTCCGAGGGTGGTTGACACTCGGATTAAGATAAGCTTTTTTTATCATTATCTTTTAAGCCTGAAATTCGCGACCAAATACCAGCCAAATCGTCGTCCATCTTCAAAAGCACGCGGCTTGGCTAAGTAAAAGTGACGCTAACAAATGAATAGATAATAAATCTTACAATCGGTAAACACGTGAAAATAATATAGATAAGTAGAAAAGTAAATTTTCTTGCGTTTGGTAACAGTTGTTTGTTGTCTATTTGGTTTTTGGTTTTGTTTTATCACCCCTTTTTTCTTGTTACTATACTACACAACTTCCAATATCTGTATTTTATCAAGACTATTAAATATTTGCGACCGGTTTGGGGTCATATATATTAGCAGCCAGTGAATAAGATAGTGTCTAGCTGATCAAATGGTAACAGCGTGCTTTCACTGTAGTAGTAAGGAAGACATTTTCGCGGGAGTATCGTATCACTGAACGAAAACTATACATTTCTTTATGCTTGGTGCAGGGCCGCTTCTTTTTATGTATGAACCCTAATAGCGTATAGAATAACAGCAGTAGCTCAATGAATGAATGAATAGTCGAAGTTGAGCTATGAATGGAATCATGTGCTCAGCGTTATTGATCGTGCGTCTTTTGTGTTTGTGTGTTTGTGTATCTGTGAATGCGGTCTGTTCTAGTATGTAAAC
>OY744547.1:17441485-17443985 GCA_963556195.1 Sepiola atlantica | reverse complement strand
CACTCTATGTTGCTTCAACAACTGTCTAACATTAGTTAATGTCTCTGTGAACATTTAGAGAAAGCGCGTCTGTCTGTCTGTCTGTCTGTCTGTCTGTCTGTCTGTCTGTCTGTCTCTCTCTCTCTCTCTCTCTCTCTCTCTCTCTCTCTCTCTCTCTCTCTCTATCTATCTATCTATCTATCTATCTCTCTATCTATCTCTCTTTCTCGCTCGCTCTCTCTCTCTCTATCTATCTATCTATCTATCTATATGTCTCTCTCTCTCTCTCTATCTATCTATCTATCTATCTCTCCCTCTATCTATCTCTCTCTCGCTCTCTCTCTCTCTCTATCTATCTATCTATCTATCTATCTATCTATCTATCTATCTATCTATCTATCTATCTATATGTCTCTCTCTCTCTCTCTATCTATCTATCTATCTATTAATCTCTCTCTCTATCTATCTATCTCTCTCTCGCTATCTCTCTATCTCTCTCTCTCTCTCTCTCTCTCTCTATCTATCTATCTATCTATCTATCTATCTCTCCAGTTAATTTACATACGTGTGACCGTGCACGCCATAAACGCATCTATAAACTAAATAGCCAACTAATACGATTTCCTTCTCCAAATACATCCACGAATATAATTCAACAGATTCTTATTAATTCAAATAATTTAGCAACGCGTAATAACAACAAAAATTAATTGAAAAGATTTTTGATTTTTTTTTTTAATATATATATATAATGTAACAAGGGTGAATATTGTTACTTGAATTACGTAAAGTGTGTTTTCATGTGCGCTCAGCGAATGATTCGTTGTTAGAAAGAATATGACTACGATCCGAATATAAAACAAAGCGCTTGATAAATGGTAACTGGCTATTAAATAAAAAACATGTTAACGCAAGTATTTTATGGAAGCCCATCAGAAGTTATTATTTTTTATTCATATACTAGATGTCCCTTATCCGGCGTTGCCCGGGATGGGATTTGCTGTCATTAATAATTCATGTGACTGTAATGAAAAAATAGATTTTACGTCATCTTTAAAAAAAAAAAAAAGCGAAAAGTAGACCAAACAAAGGGAAGTAACACTGTAATCGATCAATACACAGACATTTCCTTTTTTGTTAAGTAATAAGTCGACCAAACAAAGGGAAGTAACTCTATACTGAAGAATACAGAGTTACTCCCTTTGTTATTTAGATGGCGTCATTTTGAAAATTATTCCGATTGGATAAAATAATTTCTCAAAAGAATTAAATTCTATTTTTTCTTGTTAAGAACATGTACCAACGTTGCACTATAAAAAAACGCTGACGAACCAGAATCAAATATATATTTTCTATGACGAAACCTATCGATGACCGAACCGCGATATTTTCTCACAATTTACCCAACTTTTCGTTAAAATAGGTTGGTATTTTTTTTTTTTTTTTTTACATTTTCACCAATGAGTCACCACTTATCAAGGCCTAAAGCCACTCGAGGATAAGTTAAATTCTTCTTTGCGTGTCTTTTAAGCATGTGGTCATACAACAGTTTCCCAGTGTTTTATGCAGTCCTTTGCATTATTGTTGTACTCTGCCAGATCTTTCAAGTTGCACCGGTTGGGCAGTAGAAGGCAGAAAAAGCAGTGTTGCATCCTATGGTCCTCCTCTCAACATTCATAAGGGCAATGAGATTCGTGGATTGTCAATTGAATAATGAAGAATATTATGAGAGGATTGAAAATGATGATTGGACTGAACAAAATTTAATTACTTATGAGGACGGTTTATGACAAGTATTTGCTGACATTGGATTTGAAGACGACCATGTTGTAGTCAGCAGGAACGCTATCCAATAGTAATGCGTTCCACGGGAGGGAATCCCTTGTTAAGAAAATCTGTTCATGGAATTTCCGCATAACACGAGGCATATGAAGGAAGAAAGAGACGTTCTTTTCCGTTGGGGTGGTAAGATGAGTTCTTGCTGCGAATAAAGAATTAAGGAGGAACCGGAGATTGGAGCTCAGTCGAGCAGCTTTCATGTCTAAATAATAATAATAATAATAATAATAATAATAATAATAATAATAATAATAATAATAATAATAATAATAAAGACGATAGGTGATGACTCGTCTTCAGGTGATTAGGACTTTGGACAAACAGACAAAAAGTTAATTATTACTAGTAGATGATGATGATGATGATGATGATGATGATGATGATGATGATGATGATGATGATGATGATGATGATGATGATGATGATGATGATGATGATGATGATGATGATGATGATGATGATGATGATGATGATGATGATGATGATGATGATGATGATGATGATGATGATGATGATGATGATGATGATGATGATGATGATCCTCTGACATACTAACAACAGATACAATTGGATAAAAGATAAAAACATTAACACTAAATTGTAGAAGGAAGAGGAAGGTGGGAGAGGAGGGTTTTTTTTATTGGTAATGATCATGATCACCACCATCATCATCACCATCATC
>OY744547.1:17421485-17436485 GCA_963556195.1 Sepiola atlantica | reverse complement strand
ATCTCACCATCGGATGTAGTTTAAGGTCATATCCAGGACCGGGAGTAGGGTAGGAAAAATAAAAATAAAAAAAGGGGAGGGAGAAAGGGAGAGGGGCTGTTGTTTTTGTTTTTGGTTTTGTAGAACATAATTAAGTTTTACAAAAAAAAAAAAAAAAAAAAAAAAAAAAAAACGTCAATGTAGGTGAATTTCGTCTCAGGGAGCCACAGGGCAGCCTGATCTGGTATCACCAGCTGGATTTGGACAAAGATAAAAATTGCCTTAGTCTAGAAGGACCCTTCCTCCACTGACCGAGAACAGAAAAGATGACGTGTAGTATCAAGAACAGATACTACACTTTGCTCTTAGTCAAAAGCCCAAATTATTTACCTCAGGATGTTAGACACAAGGTCAACGTATTTTTATTTACCTCTTCTCCAGGAGGCTAGACACAAGATCAGGTGTGGTTAACCAGCGCACTAGGATTAGCGCACTCTGACCTCCAAAAAAATGCCTGAGCAGCCCCATCGGCATTCCCCGGTAAGGGCGTCTCAGGCGATTAGCAATAAACTAACCCTTTCTCAAAGAGTGAGAAGGCAACGCCTGGGAGGGTGGACCTTTTAGAACTGCACAGGACAATACCGGCGGTAATCAAGGCCCGAAGGCCAAGACGATACCGGTCTACAGAGTGCAGCATCTATCGGAACATATACTACACTCTGATCTTAGGCAAACGACGGTCAAGGAGCGAGATAACCTCTATTTAATTCTGAGCATTTTTTGAGGCGCAACACAAATTGGCACTTCTGCAGTTTACGGACCAGGCTATTTTTAGATATGGTTTTTCAAGTTAAATTTAATTCTTACTGTATCTTTTGTTTATTAAATTGTTAGGTGAAAGTACAGAATAGTTAACAAATCCCCAGTCCCCATGTTAAGAATAGCTTTCTATATTATAACGTCATTATTTCAGCATGGTCCATAAACTGCATAAGTACCCACAAATGTTTATATGACACCTTTACAAAACGACCGAGGTTAGGGTTCTGACCTCCTGCTTGATGGCTTCCTTCAGTTTTGTGATGGCCCTGGGTCTCCATGCATAGCGCCAGAGAATGGAAATATGGAGTGCTACGGTCCGAGCTGTGAGGTGCCCGCTGAAAATCAGTTTTTAAACTTATCACACAGTCTTAAAAGTTCTCAGTCAGCCAAATCCTGAAACCGGTTTGAGGTGTGAGACCTTGCTCCATCTTGCTGTAAAATATTAAGGGTTTTTTGGGGTTTTTTTTTTTAACATAGTTCACCCCAGACAAGACAGACCGCCACTGTAGACGTAAGGGGCTACTGAGAAGAAAGAAAAGGGAGAAGGTGGGGGGGGGGACCTAAATTGGGATATGCGCAGCGAGATGTCTGTTTACATTAGTTTTAAATTTCTGCATGTCAGTACCGTCGGGGAAACAGAGAGCAGAGAGGGAGTTCCAGAGGCCAGCAGCTCGAGTAGAAAGCTCTCCGGCATCTGGGTACCTTCACAGTGAATGGATGGGATTTAGTTGATTGTCGAGTTGGTCTAGTGAACTTACGTCGAGGGGGCACCAGAGTAGCCAATTCATCGGAGCACAATCCATTGAAGTATTTGTAAAACAAGCACAAGGATGCTACATTGCGGCGATGGGACAGGGACTGGAGCTTGGTTGACAGTGAGGGACCTATTAGGTTGGCGACTCTTTGTTGGACCTTTTTTGGAAGTTTAGTATATAAACAGATATTACACTTTGTTTCTGGTCGAAAGGATGAGAAATACTAAATCAGTGATTAAAAAACATGAAAGTCTTTGGACTTTTTTCTTTATTCTAGACCAGACCAGAGAAAGAAACAGAGGAGTGTCTAATGTCTTGTCTCTGAGATATCCACTCAAAATCAATCTTAAAACTGATCACATAGCCTTCGAAGTTTTATTTCAGCCAATCCTGGGACAGGCTTGAATTATGAGAGCTTCCTCTATCTTGGTGTAACCAGAACTTTACAATAAGCGACTGGTACAAGATCGGCAGCTCATTCTGTTGAACTGACGCTAGGGCGTCTTGAATTGGATGATTGTCACTGGCTGAAAAATAAAAAATAAAAAATAAAATAGTTTGTCTTTTTCAAATATATTCAACTTTGTTTCTGGTCGAAAGGACGAGAAATACTAAATCAACGAATAAAAAAGCATGAAAGTCTTTGTACTTTTTTCTTTATTCTAGATATTCGAGATGACTTCCATTTATGTCTGTATATTTCTTGAAACGTAATACAAATTTGACCATGAAATCCTTACAAACCGACCAAAATATACATTTGTCTTACTGTCCAATGGCTTTCGTTGAGTTCCGTGATAGTGTTGGGTCTCCATGCATAGTTCTGTCTTCGAGATATCCCCAGAGAAAGAAACAGAGGGTTGTCTAATGTCTTTGAGATGTCCACTCAAAGTCAATCTCAAAACTGATCACATAGCCTCCGAAGTTTTATTTCAGCCAATCCTGGGACAGTCTTGAATTATAAGAGCTTCCTCCATTTTGCTGTAAGCAGAACTTTACAATTAGCGACTGTTACAGGGTTTGTAGCTCATTTTTTACACACAGTCTTTTTTTTTTGGAGGGGGGGATTCTGCTGAACTGATGGGTGAGACCTACCTCGCCAAAGCAAAAAGGAGCGAATTGTTCGGACATGGATATAGTAAACTTGTGAAGCGAACGTCAACGAAGTTATGATTAAATGACACAGCACATGCATCGGCGACCAAAACGAGGCTAACTCAAACGCAAAATTTCCGTTTCTAAGCTGAGACTGAGAAAAGATCAAAAAAGGTTTTGTTTTTGGTTGAGGGGCAGTTTCATCTCTGGGACTGGTGCAGACTATACCCATGATTCAGAGAGAGAAAAGTGAATAGGAAAGAGAGAGATAGAGAGATTCCAGTTACAATTTTTTTTTTTTTTTTTGTCAAGTTACAAGCTATTTCGGTTGATATCATGTTTTACTAGACAGCAATGCCTTCGATCAGCTCATCTGTAAACTTCTTGGAGGTGTCTTTAATTGTTTGAACCGCTGCTGCCGGCTGCGTCAGTAAGGCTGGAGAATCCCAACCAGTCGCGGTGGTGGGCATTAAAATCCCCAAATACATGTATCTGGGCATTCGAGTCAATTAAGAGTGCTCTATCTATGCTTTCAGAGACAGAGTTTAGCAGAGTACAGTCCTGGGTCGACGGGGAACGGTATAAGAAATATAAGTAACTGACGCTGTGATGTAAAGTCAATCTAAAGCACATGTAGTCTTGGTCATGTGATTCTAACCTATGTTCTCTAATCAGGGGGAGGGTGTTCCGAACATAAACTTGTAGCATAGTTCTCGAAATGGTTCACCCAGTCGTAAATGCTACCCTTGCATTATTTTTTTCAAATTTGAATTAATACACGAAGGTGTCCTGCACTTTCTTGAACTTATTTCCTTTATTATTATTGTTCAGGAATATTATTATTCTTTAGTATTCTAATATAGAAATAAAAAGACTTATTATTGTGACATCTGATTTACATTCGTGTTTATGGTGTGTACAGGCAGATGATCATGCTGAGAAAAAGAGAGCCACTCTTTCTCTTAATGCTTACAGAGACATTAATAAATATAAGAGAGAGGTTAAATCAACATAGAGAGAAATACATATGATATAGATGAGTGACTTGTTCAATTAATTATAAATTACGGCTAATTAGAAAAATTAAAACATTTTTTTCAAACTCAGAACTAAGGTATATTTCATCATGTATTTTGTGCATAGAGAAAAAGAGCATTAGGGAAATAAACGTTGATCAAATCACAATTAATATCATAATAGATTTGGTGCTCTTCCAATATGTGTCTACCGAATGGTTTCTAATCCAATATATGATCTACCCATTAACCCCAACCCTAACTAACCCTAAGACTTACCTGGGCCTAACCCTAACTAACAAACCCTAAACCTTACTCTAAGCCAAGCCCTATCCTTAATTAACTAATCTTAAGCCTTACGCTAGCCTAACCCTAATTAACCCAACCCTAACCCTTACCCTAACTAACCCTAAGCCCAACCCTAACCCTAACTAACGCTAAGCCCAATCTTAACCTTAACCAGAACTAACCCTACACTTTACCCTAAGCCTAACTTTAAGCCCAACCCTAACCTTAACTAACCCTAAGCCTAACTTTAAGTCCAACCCTAACCTTAACTAACCCTAAGTCTTACCCTAAGACCAACACTAACACTAACTTTCTAACTCTAAACCTTACCTAAAGCTCAACCCTAACCCTAACTTACCCTAAGCCCAACCCTAAGCCCAACCCTAAGCCCAACCTTAACCCTAACTAACCCTAAGCCCAACCCTAACCCTAACTAACCCTAAGCCCAACCCTAACCCTAACTAACCCTAAGCCTTACCCTAAGCCTAACCTAACCCTAACTAACCCTAAGCCCAACCTAACCCTAACTAACCCTAAGCCCAACCTAACCCTAACTAACCCTACACTTTACCCTAAGCCTAACTTTAAGCCCAAGCCTAACCTTAACTAACCCTAAGTCTTACCCTAAGACCAACACTAACACTAACTTTCTAACTCTAAACCTTACCTAAAGCTCAACCCTAACCCTAACTAACCCTAAGCCCAACCCTAAGCCCAACCCTAACCCTAACTAACCCTAAGCCCAACCCTAACCCTAACTAACCCTAAGCCCAACCCTAACCCTAACTAACCCTAAGCCTTACCCTAAGCCCAACCTAACCCTAACTAACCTTAAGCCCAACCTAACCCTAACTAACCTTAAGCCCAACCTAACCCTAACTAACCCTAAGCCCAACCTAACCCTAACTAACCCTAAGCCCAACCTAACCCTAACTAACCTTAAGCCCAACCTAACCCTAACTAACCCTAAGCCCAACCTAACCCTAACTAACCTTAAGCCCAACCTAACCCTAACTAACCCTAAGCCCAACCTAACCCTAACTAACCCTAAGCTCAACCCTAAGCCCAACCCTAACCCTAACTTACCCTAAGCCTAACCCTAACCCTAACTAACCCTAAGCCCAACCCTAACCCTAACTAACCCTAAGCCCAACCCTAACCCTAACTAACCCTAAGCCCAACCCTAACCCTAACTAACCCTAAGCCTTACCCTTAGCCCAACCTAACCCTAACTAACCCTAAGCCCAACCTAACTCTAACTAACCTTAAGCCCAACCTAACCCTAACTAACCCTAAGCCTTACTCTTAGCCCAACCTAACCCTAATTAACCCTAAGCCCAACCTAACCCTAACTAACCCTAAGCCCAACCTAACCCTAACTAACCCTAAGCCCAACCTAACCCTAACTAACCCTAAGCCCAACCCTAACCCTAACTAACCCTAAGCCCAACCCTAACCCTAACTAACCCTAAGCCCAACCCTAACCCTAACTAACCCTAAGCCTTACCCTTAGCCCAACCTAACCCTAACTAACCCTAAGCCCAACCTAACCCTAACTAACTCTAAGCCTTACCCTTAGCCCAACCTAACTCTAACTAACCCTAAGCCCAACCTAACCCTAACTAACCTTAAGCCCAACCTAACCCTAACAAACCCTAAGCCTTACCCTTAGCCCAACCTTACCCTAACTAACCCTAAGCCCAACCTAACCCTAACTAACCCTAAGCCCAACCTAACCCTAACTAACCCTAAGCCTTACCTAACCCTAACTAACCCTAAGCCCAACCTAACCCTAACTAACCCTAAACCCAACCTAACCCTAACCCCAACCTAACCCTAACTAACCCTAAGCCCAACCTAACCCTAACTAACCCTAAGCCCAACCTAACTATAACTAACCCTAAGCCCAACCCTAACCGTAACTAACCCTAAGCCCAACACTAACCCTCACTAACCCTAAGCCTTACCCTAACCCTAAATAACCCTAAGTCCAACCTTAACCTAAACTAATTAACCCATTAACCTTAACAACGTGTTAGGGTTAATGGGTGGTTCACATATCTGAATGTAAACAACTCAATAGAGCACCACAGACTTTTTTTTTTATTATTATTCTTTTCTTTATTCAGAATTTTTTTTTTATCAATAAAAACCATGAATAGTAAAAGAGGACGGGTGATTCATCTGGGAGTTTATGAATGAAAAAAAAATACTATTTTAATTGTTTCCATAGTATTTTTCAGTGAACGAATGAATGAATGATTGAATTGTTTCGTGAATGCAAGCGTTAACTGAAGTGCAACGTAAATCGCGTCAGACAACGTAAACAGTTTCATTGATTGCGAAGAGTTCTCCTCACAAATACAAAGCACAAAATTGATCAGAAGTGACAGTTGTAAAATCAGACGCTAGTAATATCGATATCTTGAGAAATCGTTGCTTCTTTTGTTTGTTTTTTGTTTGTTTGTTTGTTTGTTTTTGTTTTCTTTTTGTTTTGTTTTCGAGTTACCCAGTTACGATGCATCCTATTTCGACTAGTTATACGGTGACCCCCAAATCCCCATGGAGTTGTTAATAAAACTCACAATCCATTTTGCAATCCAACCATATTTCGTACAAATAAGTTTCAGTCTTTGCCAAGTTTCAGTCATGAATCCCCAAAAGTCTTTCTTCTATCACCGTTCGATGATATGTGAGGACACTTTGGTGATCGGCTCATCAGTAGGTGGCATGATCTTTACATAGGCTTTACACTCACCGGACTTTTACCTTCCTCTCCCCCCCCCCAATTTTTATCTGTGGTGTTATCTCGAAGATAATGTCCGCTTGAAACAGCTAGAAATCATAAAACGGACCCCCCCCCCCAAAAAAAAAAAGAAAAACACATAAACACACATGTGGTGGCACCAGCCTCGGCTGGCACTACACAAAATGGTTGTGAATAGTCAAGGAGGATGGTAAGACAGAGGAGAGAAAGCACCTCCACGACCTCCACTGGACCATAACTCAGAGCCAATACTTTTTACTTCATTAAACCAAACGAATATCTCTTAAAAAGTCCAGATTTCAACCAAATGGATTTTACCGTTTAGAGTTTACTGTTACATCGACTTCAATTACAGAGGAGTGAGGTCACAGACGTTTTTTTAAAAATCCTTTAAAACGCTGTTGATGGAAGATTAGAACAATACCCGGTTTGAAGTCACCAAAAGAGCCAGACCGTCTACGTCATTGTGCAGCTGCTCACGGAAAGAATATTATTTTTCTTATATTTTAGCAATGCTTCTGTTATGAGCAGCAGTTTTCTATTTCTAACAATTACATTTTCACTTGTACCATTAATTGTGCTAAATTCCTGGATTCGGTTTTAAGGTGCCCTGTATAGTCAACATAGGTTATTGGCCTCGTACTAGCCAGTAACCGGATATCCACTGGAGACTTGTAAGGACTCATTGGAGACGGTATGGTTCTCCTAGACGCCCAGAAATAGAAATACAATGATGTCATTAATGTAGTTTCAAAATATATATGCCTATGAGTCTCTGTCTCAAAAAACCTTTTAAAAGTTTGTTACGCATATTTCCATTCTATAGGCGTCCGGTGCGAACATAAACCCAGCAATACTATTGTACCATCTTGTTTTCAAAGAGTGGTGCAATGTATTCCGAGAGCAATGTATTCTGAGGGCAATGTATTTCGAGAAAAATGTATTCCGAGAGCAATGTATTTCGAGAGCAATGTATTCCAAGAGCAATGTATTTCGAGAGCAATGTATTCTGAGGGCAATGCATTCTATGAATATAAATAATTATCTTACCTATACAATTATATTTGAAAACTTTATTCGACGTTAAATAATCCATAGATGAGAGCAAAATATTCCAAGAGCAATGTATTCCAACAGCAATGTATTCCAACAGCAATGTATTCCAAGAGCAATGTATTCCAAAAGCAATGTATTCCAAGAGCAATGTATTCTGAGAGCAATGTATTCTGAGAGCAATGTATTCCAAGAGCAATGTATTCTGAGAGCAATGTATTTCGAGAGCAATGTATTCCAAGAGCAATGTATTTCGAGAGCAATGTATTCTGAGAGCAATGTATTCCAAGAGCAATGTATTCCAAGAGCAATGTATTTCGAGAACAATGTATTCTGAGAGCAATGTATTCCAAGAGCAATGTATTCCAAGAGCAATGTATTTCGAGAGCAATGTATTCTGAGGGCAATGCATTCTATGAATATAAATAATTATCTTACCTATACAATTATATTTGAAAACTTTATTCGACATTAAATAATCCATAGATGAGAGCAAAGTATTCCAAGAGCAATGTATTCCAACAGCAATGTATTCCAAAAGCAATGTATTCTTAGAGCAATGTATTCTGAGAGCAATGTATTCCAAGAGCAATGTATTCTGAGAGCAATGTATTCTGAGAGCAATGTATTCCAAGAGCAATGTATTCTGAGGGCAATATATTCCAAGAGCAATGTATTCCAAAAGCAATGTATTCCAAGAGCAATGTATGCTGAGAGCAATGTATTATGAGGGCAATGTATTCCAAGAGCAATGTATTCTGAGAGCAATGTATTCTGAGGGCAATGTATTCCAAGAGCAATGTATTCTGAGAGCAATGTATTCTGAGGGCAATGTATTCTGAGGGCAATGTATTCTGAGGGCAATGTATTCCAAGAGCAATGTATTCTGAGAGCAATGTATTCTGAGGGCAATGTATTCCAAGAGCAATGTATTCTGAGAGCAATGTATTCTGAGGGCAATGTATTCCAAGAGCAATGTATTCCAAGAGCAATGTATTCCAAGAGCAATGTATTCCAAAAGCAATGTATTCCAAGAGCAATGTATTCTGAGAGCAATGTATTCTGAGAGCAATGTATTCCAAGAGCAATGTATTCTGAGAGCAATGTATTCTGAGGGCAATGTATTCCAAGAGCAATGTATTCTGAGAGCAATGTATTCTGAGGGCAATGTATTCTGAGGGCAATGTATTCTGAGGGCAATGTATTCCAAGAGCAATGTATTCTGAGAGCAATGTATTCTAAGGGCAATGTATTCCTAGAGCAATGTATTCTGAGAGCAATGTATTCCAAGAGCAATGTATTCCAAGAGCAATGTATTCCAAAAGCAATGTATTCCAAGAGCAATGTATTCTGAGGGCAATGTATTCCAAGAGCAATGTATTCTGAGAGCAATGTATTCCAAGAGCAATGTATTCCAAAAGCAATGTATTCCAAGAGCAATGTATTCTGAGGGCAATGTATTCCAAGAGCAATGTATTCTGAGAGCAATGTATTCTGAGGGCAATGTATTCCAAGAGCAATGTATTCTGAGAGCAATGTATTATGAGGGCAATGTATTCTGAGGGCAATGTATTCTGAGGGCAATGTATTCCAAGAGCAATGTATTCTGAGAGCAATGTATTCTGAGGGCAATGTATTCCAAGAGCAATGTATTCTGAGAGCAATGTATTCTGAGGGCAATGTATTCCAAGAGCAATGTATTCTGAGAGCAATGTATTCCAAGAGCAATGTATTCCAAGAGCAATGTATTCCAAAAGCAATGTATTCCAAGAGCAATGTATTCCGAGAGCAATGTATTCTGAGAGCAATGTATTCTATGAATATAAATAATTATCTTACCTAAACAATTATATTTGAAAACTTTATTCGGCGTTAAATAATCCATAGATGGTTGATATGCCGTACAACAAACCCAAACCGAACTAAACTCTTACTTGATTGTTCATAAAATCAGGAACCAGCGTTAAGATTGAACATGTCTTGTTTTTCCTATTTATTTTTGTGGCGCATCGTGTAGTTAAAAAAAGAGTTATCTCCCTTACTTGATGATTTTTATTTATCTTCCTCCCACAAGGTAAGATGTGACACAAGGTCGGGAAAGTGGGATTTCATAAACAAGCGCTCGAGAAGGTGAGCACTCTATCCGTTAAAAATTGCCTGTGCAGCCCCGTCGGCATTCCCCGGTAGAGGCGCCTCAGGCAGTAAGCAACAAACTTACTCCTCCCCAAAGAGGGGAGGCAAAGCCTGGGAGGGTGGACCTCCTAGAACTGCACATGACAAACCCATAGACCGACGTAAATCAAGACCCGAAGGCCAAGACAATACCGATCTATGGTGTGCAGTATCCATCGGAACAGATACTACACTTTGATCCCGGCCAAAAGGCCGAGTATTGATTTACTCCTCTCCAGGAGTTAGGCACAAGGCCAGTTGTTATCTTACTCCCACAAGTAAGATGTGACCCAAGGTCGGGTCGGGAAAGTGGGGTTTAAAAATTGCCTGGGCAGTCCCGTCGGCATTCCCCGGTAGGGGCGCCTCAGGCAGTAAGAAATAAACTTACTCCTTACCAAAGAGGGGAGGCAAAGCCTGGGAAGGTGGACCTCCCAGAACTGCACAGGACAGACCCATTGACCTGCATAAATCAAGACCCGAAGACCAAGGCAACACCAGTATGGGGTGCAGTATCCATCGTAACAGATATTACACTTTGATCCCGGCCAAAAGGCCGAGTAAACTTTTTGTTTTTTTGCTGGGGGGGGGGGGGTGACGTACCTTGTAGTTTAAAAAAGAGAATTATGTCTCGTATTTTATTGTTTATAAAATCGGGGACTGGTTTTCAGATTTAAAATGTACTGTTTCTTTGGGGCACTCTGTAGTTTATAAGAAATAATTAACTCCCTTACTGAATTGTTTAAAAGTTTATATAAAGGCACCCTGTAATATAAAAGAGAGAATTAGCTCCCTTACTTGATTGTTTATAAAGTCCGAGACTAACGTTTACATTGAACATTTCCGTTTTGTTGTAGTTTAAAAGAGAGAACTTACCTCTATTACTTGACTGTTTATAAAGTCAGGGATAGCGTTTAGATCGAAAATGTCGTGTTTCTTGTGGGGCATTCTGTAGTTTTTTAAATTGAGAATTATCTTCGTTACTTAATTGTTTATAAAGTCAGGAACTAGCATTAATATTGAAGATTTATTAGGCAGACGGGGGGGGGCACACTGTCGTGTAAAAGAGGGAATTTTCGCCCTTATTTGATTGTTTATAAAGTTAGGCATGAGCATTTAAATTGAAAATGTTTTTGTTTTTTTTAGTGAGGACACTCTGCAGTTTTCCCTTATTTGATTGTTTATAAAGTTAGGCATGAGCATTTAAATTGAAAATGTCTTGTTTTTGTGAGGACACTCTGCAGTTTTCCCTTATTTGATTGTTTATAAAGTTAGGCATGAGCATTTAAATTGAAAATGTCTTGTTTTAGTGAGGACACTCTGCAGTTTTCCCTTATTTGATTGTTTATAAAGTTAGGCATGAGCATTTAAATTGAAAATGTCTTGTTTTTGTGAGGACACTCTGCAGTTTTCCCTTATTTGATTGTTTATAAAGTTAGGCATGAGCATTTAAATTGAAAATGTCTTGTTTTTGTGAGGATACTCTGCAGTTTTCCCTTATTTGATTGTTTATAAAGTTAGGCATGAGCATTTAAATTGAAAATGTCTTGTTTTTGTGAGGACACTCTGCAGTTTTCCCTTATTTGATTGTTTATAAAGTTAGGCATGAGCATTTAAATTGAAAATGTCTTGTTTTTGTGAGGACACTCTGCAGTTTTCCCTTATTTGATTGTTTATAAAGTTAGGCATGAGCATTTAAATTGAAAATGTCTTGTTTTTGTGAGGACACTCTGCAGTTTTCCCTTATTTGATTGTTTATAAAGTTAGGCATGAGCATTTAAATTGAAAATGTCTTGTTTTTGTGAGGACACTCTGCAGTTTTCCCTTATTTGATTGTTTATAAAGTTAGGCATGAGCATTTAAATTGAAAATGTCTTGTTTTTGTGAGGACACTCTGCCGTTTTCCCTTATTTGATTGTTTATAAAGTTAGGCATGAGCATTTAAATTGAAAATGTCTTGTTTTTGTGAGGACACTCTGCAGTTTTCCCTTATTTGATTGTTTATAAAGTTAGGCATGAGCATTTAAATTGAAAATGTCTTGTTTTTGTGAGGACACTCTGCAGTTTCCCTTATTTGATTGTTTATAAAGTTAGGCATGAGCATTTAAATTGAAAATGTCTTGTTTTTGTGAGGACACTCTGCAGTTTTCCCTTATTTGATTGTTTATAAAGTTAGGCATGAGCATTTAAATTGAAAATGTCTTGTTTTTGTGAGGACACTCTGCAGTTTTCCCTTATTTGATTGTTTATAAAGTTAGGCATGAGCATTTAAATTGAAAATGTCTTGTTTTTGTGAGGACACTCTGCAGTTTTCCCTTATTATATTGTTTATAAAGTTAGGCATGAGCATTTAAATTGAAAATGTCTTGTTTTAGTGAGGACACTCTGCAGTTTTCCCTTATTTGATTGTTTATAAAGTTAGGCATGAGCATTTAAATTGAAAATGTCTTGTTTTTGTGAGGACACTCTGCAGTTTTCCATTATTTGATTGTTTATAAAGTTAGGCATGAGCATTTAAATTGAAAATGTCTTGTTTTTGTGAGGACACTCTGCAGTTTTCCCTTATTTGATTGTTTATAAAGTTAGGCATGAGCATTTAAATTGAAAATGTCTTGTTTTTGTGAGGACACTCTGCAGTTTTCCCTTATTTGATTGTTTATAAAGTTAGGCATGAGCATTTAAATTGAAAATGTCTTGTTTTTTTGAGGACACTCTGCAGTTTTCCCTTATTTGATTGTTTATAAAGTTAGGCATGAGCATTTAAATTGAAAATGTCTTGTTTTTGTGAGGACACTCTGCAGTTTTCCTTTATTTGATTGTTTATAAAGTTAGGCATGAGCATTTAAATTGAAAATGTCTTGTTTTTGTGAGGATACTCTGCAGTTTTCCCTTATTTGATTGTTTATAAAGTTAGGCATGAGCATTTAAATTGAAAATGTCTTGTTTTAGTGAGGACACTCTGCAGTTTTCCCTTATTTGATTGTTTATAAAGTTAGGCATGAGCATTTAAATTGAAAATGTCTTGTTTTAGTGAGGACACTCTGCAGTTTTCCCTTATTTGATTGTTTATAAAGTTAGGCATGAGCATTTAAATTGAAAATGTCTTGTTTTTGTGAAGACACTCTGCAGTTTTCCCTTATTTGATTGTTTATAAAGTTAGGCATGAGCATTTAAATTGAAAATGTCTTGTTTTTGTGAGGACACTCTGCAGTTTTCCCTTATTTGATTGTTTATAAAGTTAGGCATGAGCATTTAAATTGAAAATGTCTTGTTTTTGTGAGGACACTCTGCAGTTTTCCCTTATTTGATTGTTTATAAAGTTAGGCATGAGCATTTAAATTGAAAATGTCTTGTTTTTGTGAGGACACTCTGCAGTTTCCCTTATTTGATTGTTTATAAAGTTAGGCATGAGCATTTAAATTAAAAATGTCTTGTTTTTGTGAGGACACTCTGCAGTTTCCCTTATTTGATTGTTTATAAAGTTAGGCATGAGCATTTAAATTGAAAATGTCTTGTTTTTGTGAGGACACTCTGCAGTTTTCCCTTATTTGATTGTTTATAAAGTTAGGCATGAGCATTTAAATTGAAAATGTCTTGTTTTAGTGAGGACACTCTGCAGTTTCCCTTATTTGATTGTTTATAAAGTTAGGCATGAGCATTTAAATTGAAAATGTCTTGTTTTTGTGAGGACACTCTGCAGTTTCCCTTATTTGATTGTTTATAAAGTTAGGCATGAGCATTTAAATTGAAAATATCTTGTTTTTGTGAGGACACTCTGCAGTTTCCCTTATTTGATTGTTTATAAAGTTAGGCATGAGCATTTAAATTGAAAATGTCTTGTTTTTGTGAGGACACTCTGCAGTTTCCCTTATTTGATTGTTTATAAAGTTAGGCATGAGCATTTAAATTGAAAATGTCTTGTTTTTGTGAGGACACTCTGCAGTTTTCCCTTATTTGATTGTTTATAAAGTTAGGCATGAGCATTTAAATTGAAAATGTCTTGTTTTAGTGAGGACACTCTGCAGTTTTCCCTTATTTGATTGTTTATAAAGTTAGGCATGAGCATTTAAATTGAAAATGTCTTGTTTTAGTGAGGACACTCTGCAGTTTTCCCTTATTTGATTGTTTATAAAGTTAGGCATGAGCATTTAAATTGAAAATGTCTTGTTTTTGTGAGGACACTCTGCAGTTTCCCTTATTTGATTGTTTATAAAGTTAGGCATGAGCATTTAAATTGAAAATGTCTTGTTTTTGTGAGGACACTCTGCAGTTTCCCTTATTTGATTGTTTATAAAGTTAGGCATGAGCATTTAAATTGAAAATGTCTTGTTTTTGTGAGGACACTCTGCAGTTTTCCCTTATTTGATTGTTTATAAAGTTAGGCATGAGCATTTAAATTGAAAATGTCTTGTTTTAGTGAGGACACTCTGCAGTTTTCCCTTATTTGATTGTTTATAAAGTTAGGCATGAGCATTTAAATTGAAAATGTCTTGTTTTTGTGAGGACACTCTGCAGTTTTCCTTATTTGATTGTTTATAAAGTTAGGCATGAGCATTTAAATTGAAAATGTCTTGTTTTAGTGAGGACACTCTGCAGTTTTCCCTTATTTGATTGTTTATAAAGTTAGGCATGAGCATTTAAATTGAAAATGTCTTGTTTTTGTGAGGACACTCTGCAGTTTCCCTTATTTGATTGTTTATAAAGTTAGGCATGAGCATTTAAATTGAAAATGTCTTGTTTTTGTGAGGACACTCTGCAGTTTCCCTTATTTGATTGTTTATAAAGTTAGGCATGAGCATTTAAATTGAAAATGTCTTGTTTTTGTGAGGACACTCTGCAGTTTCCCTTATTTGATTGTTTATAAAGTTAGGCATGAGCATTTAAATTGAAAATGTCTTGTTTTTGTGAGGACACTCTGCAGTTTTCCCTTATTTGATTGTTTATAAAGTTAGGCATGAGCATTTAAATTGAAAATGTCTTGTTTTAGTGAGGACACTCTGCAGTTTTCCCTTATTTGATTGTTTATAAAGTTAGGCATGAGCATTTAAATTGAAAA
>OY744547.1:17391485-17416485 GCA_963556195.1 Sepiola atlantica | reverse complement strand
TTACTTCTGTGTCTTTTTCTTCTATCTCTTCGTTCCCTTATTTCCTTTCTACCTTTTCTTCTTCTTCTTCTTCTTCTTCTTCTTCTTCTTCTATATCTTTTTTATCGTTATTTTTTTCTTGTTTATTTTTTCTATCTTCTATTTCTTCTTCTTCTGTCATATCTTGCTTTTTGGGATATCGTTCTATCTTTCTTTCTCTTTTGTTCGTTTCTTCTTTTTCTTCTTCTTTTTCTTCTTGGTTTACGGCATCTTCTTCGTCTTCTTCCTCTTCTTCTTCTTCTTCCATATCTTCTTTGTCGTCTTCTTCTTGCTTGCTTTTCTGTATTCTACAATAGATTTAATACATTGCTTCTCCCATAAAATCCTATTTTGGTGCTTATGCTGATTAGCGGACCATTAAAAAATTAAAAAAAAAATTTTTAAATTATTTTTTTATAAAAACAATATTATATACTTATTCAGTGTTATCTTCTTACTCACTGTGCAAAAAAAGTATAAAAAATTATCCACTAGAACTTTAATTACAAGTATTTTTCCATTCTGCGTATCGTACCAGCGACTCGTTCACAGAGACGCCATGTTGTTTTTTATTATGATTTCGCAAGTTGATTATCTCCCCTGCGAAATCTTCTTTCTTTAGAAACAAATTGAAGTCTCTGTGAACGAATCGCTGTTACGATACGCAGAATGGAAAAATACTTTTAATTAAAGTTCTAGTGGATAATTTTTTCTACTTTTTTGTACAGTGAGTAAGATTATAATGCTTAATAAGTATATATTATTTTTTTTTTATTTAAATAATTTTTTACTGTGGCCGCTCATCTGCATAAGCACCCCTATTTTTACTCTTCTTCTTCCTCTTCTTCCTTTTCTCCTCCTCCTCCCTATCCTCCCCATCCCCCCTTCGCCCCTCTCCTTAAAAAACGACTTCCAGTTTTCATAAACCAAAATCGTCTGTATGCTTTTCTGGAGAAAAAGGACAGAAAAAAAGCGATAAGACCTGCTTGACGTGCAATTAAAATGAAACCGACACAAATCTCAAAGAGCACATCGACAAAAACAAAAAAATTCCAACAGGTTTTTTAATTTTTAAACGTAATATCGATAACTAGCTGTACCTAACCGGCGTTGTCCGGGATGTTTTTCCTCTTTTGTTAAATAGGATTTTGAAAGTTCAATTTAATAATTACAGTGTTACTTGGTTATTAAATTATTAGTTGAACCAAGTCCATTGCGCATGACCGTCAGAAGTGGAGACAGCTGGTGTGGAGTTCATTGGTGCAGCGCCCCTACGACCCAGGATGGGGTTAAGGGACCAAGTCAAGTCAAGTCAAATTGTTATACAAATAATTGGTAAAATTACAGAATAGTTCACACTTGAGAACTCTGAAACCAAAAAATAACATAATTTATATCAAACGCATTAGACTGACATTCTCTATTGAGCCCGCTTAGTTTTAGCGTGTGGAAACGACGTGTAAGATGGTTTACCGTTTAAAAATTCTTACATATATTCTTATATATGAATTATGTGTTTTTTTGTGAGAGGTTACGGATTCTCGAGTGTTAACGATTCTGTACGTTTACCGTTTTAAAAAATTTACTAATCGTTTCCACACATCAAAACTAGATAGGTTCGGTAGAGAATTTCATTCAAATGCGGTTTACATAAATTATATGTTGTTTTTGTTTTTTGTTCGATTGTTAACTATTCTGTACTTTTTCCAAATAATTCGGGGAACTCAAAACGTAAAAATTAACATTTAAAAGTTGGTCGTTAGTCGTGTTATCATTGTTGTTTGGTTTTCATTAAAAATATCAAAGAATTTATTTAAGTTTGAAAATAACATTTTTATCGATCTGAAAATGACATTCTTATCGATCTATCATTAGCATTTTTGCTGGTCTGCCATGATTAAAAGTTAGAAATAGAATTTTTCGTTGGTCTGTCACATTTAAGTTTGAAACAACATTTTCGTCTATAACGCATCAGTTTGAAATAGCATTTTCGTCTATAACGCATAGGGTTTGAAATAACATTTTGGTCTATAACGCATAGGATTTGAAATAACATTTTCCCCTATAACGCATAGGGTTTGAAATAGCATTTTCGCGTATAACGCACCAGTTTAAAATAACATTTTCGTCTATAACGCATCAGTTTGAAATAGCATTTTTGTCTATAACGCATTAGTTTTAAATAGCATTTTCTCTCTATAACGCATTAGTTTGAAATAACATTTTCGTCTGTCTGCCATGCTTAAAAGTTTGAAATAGCATGTTTTGCTGGTCTGTTACGCTTACGTTTGAAAATGCATTTTCATCGGTCTGTCATGCTTAAGTTAGGAGAAGCACCTTTGTCCGTTTGAAATAGTGTTTCCGTCGGTATGGCAAGCTTAAGTTTAAAATAGCATTTTACTATCGGGCTGTCATACTTAAAATTGAAATAGAATTTTCATTAGTCTGCCATGCTTAATTTTGAAAAGGCGTTTTCATCAGTCTGTCACGCTTAAGCTTGAAAACGTATTTTCGTCGTACTTTCACGCTTAAGATTAAAAAGGGCATTTTTATCAGACTGTCATGCATTATTATCGGTGTGTCAGGCTTAAGTTCCAAAAAGCGTTTTTCACTTCTGCCATGCTAAGATTCAAATAGCATTTCCGTTGGTCTGTGATGCTATAACTTGAAATAGCATTTTCTGTCGGTCTGTCATGCTTAAAATTGAAATAGCATTTTCTTTCGGTCTGTCATGGTTAAAATTGAAATAGCATTTTCGTCGGTCTGTCATGGTTAAAATTGAAATAACATTTTCGTCGGTCTGTCATGCTTAAAATTTGAAATAACATTTTCGTCGGTCTGTCATGCTTAAGATTTGAAATAGCATTTTCGTCGGTCTGTCATGCTTAAAATTGAAATAGCATTTTCTGTCGGTCTGTCATGGTTAAAATTGAAATAGCATTTTCGTCGGTCTGTCATGCTTAAAATTGAAATAGCATTTTCGTCGGTCTGTCATGCTTAAAATTTGAAATAACATTTTCGTCGGTCTGTCATGCTTAAAATTTGAAATAGCATTTTCGTCGGTCTGTCATGCTTAAGATTGAAATGGCATTTTCTTTGCTCTGTCATGCTAAGATTGTAATAGCATTTTCGTTGGTCTGCAGTGCTTACATTTGAAAAAGCATTTTAATCGGTCTGTCATGCTTAAACTTGAAATAGCATTTTCGTTGGTCTGTCATACTTAAACGTGAAATAGCATTTTCGTTTGTCTGTGAGGCTTAAAGTTGAAATAGTATTTTCGTTGGTCTGTCATGCTTAAACGTGAAATAGCATTTTCGTTGGTCTATCATGCTTAAACTTAAAATAGAGTTTTGGTGTGTCTGTCATGCTTAAACGTGAAATAGTAGTATCGTTGGTCTGTCATGCCTAAACTTGAAATAGCATTTTCGTTGGTCTGTCATGCTTAAACGTTAAATAGCATTTTCATTACTAAAAGCGCAGATTGCATGGGCGCATCTTATTTAAAATATCCGTTCGCGTTTTCTTACAAGTTTCCGGTATTCTCGCAAAATCCCGCGTTTTTTTTTTGTTTTTTTTTTTTTTGTTTCTTGTGTTCACACTCGAAACTTCCCTCAGTTTCGACTTTATTTTCATTCGTACGTCATATACTTAACAAAAAAACAAAAAAAATACGCCTGATCCTATTTCGAGCGGATAGACAATTAACAGATCAAATTAACAATACTTAATTGATCTTTCCCCGGACTAATTGCACACAGATCCTCTAATGAGGCCATCTTGGTTGGTAGAGGGGTGGGCAATGCACGTGTTCTTATCATACGCTGAACAGCAACAGCAACAGTAACAGCAACAGTAACAGCAATAAAAATTTAAATGCTTTTAAAAGGTCAAATAGGAAAAAAAAATGCAATGAATGAAACGAAGTGACTAACTCTTTTTTTTTTTTTTTTTTTTTTGAGAAACACTCAGAAACAACTTTATGGATTTCAACCAAACTTGGTACGCAGGCAGACCATGAACCACGATGCGTCATAAGCTATGCACAGGTAGCCGATATCGGATTTAACCTGGAGTTCATGATATACAAATAGAAAATAATATAAATACTTTATATGAACATTCATTTATTAAGTAGCGACAGGAATACCCGTTCCTCGAACAGAACAGTTTTGCACCACTTTTATGTCCCCTTACGCAGATTAAAATCAAGATATAATATAATGCTACTGAACCTTATGTCTAGAATCCTTATTCCAATTTTGATCAACATCTATTACATTATTTTAATTCTAGAAAATGTCTAAAATTAAGTTCTTGAGAAGAAATTGACATTCAGGGAATCTCGCTCAATTGGTGTCCAATGACTATGAATCAAATTTAATGCAAATCTGAAATATTTGAATTTTTGAATGCGATGTTGTGCCTATATTATGCCCATTATATTTTTTTTTTAAATACTATTTAGAAACTGACATTTCATGAATCTTTATTAATAGATGTCGAATACGAATCGTTGAAATTTCACAAAAAATCGAAGATATCTGGATTTTCACGAAATACTTCCACCCCGCCCCGCTTT
The DNA here is from genome assembly GCA_963556195.1 of Sepiola atlantica. Classification (NCBI taxonomy): domain Eukaryota; kingdom Metazoa; phylum Mollusca; class Cephalopoda; order Sepiida; family Sepiolidae; genus Sepiola; species Sepiola atlantica. The sequence continues at coordinate 17,411,888 of OY744547.1, read as the reverse complement.
GCATAAACAAAATTAAACTAAATATAGCTCTTATTACCCACCCTTACGCCTAGCAGCTGTATTCGAAAATTCATAATGATAGGTTAATTAGTTTAGGAGTGAATCCTGTTAATACAAATATATAAACATATACACACCAATCTCTCGGCTGACAATCATTCCGCCTCATCAATCCTTATCCTCGATTGGCTTTAGGCCTTGATAAGCGGTGACGAAATAGTTTTTTGTTTTTTTTAAACATACCTAACTTTATACAGGGTGGGCCAAAATAAGGGACCTATCTTTAAATTTGAATAACTTGAATTTGAATAACTTCCACAAAATAAAAGTTAAACTCACCAAACTTTATGTGTGTGTAGACTGACCCTTCCGAGATTTTCTGAAATAAACAAAACAAATTTTAGCCGAAAAACACTTCTTAAAACTTACAAAAACTAAAGTATTGTTTTTTACACTGTTTTGAGTTTTTTAAGCAAAAATAATGTTTTCTAAATGAGGGTACGTTCCTTAGGGCTAATACGGCTCATGCTTGCTTCGGAAGACGTCCTTTACTTATTCTAAAAAAAAAAATTTAAAAATCAATAAATAAAAAAGTTATGAATTTTTAAAAATAGGACCCTTATTTTTGCCCACCCTGTATAAGTAAAGATAAATACTAAAAATTTCATTAAAATCGCAAAATTTCATTTTCATTGCCCGTCCCTAGGCTTCAGCCGTTTGGAAAAAATTCCAGAAAAGAAAGTGGCCGGTGCATTGTTCACAAAATATCCGATAAAATTGATGGTCCGGTCCATTTTTTTTTTTTTTTGTAACGCGTTATGGCGTCGGGATTAACCCACAAACCTCCTACCAAATGTAAGCTTCCTGTGGCCTGCGGTGTTTTGAGACACGCGCACAGACATAGAGACATAACCAACTTCATTAAAGAAAAAAAAAACGAAAAACCTTACTATTTGATGTGGGTAGAAGGAGCTTTAATGCGTACTGCCCTGGGGGGGGGGGGGGGGGGCTTGTAAAAGCTTTAGACGGCCTGACACCAGGGAGAAACTGTCGCACCTTTTCTTTCTTTCCTTTTTGTCTCTGGTCCTTTAATTATTCGCGTTGTCTCCCTTTTTCATTGAATTCATTTCCGGTTCGTTACCTTCCTTACTTCTTTCCTTTTTTACTTTCTTTATTCTTTCTTTCTTTTTCCTTTCCGTGATTATTTCCCGCCAATTTTAAGACCACCCATTTAAATAAGATCCCATAGGCCTCCCATACGACATAATCCCGTTGACATACCGGTTCCCGTTAGATCACCGAAATTAAGCGACGTTGAACCGGGTCCGTACTAAATGGGTGACGATTTAGAAATACCAGCTGTTGTATGTTGAAGGGCTCTCTGCTTGTTCCGACATTGTTTCCAGTCGTCCTGGACTTATCCTTTGCACCGGACTCAAGCGATGCCAGCTCAGGGGAGATGTGGTAGGAGATTGCGTAACTCTTGCTTCGCAATAGACTCCCGAAGTAGGCACCCTTAGAGGTGATATCCATTGTACCTCTAGACGGAAAGCAGGCCTTTCTCTTTTATAAACATCGAGAGAAAACTGATACATATTCCGGTGCAGGGTCTATAGTGAAACAAGGGTTGAATAATCACCAACCGCACCTCTCCTGAACCTGCAATGCTTGAGTCCAATGATAAAAAGTCCAGAACGACTGAAAGCAATGCCGTAATAAGCAGAGAAAGACTGACGTAATTTGAGAGTTTTACTTCTCCTAGATTAGTCGCACAACCAATGCTTGAGAGTCTAGTCTATTCTACTATTTAATTCATAGTTGTTTTTTAGTGAAAGTGATGCAGTAGTCCCAACAGAAATCGAACCCAGTACGCTAAGACCATAGCTGCCATACCCTATATATACATGCCAAACTCGAGCCCGCAGACCATGTATATACGTGCAAAATTCCCGAGTACGATTCTCTATTACACTCTCAAATACGCTGGGCAGGACACGTGGTCCGCATGAGGAACGATAGCAACTAGTTAACGCCCTAGATACAATCCGAAAAAAAGGGTGCAAGAACAGCATTAGGAACATCCTCAAGATCATATGGCTTGACGTGGGTAACTGGGAGAAAATAGCTTTGTGTAGGGCTGAGTGGAGAAGGCAGTTCTAGGATGTGCGCTAGCTCCGCAAGGGTGACGGGCGTAATCTAGACGTAAATGTGTACTTCTTTCTTAGGCTGGTTATGCGAGTCATCGGCCTTTTGGTCGAGATCAAAGTGTAGTATCTGTTCCGATGGATACTGCACCCTATAGACTGGTATTGTCTTGGCCTTCGGGGCTTGATTTACGCCGGTCTATGGGATTGTCCTGTGCAGTTCTAGGAGGTCCACCCTCCCAGGCTTTGCCTCCCCTCTTTGGGGAGGAGTAAGTTAATTGCTTACTGCTTGAGGCGCCCCTACCGGGGAATGCCGACGGGGCTGCCCAGGCAATTTTTGATGGTCAGCGTGCTCACCTCTCGGGCGCTGGCTTTTCAACCCCCACTTTCCGACCCGAGCTTGGGTCACATCTTACTTGTGGGAGTAGGATAAAAACTGGCCTTGTGCCTAACTCCTGGAGAGGAGTAAATTACTCTATGCGAGTCATCTAGTTCAACCAGGGGTTTTTACCCCGCCCAATAAACCGGTATCGTTCGGCCCTTTGGGTCTTGATTTACGCCGGTCTATTGGGGGTTGCCGGTCCTGTGCAGTTCCAGGAGGTCCAGCCTCCCAGGCTTTGCCTCCCCTCTTTTGGGGGGAGTAAGTTTATTGCTTACTGCCTGAGGCGCCCCTACCGGGGAATGCCGACGGGGCTGCCCAGGCAATTTTTAAATGGCCAGAGTGCTCACCTCTCGAGCGCTGGCTTATCTAATCCCACTTTCCCGACCTTGTGGCACATCTTACCTTGTGGGAGGTAGATAAATAACTTATGCGAGTCATCTAAAAAAAAAAAAAAAAAAAAAAAAAATGAAATAACAACTACCCAAAATAGTTTCCAATGCGAAACGACATGTGTGGTGTGTAATAAGGTCTGTAAAAACAGCTCCAAACTTAAAAGACACACGGTTGCACGCAGACAAACGGATCTCAAAAGACAGCATCGTGGAAAGTCTGGTGGCTGTCTGCCACCTTTGTTGCAGGCCATACAGATCTGCAGCTGGTCTTAAAAGCCACCTGCGAAGTCACGGGTAGGGAAGTGATGACAGTGGAGAAACGTGATGAGACTGGCATCATCTGTGAAGATGCAACGAATCATCATTACACTAGAGAGAGACAGTTATGCGAATGAGATACACGGAAAAGTACGAAGCGTCATCGTTAGTTCCCGGTAATTTTCGTTCAAATCCGAAAACAGGCGAAAATTAACGACGCCGGATTCAACAATTTGATTGCATGATATCTACACCCATGTTATTGAATTTTTGGTCAACATTAACCTTTGGCATAATGGTTAGAGTGGTTGCTAAGAGACCGGTAGGCCAGGGTTCAATCCGCGCTCAAATCATATCTTGAACTAAAAAAACACCTAGCATTATAAAGAGAGAGTCGATGGCGAGTGGAGCGATCTCGGTGTACTAGCCAATGAAAAGGGAACCTTCAGGTCGTCCTCGATCCGGTTATTATTATTTTTATTATTTATTATATCACTGTAGGAGAATCCCTTAAAATGCCATTCGACACTATTTCAAAACAACTTATTAGTGAACAAAAAAACTATTATATAAACAGAAAATACTAAGTTATAGTAAGTTGAATCGTTAACGCTGAATGGTGAAAAAGAAACGTCGTGCCATATTGAATTTTAAATATAAGAAATTCAAAAAGACGCGAAGACAAATAAGTCAGTTTATAATTGCAACAAGGGGGATAACTCTCGTCGTCTAACATTTATTACAAAATGGAAAAAAAGAAATAGCATGTTTTTATTTGCATTTTTTTTTTATTTAACTACGGTCTCTCGCTCTCGCTCTTTAAATTAGACTATTTTAACTTCTCAAATATGCGATGTGTTTTTTCTTCTTTTATATATCCTTTAACATTCTTCTTGTTTCTTTCGTTTTTTCTTCTTTATTTTTCTTCTCCATCTTTTCAGACCAGCTTTTTCATTCTTCTTCATCACAATCTTCTTTTTCCTACTACTCTTTCTTGTTTTCCTTATTCTTTTTCTTCTATATACTCTTTCTTTTTTATTAGTATTGTAATTATTATTAATATTCTTTCTTTCTTTCCTTTCTTTCTTTCTTTCCTTTCTTTCTTTCTTTCTCTTCTTCTTCTTCTTCTTCTACTTCTACTTCTTCCCCTTTTTTTCTTCTAAGTATTCTTTCTATTTATTTTTTTTTTTCTTGCTTTTTGGTTTTTTTTTCTTCTTTCTTCATTTCTTCCCCTTCTTCACTTTCTTTGCGGGGGGGGGTTCTTTCCTTTTCTTCGTCATCTCCTTGTTTTGTCTTTTTTCTTCTTCTTCTTCATCATTTTCCTGTTTTTCTTCGTTGTTCTTCTTTTTCTTCTTCTTTGTTTTTCTTACTTTTCTTCTTCGTTGTTATTCATTTTTTTTCCTTCTTCTTCCTCAATCTTCTTTTTCTTCTTCTTTTCTTCTTTTCTTCTTCTTCTTCCTCAATCTTCTTTTTCTTCTTCTTCTTCTTCTTCTTCTTCTTTTCTTCTTCTTTTCTTCTTCTTCCTCAATCTTCTTTTACTTCTTCTTCTTTTCTTCTTTTTTTCTTCTTCTTCTTCCTCAATCTTCTTTTTCTACTCCTTCCTCTTCTTCTTCTTCCGTCTTTTTCATCTTGTTTTTCTTTGTTGGCCTTCTTTTTCTTCTTTTAGTTCTTTTTCATCATCATCATTATCATCATCATCATCATCATCATCATCATCATCATCATCATCATCATCATCATCATCATCATCATCATCATCTTTTTCTTCAGTTTCCTTCTCATTCTCTCTACACGACGATTATTCCCCTAACCCTAACAACCCGTTATAAAGAACATCATAATACAAATAAACAACTAAGAAAGTAAATAGAAACAGTGTACCCCGTCGCCACCTCCCCCCCCCCCCTATTTCTAAACCCTGTAACAGAATAAGGACGATCACCCCCCCCCCCCCACATCAGTACACCATTTATGGTTTTGCCGTTCATTCAAATAATCTCACCCACAAGCAAATGCGAAACACAACAGTAAAAAGAAAAAGAAGAAAAGACATATTGACAAAAAAGTCCCTCATCCCCCTACCCCCCCCCCCCTCCCGATAGTGTCGGGTCGCAAACAGTGAACCCTTGAGAAACCGTTTCACCCCTTTTACCCCTAACACCTGTCCCCTTTTTACTGACAGCAAACGATTTTATATAAGTACCCTAAAGGTAATTACCTTTTTTGTACCAAGCATAGCTTTCTGAGTATTTCTGCCCGCGAAAAATTTGATACTTTCTTTTAAATTTTCTAAGAACGTTTGGTACCTCACTCGAACGAATTGGTAGGATACATGCTTTATTAAAAGAATAAATGAAAGAAACGTTGTCGTACTGCCTACACACACCACAATGGAATCTAAGACGCTTTGAGCTGAAGCCGGGTGGAGGACATTAAATGAAATAAGTGAACAATTAAAATTAAGTTGAATAAATTTTAATGGCCAGAGTGCTCACCTCTCGAGCGCTGGCTTTTCAAACCCCACTTTCTCGACCCGATCTTGGGTCACATCTTACTTGTGGGAGTAAGATAAAACTGGCCTTGTGCCTAACTCCTGGGGAGGAGTAAATAAAACTTCACTGTTCCGATGGATACTGCACGCCTGTCCTGTGCAATTCTAGGAGGTCCACCCTCCCAGGCTTTGCCTCCCCTCTTTGGGGAGGAGTAAGTTTATTGCTTACTGTCTGAGGCGCCCCTACCGGGGAATGCCGACGGGGCTGCCCAGGCAATTTTTAAAATGACCAGAGTGCTCACCTCTCGAGCGCTGGCTTTTCAAACCCCACTTTCCCGACCCGACCTTGGGTCACATCTTACCTGTGGGAGTAGGATAAAAACTGGCCTTGTGCCTAACTCCTGGAGAGGAGTAAATAAAAACTTCAACACAAAATCCTCCGTGGCCTGTTGGCTAAGATCAGAGTGTAGTATCTGGTCCGATTGTTGCTCACTCTGTAGACCTGTATTGTCTTGGCCTTCGGGTCTTGATTCCGCCGGTCTGAGGTACTACCCTGTGCAGTTCTAGAAGGTCCGCCCTCCCAGGCTTTGCCTCCCCTCTTTGGGGAGGAGTAAGTTTATTGCTTACTGCCTGAGGCGCCCCTACCGGCGAATGCCGACGGGGCTGCCCAGGCATTTTTTGTAGGCCAGAGTGCTCACTTTCTCGGGCGCTGGCTTTTCAAATCCCACTTTCCCGACCTTGTGTCACATCTTACCTTGTGGGAGGAAGATAAATAAATAATTAATCTACGAGGCCTGTCTAAAACGTATCGGACCGTAGGCCATAAAAAATATTTAAAATACGTGACGGGGTTGGGGCCCTAATTCCCATCAAAGTAGATCCCTTGTGTTTGCACACACGTAGCCCACCGATCCATCCACTGCCGGAAACACCTCTGGAAGTCTTCTTTTGGAATGGTGTTCATCTCCGCCGTCGCGTTCTACATTATCTCTTTTCCCGCACCCTCTCAACAACAGCTGCATTCCGAGCAGTTTTGGGGCCTGCCAGAACGCTGGTCACTCTCCGCTGAAGTGCGGCCATTTTTGAATCGGCTGAACCACTCCTTATTTTGTGTTACACCCATCGCATCTTCTCCAAACACCTGCTGAATCTAACGCGACGGCGGAGATTAACATCATTCCAAAAGAAGTCAGAAATTAAGAGAACGCTCGTGGTGTCCACTTCATGTTTTCACTAGTTGCATGTTTACACGTCTGTCCGTGATGAGAAAGATAATGAGGTCTCGTTTCTATTTCTGGCGTGACGCCAGTAAAGATTTCTAATAAAGAGAGATAACTTATAACTGACAATTACAAGTAGGGCTCGAAACCGATATTATAGAATGAAATAATTCTCCAATTTAATTCTTTTAACAATAACAAATTAATTTTATAATTGGTCTTATGTTTTGAGGTATGTCCGTCCGTCCGGATTTTTCTCCCCAACAATCCATTGAATTTCTCTGAAATTTTGCATGAAGTTGTAATTTTGGTCAAGTTAGAAAGTGACATTCTCCGAGTTAGTCCCCCAGGGGGTGAAAAGGCCCCGAAATGGCAAAAAATGACATTTTTTGCCCCATAACTTTTCATCCATCCATTCAATTTCTCTGAAACTTGGCCAAAATGTGGAGGCAATTGTTCCTAATAGAAAATAAGTATTGCTGACCTTGGAAAAAATCTGGTTCGCGCCCCCAGGGGTCAAAAGCCCCCAAAATGGCAAAAAATGACCCTTTTCTCCCATAACGTTTGATCCATCCATTCAATTTTTCTGAAACTTGGCCAAAATGTAGAGGCAATTGTTCTGGATATAAAATGAGCATCCTTGACCTCAGAAAAATTCTGGTTCGCTCCGCCAGGGGGTGAAAGGGGGGGGGGTAAAAAATGCCCCAAATTGCCCAAATTTATTGCATTTTACACTCGCCACATCGAGTCACATACAGAGGGGGACCACGCACGCGCGGCTTGTTACTCATGTTTTTGTTCTTTCATTAACAAATTAATTTTATTCCACTGGTGTGATATTTTTTATGACGTAGAATTTGAAAAGGGTGTGAATATATGTACAGTTTTAAAGGTGTATTTATTTACTCCTCTGCAGGAGTTAGGCACAAGGCCAGTTTTATCTTACTCCCACAAGTAAGATGTGACCACAGCTTGGGTCGAGTAAGTGGGGTTTGAAAAGCCAGCGCCCGAGAAAGTGAGCACTCTGGCCATTAAAAATTGCCTGGGCAGCCCCGTCGGCATTCCCCGGTAGGGGCGCCTCAAGCAGTAAGCAATAAACTTACTCCTCCCCAAAGAGGGGAGGCGAAGCCTGGGAGGGTGGACCTCCTAGAACTGCAGAGGACAAACCCACAGACAGGTGGAATCAAGCCCCGAAGGACAAGACGACATCCGTCTATAGGGTGCAGTATCCATCGGAACAGATACTACACTTCCTTCATCATTGCACACGGTGCACAAATAAAATACACTTTTAAACCTCTAACTTATAAAGGTTCCATTAAGGGGTCGTTTTACTACAACCTTGAATGCCGCAATGGCATCTCAGTAAGCAGTCCCGCGGTAATGTGTTCCACGGATGCAAAGTTCTTGGAAAGAAACTCTGTTCATGGAAATTCCGTGTGACGCTTGATAACACGGAGGCAGAAAGGGAAATTGTTTTCAGTTATGGTAAGAAGATGAGTTCTTGCTGCTAATATCTTACAAGGAGATCTATTAGTATGTCTAATTTGCATAACTCTTTTTAAACAGTTTATAATAAAGTAATGTTTGGTGTTATTCATTTGTAATTCTATTTCTATTTTTTCTATATATATATATATATATATATATATATATATATATATATATATATATATATAGTTGCATGGTAAACAGCTGATGATCCCCGTGTTAATATTAGATGCTTACGTTAAGGTCTCCTGTTTTTGTTTCACTGTTGGGTGCTTAGTCCCCCTTTTTATTTTATTTACTTACTATTATATATTTTATTTATTTATGAATTTTCCAACGAATGTTAAGTCTGCACTATTTTGGATTTAGTTAGTTTCTGTGGGAATTTAAACTGCATTTTCCTTTTTTTTTTTGTCTTTTTGTTTAAAATAACTCAAAGCCTCTTTAGACTATATATATATAGAATAGTTTTATCGAAATTAACAGTAAGTAATTAAAGTAATTTAATTTATAAAAAAAAAGGATAAATTACCAAAACCTTTCATAAAATATTGTATTCATTAATTTGCAAGGGAGGTAATTTAAATGATAACTATTAGTTTTTTTAAATTACAATAGATTTATATTAAACATATGTAATGTACGTTATACATTTAAAAAGAATACAAAGAGCTAGATAAGGAGCTAGCCGATGGTGAGTAGGTTTTTTTATATAATATATATATATATATATAGAGAGAGAGAGAGAGAGAGAGAGAGAGAGAGAAAGAAAGAGAGAGAGAGAGAATGTAATAAACAGAGCAAGAATAAAATAAAATAACACGGAATCACATAATCACCCGTGCAATAATTTATTTCGACCCTCCGGCCTTTTCAAGCATCCAAACAAAGAGATTACATGTTTTTAAAATTACAATAGATTTATATTAAAGATATGTAAGTTATACATTTAAAAAGAATACAAAGAGCTAGATGAATAGAATACGGTAGTTTATTTTCTTTCTTGTTTACACGTAAACTTTAAAACTGTTATTTAATAAAAGTTTTTTTGTTTTTTTTTTAAACGAAAAAACTATTTTATCATTTTTCATTTTTTGACAGATGAGATCATACAGAAACATTACATTTTTTATCATGTTTTATCTATGTTTTTTTTTTTAAATCCCGCTAATTGTATTTTCGCCGTTTTAGGCCATTCCTAATAGAGTTGTATTATATCAGTATATTAAAATGTTTCTTGAAGAGTTTGTTTTTTGTTTTGTTTGTCTGTTTGTTTTTTGTTTTGTTTGTTTGTTTTTTGTTTTGTTTGTCTGTTTGTTTTTTGTTTTGTTTGTCTGTTTATTTTTTGTTTTGTTTGTTTGTTTTTTGTTTTGTTTGTTTGTTTGTTTTTGTTTTGTTTGTTTGTTTGTTTGTTTGTTTGTTTGTTTGTTTTGTTTTGTTTGTTTGTTTGTTTGTTTTTGTTTTGTTTGTCGGTTTGTTTTGTTTGTCTGTTTGTTTTTTGTTTTGTTTGTTTGTTTGTTTTTTGTTTTGTTTGTCTGTTTGTTTTTTGTTTTGTTTGTTTGTTTGTTTTTAAAAAGTCTTTGGGTCTTTTCCGTCTAATGCACGCCACGTAATATTTTCACAAGAGTATCTGTTCGTTCATCGTGATACCATACTCCAAGGCGGTGTCTCCTCCTTTGGGAGGGAGCAGTATATCTTCGTCATGATACCATCCTCCAAAGCAGTACCTCCTCCTTAGAGGAAGGACAATGTAGTATATGTTCGTTCGTCATAATACCATCCTCCCCGGCAGTGTAGTATCTGTTCTACTGTCATGAGACCATCTTCCCAGGCATTATCTCCGTCTTTGGAGTAGTGTGGGGCAGTGTAGTATATATTCGTTCGGCATGATACCATCCTAACAGGCAATGTAGTATCTACCATGCACTTCCTACTCCTTTGGGGTTAGTGTAGTACCTGTTCTGTTGTCATGAGAAGATCCTCCCAGGCATTATATTCTCATTTGAGGTGGAGGGGCTAGGATTAAGGTTAGCTAGGGTTGGGATCAATGTTAGAGGCAGTGTTGTAACAACAATTTCCATTAGTTCCGGGCACCAAATGGAAACGATCTAAGTCTTTAAAAATGTTCGTTCTCTCCCATCAATTTTCTTTGTCGATATTTTCTGACCTATCGTGACCCGCAAAGAATTTAGTTCAGACGAAATCTAAAGCAATAACAGGTTTCCCGCGTTATTATTCACTTTCCCGCGTTATTATTCATTTTCCCGCGTTATTATTCATTTTCCAGCGTTATTATTCATTTTCCCGCGTTATTATTAACTTTCCCGCGTTATTATTCATTTTCCCGCGTTATTATTACCTTTCCCGCGTTATTATTCACTTTCCCGCGTTATTATTAACTTTCCCGCGTTATTATTCACTTTCCCGCGTTATTATTAACTTTCCAGCGTTATTATTTATTTTCCCGCGTTATTATTCACTTTCCCGCGTTATTATTAACTTTCCCGCATTATTATTCATTTTCCCGCGTTATTATTAACTTTCCCGCGTTATTATTCATTTTCTCGCGTTACTACTTCCTTTCCCGCGCTATCATTAACTTTCCAGCGTTATTATCCACTCTCTTGTGTCGTCTGTCGTGTCTAAATAGGCGGTTGTAACTTTTTTTCGCTCGACATTTCCTGACACGTGTTTAGTCTGCTTGAGCGAGTCAAGAGCCAAGGCTATTTTAGTACAACTGTTTTCTGGGCAGGGCCATCCTTTGTTCTTATATACATATCCGCCCGACATCTTTTCTTTTCTTTTCTTTTCTTTTTTTAAACCTACTGACCTAGTTTCATTTCCCGCCCTCATAAGGAATGTCAGCTACCTACATACCATCACCAATTCCATAGTCAGGTATGGTATCCATTCGGCTAGTCGTGAACATATGAAAATAATCATTCGAAATGTGAAGTTACTTAAAATGGAAAACTTATATCCAATAAGTTGCTAAAGTTACAGGGAAAATGGTTGGATCATTCTATTTCTAAAGTTACAGGGAAAATGGTTGGATCATTCTATTGCTAAAGTTACAGGGAAAATGGTTGGATCATTCCATTGCTAAAGTTACAGGGGAAATGGTTGGATCATTCTATTTCTAAAGTTACAGGGAAAATGGTTGGATCATTCCATTGCTAAAGTTACAGGGAAAATTGTTGGATCATTCCATTGCTAAAGTTACAGGGGAAATGGTTGGATCATTCTATTGCTAAAGTTACAGGGGAAATAGTTGGATCATTCTATTGCTAAAGTTACAGGGAAAATGGTTGGATCATTCTATTGCTAAAGTTACAGGGAAAATGGTTGGATCATTCTATTGCTAAAGTTACAGGGGAAATAGTTGGATCATTCTATTGCTAAAGTTACAGGGAAAATGGTTGGATCATTCTATCGCTAAAGTTACTGGGAAAATGGTTGGATCATTCTATCGCTAAAGTTACAGGGGAAATGGTTGGATCATTCTATCGCTAAAGTTACAGGGAAAATCGTTGGATCATTATATCGCTAAAGTTACTGGGAAAATGGTTGGATCATTCTATCGCTCAAGAAAGTACCTGATTTCTGATGTAATATAGCAATTTTGCTAGAAACTTTGACCTTTTTGGCTGAGATTAAAGTGTAGTATCTATTCGGATACTACACTTCGTCTGTTCTGGCTTCGGTCAGTGAAAGAGAAATCCTTCTAGAGTAAACTATTTTTTTTATTTTTGTCCCAATCCAGAATACTCCATTTTGGGAGCTGGATTTTTTTTCCTACATTAAAAACAGACCTTGTGTCTAACGTTGATCTCGTGGGGAGGCAAGTAAATAGGGACTAGCAACGTCTTTTTTGTGAGAAAGGGTCTATAGAGAAAAGAAGAGACCCTCTTCAACTAGATTTATATTCTAAGATAGGGGTACTGAAAACGCATCTGGAGGGGATGGGGCTCAGAGCACTCTATCTTGCCTTGCCAGAGTTTAAAGTAGATTCCACGGTTTAATTGATGAATTAAAATTGAATAAATCGTTTAATTCATAGGTAATCATGTCGTTTCCCGACGTGATAATTTTATCGGAAAAGCCACATGCTTGAAAATTGTGATTTCTTTTTTAAAGATTATGACATGCTGAACGTATTCGCGTTAATCAATTTAGTATTACCTATGAAATAGGAAAAAACATACTTGTTAAATTAGTAAATAAGCCGACACACTGGCATATTTCCAATATGCCTGCCGGTTTTTCTAGTCGATACTAGTCGATATAAAAATTGGAACTGGATATTGAAATGTTGTGAAACAAATATTTTTTTATATATTTATCCTTAAAGGTTTGCGAAAACATAAGAATTATGTTGTTAAACAAATATTTTTTATCAGACATTTTAATTACTTTAAATAAATTATTTTAATAAATATTTTAATTGTTTTAAATAAATTATTTTAATAAACATTTTAATTACTTTAAATAAATTATTTTTATATAACTCACGAAAATACTTTACTTCTTTTCGTCTGACATATTCTACGTTCCGGTCTAATTTTTATATCGATTCGTATCGACTAGCAAAACAAGCAGCCATATTGGACATATGCCAGTATATCGGCTTATTTACTAATTTAAATAGATTTTTTTTCCTATTTGATACGTAATACTAAGTTGATGGTAACGCAAATAGTTTCAGCGTGTCATAATCTTTAAAATAAAAATAAATAAATAAAATTGAACTACTGCATATCGCCTTTCCGATAAAATGATCACGTCGGGAAACGACATGATTACCATTTCATGTTATATCTGTGTTTCTATATAATTCAAAATATGTTAATTTATCGTATTTTACAGTAATCTACGTCTGCTTGTTCTTGGCCTTTTGGCTAAGATCAAAGTGTAGTATCTGTTCCCATGGATACTGCACCCCATAGACTGGTATTGTCTTGACCTTCGGGGCTTGATTTACGCCGGTCTATGGGTCTGTCCTGTGCAGTTCTAGGATGTCCACCCTCCCAGGTTTCGCCTCCCCTCTTTGGGGAGGAGTAAGTTTATTGCTTACTGCCTGAGGCGCCCCTACCGGGGAATGCCGACGGGACTGCCCAGGCAATTTTTAATGGCCAGAGTGCTCACCTCTCGTGCGCTGGCTTTTCAAACCCCCACTATCCCGACCCGACCTTGGGTCACATCTTACTTGTGGCAGTAAGATAAAACTGGCCTTGTGCCTAACTCCTGGAGAGGAGTAAATAAATACAGTAATCTACGTCTTCGAGGATATATAATCAAGATGTGCCCCGGGCATATAAACCTCCCCCCCCCCCTCAACCCTGCCTTTCTTTGCCCGCCATCGCGATCGGGTAACCCTGCATAGCGGGTTGATTGTTAAGAAGCGACTGTAACTTTTCACTCAACGTTTCCTGGCAAAAACCAGAGTCAAGAGCCCCTATTTTAGTACAAGCCCTTCTTTTTTCTTTTTTAGTTTTTTTTTTTTTTTTTCTAGGCAGGGCGGCCATTTTTCTTTCTTCTATCGCGCATATTCGCCCGACATTTTCTTTGCCACATTTTCTTTTTATTTAACCCTACTGACCTAGTTTCAATTCCCACCCACATAAAGAAGAAAAAAAAAACGTCAGGTACCCACACCCTGACACTTACCGGCGTGGGGGGGGGGCACCACTCATAAAAGAAAAAAAAGAGAGAAATAAATGGATGACCTCGCGTTACCCTTAGCCTAGAATAATTCAGGTTTAGTCATGAAAAGTGGAACGAAATATATATGCCTTTATTTATATAAACTTAGGTATGTCTATATGTTTATATATTTGTCTGTAAAGGATTTACTCCTATACTAATAAACCGATCATTATGAATTTTAGAACACAGATGCTAGGCCTAAGGGGTCGTAATATGGGTTATATTTCGTTTAATTCAGTTTTATGCAAAGAGGGTGAAAGGGTGGAGAGGCCCTTCGTGAAAATTCAGATACCTCCGATTTTGTTAAATTTGAACAATAGGTGTTAGTTCTTATGGAGTATTTTAAAGGGTTTTCGGGGGCACAATATGAGAACAACCTCCCATTTAAAAATTCAAATATTTCAGATTTGCATTGAATTTGATCTATGGTCATTAGACACCAATTAAGCAAGATTGCCTGAATTTTAATTTCTTCTCAAACCCCCTTAACCTTAGGCTTGAAATTTGAGATATCTTCTATAATTAAAATCATGTGATCAATTTTGATCAAAATTAGAATAAGGATTCTAGACATTTTGAGTTTAATCTTCGTAAGGGGACATAAAAGTGGTGCAAACTGTTCTGTTCAGACGAATTAATGTTGCCCGTCTTGAGACAGGTGTTTTTCTAGTATATATATATATATATATATATATATATATATATATATATATATATATATATATATATAAAGTCAGTTTATGTTATATTCCAATAACCATGGTTTTATTTTATTTTTTTTATTTTTTCACATTTCCAAAAAATATATAATTTCTGTGAGATATATTTTTTACGGTCCGTTTCATTTGTCTTGTGCCAAACAACATTTTTATGTCAATATCGTCTCTGCAACACTACAAAATCATCAGAAAAAATTCACAAAATGTGAAAAAATAAAAATAATAAAATAAAACCATGGTTATTGGAATATAATATAAACTGACTTATATTCTGCTCTGTTGTCAATAATTGACAAGCATTGAGCTGAATCGTTTAAGAAGACTACAAAGTAAAAGGAACTGGCGGTATATGCTAATATATATATTGTTATTAATAATTATATATATATATATATATATATATATATATATATATATATATATATATATATATATAGTGTCCTCAAAAAATTATACACCCTTTGAATTGTTGTAACTCGTTCAATTTACTGATTTTAACTTGCAAACAAGATTGATAGAAGAGTAAGAATAAACATTTAAAAATACTGACATTAAAATAAACAAACATATTTGAAATTATCTTTTAATATTAATTTATTAATATGATAATAATGTAAAGGCTACTTAGGGTAATTTCAGAATGTTCATAAATTAACCCTAACCTTAACCCGAACCGGGTATATGTTCGGGTTAATTTATGAACATGGTTGAGGAAATGTTGCAAGACGTTTGTAGACCCAATATCTCATGATGTGAAAGGTGTATT
The DNA here is from genome assembly GCA_963556195.1 of Sepiola atlantica. Taxonomy (NCBI): domain Eukaryota; kingdom Metazoa; phylum Mollusca; class Cephalopoda; order Sepiida; family Sepiolidae; genus Sepiola; species Sepiola atlantica. Next base: position 17,396,319 of record OY744547.1, on the reverse strand, counting down.
GAGCAGAATGGGTTATGGTTAGGGTTAGGGTTAATTTTATGACCATTCTGAAATTACCTCAAGTTGCCTTTATGTTTATTAAAAGTTAATTTTCTACGTGTTTGTTAATTTTACTGTCAGTATTTTTAAATGTGTATTCTCACTTATCTATCAACTTTGTTATCAAGCTAACATCAGTATATTAAACGAGTTATAACGATTCAAATATAGATTTCGGTTACATGTTATTACGGATTATCTTGGATTTGGCACTCATTTTTTTTTATTGTATATTTTGTCTGGCGAGGCTCCAGTTGTTGTAGGTGTTAGATTTGCTGGGTGGCAGATTTGCTAGTACAGACGTTGGTGCAGGTGAATGAGTGCGGTCACGGTGACCTTGTCCCGGCGTGGGACAATAAAGTTCGCAGAGTGTATTCGGGGTGATCTTACATCAGGGTGAGATCTGACGAGGTAAGTTCAGAAGGGCCAGAAGCAAAGCGATATGAGATCCCGTGGATGTGACGTAATGTGGGACCAAAGCGACGGTACTGATGTTGGCCTGATCTTCTGTAATATATATATATATATATATATATATATATATATATATATATATATATATATATATATATATTAGTTATTAAAAATAACAAGCAATTTGAACGCCATACAATGCATTAAGGTATGGCGTTCAAATTGCTTGTTATTTTTAATAACTAATATTTCCATATAAACAATGCTGTCTAACCGAGGACAACAACCATATTATTCAAATTGCACCGCCATGTGCCGTCCGGAAAAAAAAGACTCTCATTCGTTCATTTACATCGAACTGATAACACAAAAAAAAAAACAAGATGAGATCTAAAAGGAAAAAAAAAAATGAAAGGTATTTTTATATATCTTTATTTAATTCTGATGAAGAAGTATATCTTCGAAAATTCAATTGAAAAAAAAAAGTTAATAAAACTTAAATGCATTGTATGGCGTTCAAATTGCTTGTTATTTTTAATAACTAATATTTCCATATAAACAATGCTTTCTAACCGAGGACAACAACCATATTATATATATATATATATATATATATATATATATATATATATATATATATATATATATATATATATATATATATATATATATATATATATATATACAGGGTGGGCCAAAATAAGGGTCCTATCTTTAAATTTGAATAATTTGAATTTGAATAACTTCCACAAAATAAAAGTTAAACTCACCAAACTTTATGTGTGTGTAGACTGACCCTTCCGAGATTTTTTGAAATAAACAAAACAAATTTTAGCCGAAAAACACTTCTTAAAACTTACAAAAACTAAAGTATTGTTTTTTACACTGTTTTGAGTTTTTTAAGCAAAAATAATGTTTTCTAAATGAGGGTACGTTCCTTAGGGCTAATACGGCTCATGCTTGCTTCGGAAGGGGTCCTTTACTTATTCTAAAAAAAAAAATTTAAAAAATCAATAAATAAAAAAGTTATGAATTTTTAAAAATAGGACCCTTATTTTTGCCCACCCTGTATATATATATATATATATATATATATATATATATATATATATATATATATATATATATATATATATATATATATATGCAAACATTTCTGACTAAATATGTGCATAAAAGTTTCGGCTAAAACTTATGTTGCATTGTTCTTCTTTCTTTTCTTTCTTTCTTTCTTTCTTTCTTCCACGAGTTTGAATATGGGTCGTTGTGTCCTCGATTCCTTTTTGTCCTCGATATCGAAAATGTGTTGCGTAATTTGATTTTTTCTTTCCACTTCGTAGCCGCCATGTTGTCGCCTGTTCCCTCATATTCGTGTCGTCGGTTGTTTTCGTCGCTGCTATGCATCTTTTCAAGCCGCCATCTTGGAATCAACGTTTGGACTTTTTTGATTCCAAAATGGCGGCTTGAAAATCGGCCCACGTTATGTCCGATGTATGGGGCGGGGGGGGGGGAGTCTCGTATTATTTTCTTTAATGTTAGTCTTGCATGTTTTTGCCTTACTGTCTTTTTTTTTTTTAATTTCATCTGTCTTCTTTGTTTAACTTTCTTCCTTTTTGCGATGGACCAGTGTGCTTACTTTTTTTATTATCAAATGAAGGTCTCTGATGAACAGCCAGTGTAAACTATCGACTGTATTTTTGTTTACGGGTTGTGAAACGTTCGTAAAACGGAAAAAGATATAAGCATTCGCCGAAACAAAAAAATAAATAAAAGGTTATGATTGTGGACTAACGTTTTTCTTTGGTCAGTGGAATTTATATATATATATATATATATATATATATATATATATATATATATATATATATATATATATATATATATATATATATTGTGCACTTTTGAAAAAATATTGCTATTAAGTTTAATATATTTGAACTCATTTAATTTATATATATAAGGAAATTGACAACATCTTTGAGGTACGCATGAAAATGTATTTAAGTGAAATATTTTTGAAAATCAACACAACGTGCAATTTAAATGAAAAAATCATTTATTTAATTTTTTTTCAACCTTTCGTTGTAGAACAACTTTGTCGGGCGAGACTGTCTTGTAGTGTTTTTTTCTTCTTCTTCTTCTTCTTCTTCTTCTTCTTCTTCTTCTTCTTCTTCTTCTTCTTCTTCTTTCTCGTTGTGATGGTATTAACCCCGAGGGGTCGAATCACGGTAAAAGCTGAAGAGCACGTCAAGTTCTAGAAAACGTTATAAGTAGAGTCCGGTCGATTTCACTTATATATATATATATATATATATATATATATATATATATATATATATATATATATATATATATATATATATATATATATATATGTGTGTGTGTGTGTGTGTGTGTATCAATTTCATGCCCACTCCTATGTTGTGTTCCTCTGTCTTCTTCCATTTTATCGCCTTTACCCCCTCCGCCTGCCACCTCCCCTATACTAGCTCAGTAGGTGTGAAAGTGAAAAAGAAAAAGAAAATAAATAAAAATATAAAAAGTAGAATAAGAAATAAAGAAGAATGTGTCACCCACTTGTCATATTTCAATGTCACTTAAAGTCTTCTTATATGGTCCAATCGGATCATCTTTTCCTTCTGCCATGTGTGTGCCGTTCAAAATAAAATGATTTCCAAATCTTCACTTTCTCTGAAGATGTTCGCTAACACGAACGAAACCGGTCAAAATCTCTTGTTTTTGTTTTTCTCCTGCACTTTAACCTGTTTTCCGTTTGTCATTTTTCACACATTTTGTCTACCACGGCATTTCATTTTCATGACTTCGTGTACCTTACCCCATATATATATATATATATATAATTGAAATATAAGCCAAATTAGCAATACAAGATTTTTTTTTCTTACATTAATCCTATCGATTACGGAATAAAATTCCTTCTTCAGGGGTGACCAGTATTGAGTCAATTTTATTAACTTTCCATGCAATACTTTGAAACTTGAACGATAAATACACACACATTACTTGATAGCGTGCCAACGCATTCTTCGTTCGACACCGGTTTTTTTAATTCTACCCGCCATTCATAACAGCAAGGCGATGACATCGTATCATCATTGACGTTTATCAAATTAACAAAGAAATAAGTTTCTTTATTCTTGTTTTTTTTATGATAAAAAAAAATGACTCAATACTGGTCACCTCTGAAGAAGGAATTTTATTCCGTAATCGATAGGATTAATGTAAGAAGAAAAAAAAATTAATCTTGTATTGCTAATTTGGCTTATATTTCAATTTTATTAACTTTCCATGCAATACTTTGAAACTTGAACGATAAACACACACACATTATATATATATATATATATATATATATATATATATATATATATATATATATATATATATATATATATATATAAAATAAAATGTGAAGGTAAAAGTATACTTTTAGAGGATATAACCTATAGTGAAATAGTTTAAGCTCAATATATGATATAGAGCAATTATCAAGATAAATGAAAGAAGAGAGATAAATATGTATGAATGACATCTTTAAATTTCCTTTCACCGGACACCTTATCTACGGACATTCACCAACTGGACAGACTCCATATTTGTTACACGCACACCCTTACTCTCCATTACTTTATATTTTTTTCAAATTTTGAATTTTGGCTTTTCCACTGCCAACTTATCTATTTATGTAATTCCTCTGATGATAAGATTTTAATCTTTGAAAAGCCTTGGCTTAAGGAAAGAAAAATACACATGTTTTTACCGAGTACACCTTGCATTGAACAATCGAAGTTGAAATAGATTTGTCATTCGTACATATGTATCTCTCTTCTTTCATTTATTTTTAATATATATATATATATATATATATATATATATATATATATATATATATATATATATATATATATATACAGTAATCTATGAAAATATATGTATGGCAATTAAGCTACACAGAGGCTCCCGCGTTTCATCCCAGGGGGGGGGGGATCTTCAGGCTAAAATGCATGGAGTTATTTTTGCCGGGTGTTTTTATGTACACGGCTAGCTAGTTAACCAATCAGATTGTTTGTTGTTCTCTCAGCCAATCGTTGGAATTCCCGCGAACAAAGGTCTTGTTGGTGTTGGTGTTACTTCCTATATGCTGTTCTATTGTTCTGTTTTCTATAGATTTGCCTATATCCTGTTTCCTTTGTTGTGTCAATATAATGGGTGAATTTATTTTAACACGTGGTTCCTTGTATTTCTATTTTAGGTTTTAATTTATATATATATATATATATATATATATATATATATATATATATATATATATATATATATATATATATATATAATACTATACGATAATTCGATTCGAACC
>OY744547.1:17353985-17388985 GCA_963556195.1 Sepiola atlantica | reverse complement strand
TATATGTATATATATATATATATATATATATATATATATATTTATATATATATATATATATATATATATTTATATATATATATATTTATATTTATATATATATAAATATATATAGAGAGAGAGAGATAGAGATAGAGAGAGAGAGAGAGAGAGAGATAGATAGATAGATAGATAGATAGATAGTGTGTACTAGATAGATAGATAGATAGATAGATAGATAAACAGATAGATAGATAGATAGATAGATAGATAGATAGATAGATAGATAGATAGATAGATAGATTACCGTATAGCAAGATAATAGGTGGTTCCTTCCTACAATACAAAATATATATTGTTTTTATATTTTTTGTCATTTCATCTTGCTCGTTTTTATTTGATTTCTTTTCTATTTTTTCTTTTTTTTTTTGCACTCATGAACTTTTATTGTATCTGATCGCGTATGCGTGTGGTCGTCGTGTAGACGCACATGGACCTGCTTTCCCGCGCTTCGATGATAAATGGCGCTTTTTTCCCCCTCCTCTTTCCGTCTCACCCTCGTTCCTTCTTCCCTTATCATTTTCTTCCTTTGTGTCTTTCTTCTTGCGTTAACGGAAGTAGAAAACCTACCCTCAAAACTGGAACATAAGATAAAGGTTACTCCGAAAAACATGTCTGTGAGTATTGATTTACTCCTCTCCAGGAGTTAGGCACAAGGCCAGTTTTTATCTTACTCCCACAAGTAAGATGTGACCCAAGGTCGGGTCGGGAAAGTGGGGTTTGAAAAGCCAGCGCTCGAGAGGTGAGCACTCTGGCCATTAAAAATTGCCTGGGCAGCCCCGTCGGCATTCCCCGGTAGGGGCGCCTCAAGTAGTAAGCAATAAACTTACTCCTCCCCAAAGAGGGGAGGCGAAGCCTGGGAGGGTGGACCTCCTAGATCTGCACAGGGCGAACCCACAGACCGGCGAAATCAAGGCCCGAAGGCCAAGACGGTACCGGTCTATGGTGTGTAGTATCCATCGGAACAGATTCCGTTATAAATTGTTGATATGTTGATATATTTGTATGCACATGATTTACTCCTAAACTAAAAACCGTACAGGGTCCAAATGTGTGTTATATGTAGCCTAATTTTGTTTTGTGCAAACGAGGTTAAAAGGGGATGGATGGAAGCCATTCCTGAAAACTCCTTCGATATTTTGTAAAATGTTCACAATAGGTATTAGATATCAATTAATAAATATTGCACAAACCCCAGTTTCTCTTGAGTACTTTAAAGGGGTGTATGGTGCACCGCATAATATAGGCACAACCTCCCATTAGAATGTTTTTAAAGAAGGGTTCCCCTTTCCTTTACTCCCTTTGTATAAACCTCGATTAAACTAAATACGACCCACATTACGATCCCTTACGCCTGGCAGTTGTGTTACAAATTAATAATAAGTTGGTATTTATCTACCTCCCACAGAGTAAAATGTGACACAAGATCGGAAAGTGGGATTTCATAAGTCAGCACCCTAGAGAAAGAGCACTTATGACCTTTAAAAATTGCCTGGGCAGCCCCGTCGGCATTCCCCGGTAGGGGCGCCTCAGCCGATTAGCAATAAACTAACCTCTTCTCAAAGGGTGAGAAGACAAAGCCTGGGATGCTGGGCCTCCTAGAACTGCACAGGACAAACCCATAGACCGACGGAAATCAAGCCCCGAAGGCCAAGACAATACCGGTGCAGTATCCATCGGAACAGATACTACACTTTGACCCTGGCCAAAAGGCGGAGAAATTAATAATAAGTTGATTAATTTAAGAGTAAATCCTGTTAATATGCAAATATATAAACATATACACATACCTAACTTTATATAGAGGGGTGTGTGTGTGTGTGTGTGTGTGTGTGTGTGTGTGTGTGTGTGTGTGCGTGCGAGGGAAGAGGTTCTGCTTCAATTCTTACAGTTCACGAATGTGTGGATTTAGCCGAGCAGAAACACATTTAAATAAGTGTTTAATTCACTATCAAATTTTATCTAAACACAAGTGAACGCATTAGTCTACCAGCTGTCGTGTGTTTTAAGGTGTATTTAAATGAAGGGACATTTTAGCAGTATTGGAAAAAAAACGATCTTGAAGTCTTCTTCTTCTTCTTCTTATCTTCTTCTTTGCGTGTCTCTTTGAAGTGTCACGTGGTCATACGACAGTTTCCCACCTTTTTGTTTTTACACAGTCCTATCCATTATTATTGTATTCTGCAATATCTTTTAAACTGCACCGGTTGAGAAGCCGAGGGCAGATAAGGCAGTGATGCACCTCGTTTGGTCCTCCTCTCCACATTCGCAGATGGTTGGTTCGGTTTTCTAGCCCCATCTAGTTATAGCATCTTTTGATAGCCCCATTCCCGTTCTAAGGCGGTTGAGTGTCATTCACTGAACCCAAGGTGCTTCTGAGCCATAAGGAAGGACTTTAGAAGGGAGCGATTCCCATATCAGTAGGAAGAGGAGGGCCATTCTCTAGCCCTCTGGTCCACATCTGCAACTTGGTTTATTCCTGAGATGTTGTTAGGGGCTCGACATGGCTGATGAAGTTTCTCCTTGACTCCAGTCTTTGGGCCGCTGGTGCACGTCCACGAAGGAGATGGCGTTCATCACTGGTAGCCTTTGTGATCTCTACTTGGCTGGCTACTTCCTGAAGTTAGAGCTATCAAATTATCAATGCTATGGAGTGATGGAGATGTATACTTTCTTTGGTGAAAACATCTGTTGTTCTCCATTTTGTATAGCATGTTATATTAAGTATCTTCTTGCATGTTTCGCATCCCTCTTTAATATTTGTCTTCAACAAACCGTTTATGTAAGAATAAATGTGCATATATGTAAATCTAACTGTTTCTACACTATCACCCTTTTCTCTTTCTTTCGAAACCTATGTTTTATCCATGATAGACAACATTCAAAATGGCGGCCTCATGCTCTGGAAAGAGTTATAGTGTGATGCTGATATACCCTATTCGTGACTAAAAGGACTCTTCCAGACACTATGTATAGAGGGGATAACTACGAAATCTCGACGCAGTCTCGGAGCAGTCTTTCTGTAACATAATATTCTGTACTTCTGTAAATACACACTCTTGTAAATATACCACCCTGTTGTCTTATTTATTAAGGCGCATTAAAGATCAGAACAGAAATATATATATATATATATATATATATATATATATATATATATATATATATATATATATATATATATATATATATATATATATATATATATATATATATATAGCAGTTATACGCTTACGATCTATTTTCTTTTGAGCAAGTTTATCCTTCCACGCGTAGTGATTGATACGTTATCCAATCAGAACACTTTGCGCGGGAGGCACTTCTGCTGAACTGGTGTTACATTGTTTTTCCGCTTTTTCACCAGTTTGTGCGTTTTACGTCAAGCTGAACAGACAGCTATGCTCGTGTATCTCCTTAAACGAAAACTTGATATGCGCGAGACATGTGGACGCAGAGATTAATATTGTTATGGGGTGATGGTGATCTACCCTATTCGTGACTAAATGGACTCTTCCAGACACTATGTATGGAGGAGATTACGACGCAGTCTCGGAGCAGTCTTTCTGTAACATACTATTTTGTAGTTCTGTAAGTACACACTGTTGTAAATATACCACCGTGTTGTCTTATTTATTATCGACCTTCAAGGTCACAACACTTAAGAGTGGAAATCTTCTCCGATCATTGATTCATTTCAACAAATTTAAAGAAGTGTTGTCCCTCATAGGCGATTTTTTTTTAAAGATCAATCAAATATTTCAGGTAATGGAGAGATGGGATTACCCAATACAGGGAATACCATCAACCACATCAAATGAGGAAATTGAACCTCAACTTCGAATGTTGGTTGAAGAAGACATTAGGATTCTAATTGAAACGATAATCAAGAAAATGGTGGTTCCACGTGGTTCATTATTTTCAGGTGTGCGTGAGAATCGCCTCTCAGTAAGTGTTCAAATGTACAAAAATGACAAATTAATTTTATTAGACAACTTGTTAAGACAATAAAAGATAAAGAGTTTGTAAAAAGATGAGAGTACAAAGTGTCCAAAGAAACGTTCTTGTGAAAGAAGGCGTTTCATCTGTAAGTAGAAATTGAGTATTTATTTACCTCCTCTCCAGGAGGGTAGGCACAAGGCCAGTTTTATCTTACTCCCACAAGTAAGATGTGAACCAAGGTCGGGTCGGGAATGTGGGGTTTGAAAAGCCAGCGCCTGAGAAAGTGAGCACTCGGGCCATTAAAAATTGCTTGGGCAGCCCTGTCGGCATTCCCCGGTAGGTGCGCCTCAGGTAGTAAGCAATAAACTTACTCCTCCCTAAAGAGGGGAGGCAAAGCCTGGGAGGGTGGACCTCCTAGAACTGCACAGGACCGACAACCCCCAATAGACCGGCGTAAATCAAGCCCCGAAGGCCAAGACAATACCAGTTTATGGGGTGTAGTATCCATCAGAACAGATACTACACTTTGATCTTAGCCAGAAATTGAGTAGACATGTTTGTTTCGGCAGTCTAGTTGTGCGTTAAGAAGGAATTGCGCATACATGTTCATTTCGGTTGACGCCGTGTATTTTAACAAGTGTGTAAAGAAATAGGCATATGTACATTCGTATGTTTATGCCGGGATTAGCTTTTGAAGGCGTACCCACGTACGCCGGGTAGAGACGAAAAATACGCGCACAAACAGAATTTGGTTAGCAGTGTGAATATTGCTGAAAGCCTCTCAGGCCTCAAAGAAGCCCCGGTTGGATTGTGCTGTACGCACATGTGTTCTCTCTAGGAGAACAGAAAAGAGAAGAAAAAAAAACGCTATGTTCAAGTTTTTATACTACGCGTAAATTTTTAGCACTGAATATTGTCGCTTCTTTTGTTGGTTGAAAGTAACTGCTGCTTTTTTTCTTTTGAGTAATTTTAACGGACCCGGAAGAAAAAATGGCCGAATAGATCAGGTCAGTTTAATTTTATTCGAATTGGATTTTATGGTTTGCATTACTCCTATCAGTTCTTAGGGACTCTGAATTTGGACATGATAATATTCAAAACCAAGTGAGTTTTCTGAACTTTTCATATTATTTGTTTTCTCTATCGTTTTTTATCGTTTTATTAATGTACATATACCTTGAATACAATTTTCACTGTTATCTACTGCATCGATAGCAAACGAATTTCCCGCCTGGATACCCCTTGTCGTTTTTGGACCACCATTCACCCATTGGATTATTTTTTAATCAACCTCTTTGATATCTTGCCTGGAGCTATTTTAGACTTGTTGACTTGGATGAACTGTATAGTTTTACTAAAAAGTATGTTTTGGGCCGATATATTTGATGTTTTATATACCTTTATGTATTTTTATATATATTTTTATATATATGTTTTTCAAAGTTTAATTTTTATTATCTGCAGTAATGTCATTGCGGTAATGGTCCTCTGAGGAGAAGAGTTTCTTTGAAAACTCATGAGTTAAGGACTTTAAAGAACTTTGTCTAAACATTGAATTGTAATAAAATTTGATTCGCACCTTATTTTATTCTTTCACTTTATATATATATATATATATATATATATATATATATATACTGAAAATTGCGTTAGCATGAAGATTGCGTTAGCATGAAGATTGCGTTAGCATGAAACATCGATGTCTCTAGGTATTTAAATAATTTATATTTATTCATAAAAATATTATTGTTTATATATATATATATATACATATATATATATATATATATATATATATATATATATATATATATATATATATATATATATATAGGGAGGGGCTTTTTTATCACGTGCATACGCATGCACAACATCTCTCGCTTTCTCCCCTTACAAATACCCCCTCTCTCTCTCTCTCTCTCTCTCTCTCTCTCTCTCTCTTTCTTTCTTTCTCCCCCTCCCTCTCTCTCTCTCTCTCTCTCTCTCTTCGCTGACTGTAATATGGAAGGTTGATTATAATCACCCCCCCAAATGTTCTTACTTCGATAAAATAAAGGTGGGGGTGGGACTGCACCGTTAATCTTGAAGATATATATATATATATATATATATATATATATATATATATATATATATATATAGAGAGAGAGAGAGAGAGAGAGAGAGAGGGGGGGGGGGCAACGTGATCTTTAGCAGAAAAAAAGTGGTTAGCTGTACTCTATCCCTTGTTATCAATGAAAGCAGACGATTTCACCCTTGGATTTAGCTCAAAGGAAAGGGGCGTAATCTGGGGCGTAACGATAAGGGACCCTACTTCTTCGGTTACAATTACTACGCGTTTTGTTTTTTGTGTGTGTGTGCTATTTACAAAAACATCTACAAAACAAATAAAGAAGAAAGGGATACAAAAAAAAAACTACGATTGACTGTTTTTCTTTTTTTTTCTTTTTTTTTGACGATGGGAAGACCATCATCTCCTCCTGTCCCCCCCCTCAACACCTCCCCCCCCCAAAAAAAAAAATAACCATATTCGAACAATAAGAAATTTGAAATAAAAGAGAACAGAGTAAGTCTAAAATCTCTACGTTTGTATTCGCGTATGCGTGCGAATTCATGCAGTAGCGTGCAAAGGGTGGGGGGGGGCGATGGGGCGATGACCCACCCAAATTGGGGGCCATCCAATCATTCAAACTATCTTCCTTTCTCATGGTATTTCTCAGTATTAGAACTTACACTTAAGTCTTTTGGACATACAATCAAGGATTTGTCCCCGACACAACCAGGACATCACCAGACCCCTGCACGATACTAAATACATGTGAGGCGTGTTAGCTCAACAAAGGTACCGGTTCCATGTCAGAAAAGTGGTCAATTTGAAAATGATTTGTTTAGAAAACGTTATGTGGTTGGATTGGATAATACAATAATTAGCATAGTCAGGTTTCATCGCTTATCAAAAAAATTAAAATGTCAAAATCAAGTAAAATGTAAAAAACGTAAAATGTCCAAAAATTAAATGTCAACAAGTAAAATATGAAAGAAGCAAAATATGAAACAAGTAAAATGTCAAAAACAAATAAATTGTCAAAAAAAAACGTTAAATGTCTATAAATCAAATGTTAAAAAGTAAAATGTAAAAAACGTAAAATGTCCAAAAATTAAATGTCAACAAGTAAAATATGAAAGAAGCAAAATATGAAACAGGTAAAATATCAAAAACAAATAAATTGTCAACAAAAACGTTAAATATCTATAAATCAAATTTTAAAAAGTCAAATGTTAGCAAATAAAATGTAAAAAAACGTAAAATGTCAAAACCAAATAAAATGTTAAAAAAAACCGTAAAATGTAAAAACCAAATAAAATGTCAAGTAAAATGCGAAACAATTAAAATGTCAAAAACAAATAAAATGTCAAAAACAAATAAATTGTCAAAAAATGTAAAATGTCTACAAATAAAATGTTAACAAGTAAAATGTAAAAAAATATAAAATGTCTACAAGTAACACGTGGAAAAATTAAACTTCAAAAACAAAATGTCCACAAATAAAATGTCAACAATTAAAATGTGAACAAGTAAAAATTACAAAAGACAAAATAATTAAATTACAAAACAGTAAAATCTATTTTTAAAAAAGTAAGATCTCATCAACAAGTAAAATAAAAAATAACGTAAAATGTCAACTAGTAAAATGTCAAAAAAATGAAATTAAAAAACAGTAAAATCTCAGAAAAAAAGTAAAATCTCATCAACAAGTAAAATGAAAAAAAACGTAAAATGTCCACAATAAAATGTCAACAAGTAAAATGTCCACAATAAAATGTCAACAAGTAAAATGTCCACAATAAAATGTCAACAAGTAAAATGTCCACAATAAAATGTCAACACGTAAAATGTCCACAATAAAATGTCCACGAATAAAATGTCAACAAGTAAAATGTCCACAAATAAAATGTCCACAAATAAAATCTCAACAAGTAAAATGTCAACAAGTAAAATGTCCACAAATAAAATGTCAACAAGTAAAATGTCCACAATAAAATGTCAACAAATAAAATGTCCACAGTAAAATGTCCACAAATAAAATGTCAACAAGTAAAATGTCCACAAGTAAAATGCCCAAAACATTTTAAGCCATCGACAGTTATCGATTTTTCCTCATTTTTTTGATGGGCAATTCAATATTTATATTTTCTCATTTAATTTCTCAGTTTTGTATCAAAATGTATGCAAACACGATGAAACGAATAATGGGTTTTTAATCAAACAGATTTTAATAAAACTAGCATGGCTGCCCGGCGTTGCCCGGTGGCATCGACAACAAAAATAGAAGAGTTAAAAAAAATGCGTGTAACATCTTTCTTTTAAAACTTCTCTCTCTCTACCTCTCTATCTCCCCTCTTTATCTATCTATCTTTACCCCCTAACTCTCCCTCCTCTCTCTCCCCTCCCCCGCTTCTCCCTGTCATATATCAGGTTAAAAATTCATGTAGGAGTTTATGACATATTTCCATTCTATGTACCACGTTTGTTCAAAATGAAACATACTTATCTGGGATGGAACGGTGGCTAAGTGGTTAACGACGCAGACTGAGGACCTGGGTATGCCAGGTTCGAATCCAGTTCGTTCCACAGAAACACTTTCATCAAAGGAGAGGAGGTAAATAAAATACTTATCTAAGTAGTGTGATTAATGTAGTACCAAAAGATATCTGGCGATGGGAGTCTATCTGCAAAACCCTTGTAGGCGTTTATAACATGAACGTCTGGTGCGAACGCAGACCCCACAATATTATTCTGCCACTTTTGTTCAAAATGAAACATGCTTATCTAAGTACTCTGGTTAATGTAGTTTTATTATCAAAATGTAACAAACACAATTAAAACGATTAATGGGTTTTTAATCTAATAGATTTGTTCAACCACCTGTCGTTGCTTTGATCAATTTAACCACTTATCTAGATATAAAATTAGGTAGGCTTATACGTTTATATATTTGTATGTATCGAATTCACTCATAAACTAATTAACCGATCATTATGACTTTTGGAACATAACTGCTAGGCGTGAGAGTGGGTAACGTGGGATACATTTAGTTTAATTTAGTTTTATTCAAGGGGGAGCAAAGGGGGGGGGGGAGCCCATTCGTAAAAAATCAGGTACTTCCGATGTTTGTGAAATTTTAACGATAGGTATTAGACATCACTTAATAAATATTCCCCAAATTTAAGTTTCTTTGGGGTATTTCAGAGGGTTTTTACGGGACATAATATGAAATATCCAATTTTAAAATTAAAATATTGCAGATTTGCATTAAATTTGATCCACAGTTATTTGACACCTATTTAGCAAGATTCTCTGAATATGCTGCAACTGCAACAATCGATTAAAAGAACTGACGAACCAGAATCAAATGGTGATTTTGTAGGAAGAAAACTATCGATAACAAAACTCTAGAAGGAGACTGACTTTACTTTATATATTAGAATTATTAACGTACAAAGCCACCATCCGCCCATGCATGGAGTATTGTTGCCACATCTGGGCTGGTGCATCATCTACTAGTCTCTCCCTCCTTGACAGGGTCCAAATAAGGGTCGCCAACCTAATAGGTCCCTCACTGTCAACCAAGCTCCAGTCCCTGTCCCATCGCCGCAATGTAGCATCCTTGTGCTTGTTTTACAAGTACTTCAATGGATTATGCTCCGATGAATTGGCTACTCTGGTGCCCCCTCGACGTAAATTCACTAGACCAACTCGACAATCAACTAAATCCCATTCATTCACTGCGGAGGTCCCCAGATGCCGGAGAGCTTTCTACTCAAATAGCTTCTTTCCTCGTGCTGCTGGCCTCTGGAACTCCATCCCTGCCCCCTGTTTCCCCGACAGTACTGACATGCAGAAATTTAAAACTAATGTAAACAGACATCTCGCTGCGCAGATCCCAATTTAGGTTGACCTCCTCCTGGGGTGAACTATGTTAAAAAAAAAAAGAAGTCCTGTAAGTTTATATTGTCATTATTTCTGACATGCTAGCAAGTTTAGTCTAGTTCAGTACTCCGATGTTATAGCATGTGTCTGTTCCATTAGGTTACCCACGTGATACCCTTTACTCCTACCACGTCGCCCACGTGACTTGAAAAACAAAACAATGGTTATAACTGAGATTAAAAAAAAATGAGGAGGTTATCTGACCTGTGTGAATTAATTTTTTTATGACACGAATCAATTTATTTAGAAAACCAATAACGAAACAGATCTTTTTTATATGTAGTTTTTGTTTATAAAGCTATTCCGTCCAATGAAATAGGGGACATATTACTTTACTTTATGTACAAGGTTATGAATATACACATCAAATTCTACTAAATATGTCATCGTCCTTTACATTTTTATTGTTTGACATATTAGCAAGGAAAGAATCTTTTCTACTTTAGTGGGACGATTTTATAGCACGTCTCTAACCATTAGCTCGCCCACGGCCTTACCCACCACTCCTACCCTGTCGGCCACATGACAAGAAATACAAAACAACGTTGATCATTGAGAGGGGTTATCCGACCTGTGTGATCCCCACTTGTCATTCAAATATTAAGCCTTGTCTGCTTTCTAAAAGTAACTGTTCCTATTTACTTACGATGGCAAAGTTAGACACAAGGTCAGTTTTTAATGTGGGTTAAAAATCCAGCTCCCCAAAAAGGGGGGAACTCTGGATTATAACAAAAATTTAAATTTTCCTTAGTCTAGAAGGATTTCTCCTCTACTGACCGAGGACAGAAAAGACTAAGTGCAACATCCGAACAGATACTACACTTTGCTCCTGACCAAAAGTTCAATGGGATTCGTTAAGTTACTGTTCTAAAATCGGCCATTTTATTGAGAGGATAAAAATCATAGAAATCGACAAAAATGATCCAAAGATCCGGAACCAAATCTGGATCAGATATCAAATGTAAATGCCGTACACACTTGAATGGATCTGGATCCATATCCGGGTTGATTGCAAAATACAGTGAATGAAGGCACGTTTTCACACGACTTCAAAGATTTAATGGATCCTGGTTCATATTCGGATAAATTCCATAGTTTAATGGATCTAGATCCGTATCCAGATGACTTTCAAAATATAATGAATCTAGGATCTCCATTCTGAATACCTTCCAGGACTTAACGGATATTCGTCCATATACGAATAACTTCCTAAAATGAATGAGCCTAGATACACCTCGTGATTACTTCCAAAGTTGAATGATTCCGATCCAGATCAGGACGATTTCTAAAAAATTTAATGGATCGGAGTTCATATCCCGATGACTTAGATTACATCCAAGTTATCTCCCTTTTTGTTATACTAGCCAACAATAGAATGCGCTCACCTCCTACGACAGATGATATCACATGAGGAATTTAAAACTAGTCTCTCTCTCTCTCTCTCTCTCTCTCTCTCTCTCTCTCTCTCTCTCTCTCTCTCTCTCTCTCTCTCTCTCTCTCTCTCCGGACATGGCTTTTAAAGCCATTAGACGTGGCCCGACCGGCTGCCATTACATGGCTTTTAAAACTCTGGTAGCATTAGTTTTAGATTCTGTATTCTTATCGCAGCCACCCAGACTCCCAAAACACACCATCTCTCTCTCTCTCTCTCTCTCTCTCTCTCTCTCTCTCTCTCTCTCTCTCTCCCTCTCTCTCTTTCTCTCTCTCTCTCTCTATATATATATATATTTTTCTTCTGACCCTGGCAACACATGTCTTTCTTATTGTATTAGAACTTTAATGTATTCTTTCTTCGGTCTGTTCTTCCTTTGCATATCATATCATATTAAATACCACCTTACATGTTACGGCATACACGTGTTGACACATCGGTTCTCGTTAGATCACCGAAGTTAAGTACTAGATGGGCGACCATTTGGGAATGGTAAGCGATGTATGTCATCTTCCCATGACTGGAATATACATGCGAGTCGTGATCGCGTGTGAATTTGATATTCTCTATTAACTTCCTAGCCTAACCCTAACCCTACCACACCAGGTATTACCTGTTCGTTTGTTGTATTTTACATGTTTGTCTTCGACAAACTGTCCCTGTAAGAATAAACGTGTATATGTTTAAATATAACAGCTTCTTTTCAATGGCGACCTCCTGTCCAGGAAAGATGTAGACCAACACGTGCGTCGCTAAAAATGTAAAAGCTAGAATATAAAATATTAATTAGCTTTAAAATTCACGTTTGCTTCGACACGTTTTGTTTTATTTCCGGTTGAACTTCGATATCTTCAAAAGAAAATGTGTAAAATGGTGGATAAATTAATTTTCCTCGATGCTGTGCGTCTTTTAATGTCTAAAGACGATAATGTAACTGCTACGCCATCCCTGCGAATCCTTTTATTTAATATGATAATAATAGGTAACCAGGTTTATAATACAACAACAGAAGCTGAAGAGAGCCGGATGGCTAAGTCATTCTGCGCTTGAAACCGACGGTACGAATGTTGTACTAATTTTTCTGTACCAAAATAAATAAACATTACGCTCTTAATTTTTATTTTTTATTTTTTATTTTTAACTTTAATTCTCAATTAATCGAGCACTCTGCTGGGATGTTTCCTGCTACCTTACAAAGAAGTTGTATATATATATATATATATATATATATATATATATATATATATATATATATATATATATATATATATATCAATGTTTTCGTGTTACATTAAAGAAATCGATATATTAAGTCAACTTATGAATTATCAATTTATTATCTCTCGAAAGGAATCAACTTAATAGGAGCTTAATAATTAGGATTAATAAAAAAAATTGTCATATATATATATATATATGTATGTATGACTAGAACTAGTGTCTCTATGAATTTGCCATAGTTTGGATTTATCTCCCAAGTACTTTCCGACCCATCGTGATTCATCTTCAGATGAGACACATCCAAACTATGGCAAATTCATCAGCCAATTCCCCTCCGAAACTAAGATCCTGATTCGGACTATTGAAAGGATCTACCAAAGGATATCTAGACATGAGTTGTCTTTTATATTCAACAATACCTACCTGCAAGAGAAGATGCTGCCTATATATATATATATATATATATATATATATATATACCAATTATTTATTACCTACAGACATCGATGTTTCATTCTTACGCAATCTTCAGTGCAGAAAGCTAATTCCCGACGGTCGACGGGCGCGAACTCCGACCACATATGCATAAATATGTGTATATGTATATATTTATTATTAACGGTCAAACTTTCAGAATTAAAGCTCAATAGATGTTATTTTTTTAAACTCCAGAGCATGCATAATTGAATAATAGTAGGTTAGAGTCCAGTAATTATGTCTTAATTCATTTCTGAAAAACCATATCTAAAAAAACTATATTTTAGATGTGGCGTTCATCAAAATAAACGTAAACTTATATTCCTAAGTGAACCTACATACATAAATATTGTTATGTTTTTTTTTTCAACAAAAAAATAATACTATTACGAAACAATGGTTTTAAAAATATGTCTAAATACCCTTTCTAATTCAAATTGGCGCTACCTCGCCTTCAGACATAACGTGATTTTCTGATCCGGAAGTCCATTACCATCGGACGATGAAGAAAAAGAAGAAGAAAAAGAAAAACACTCTTTGACAAGGAGAATTGTAATTCTCGAAAGCTAAGATTAAAATAAATAATATTTATTTTAACACCACCATTGTTATGGTTTTTTCAACAACAAAAAATAATACTATTACGAAACAATGGTTTAAAAAATATGTCTAAATACCCTTTCCATATATATATATATATATATATATATATATATTTTTTGATTTTATTCCATTAATTGCGACAAAACAGGTTTTGTTTCATTGGCGCGAGTAGCTACCAAATCGTCGGGCGAAAGGAATTCAAATGGCTTAAAATTTTAAGTTCACTCTAACGGGAGATTGAAAATTGAAAATACATTGGAGGGGGAGGGGGATAGAGTTGGGGCTTTGTCTATAACGGCGACATGGGACATGAGAGGGGAGGGGGGGGGAACTCCAACAAGTCGTGTTTCAAATTATTACGTGGGAGGTTTTGCACGTGTCATGTGCTGTGTCAATCTCAATCTCGGCCGGGGTGGGAGGAGGGGGATGGGGCGACGGCCGGAGTGAGTTAAATTTAAAATTAAAATTTAACTCACTCCGGCCGTCGCCCCATCCCCCTCCTCCCACCCCGGCCGAGATTGAGATTGACACAGCACATGACACGTGCAAAACCTCCCACGTAATAATTTGAAACACGACTTGTTGGAGTTCCCCCCCCCTCCCCTCTCATGTCCCATGTCGCCGTTATAGACAAAGCCCCAACTCTATCCCCCTCCCCCTCCAATGTATTTTCAATTTTCAATCTCCCGTTAGAGTGAACTTAAAATTTTAAGCCATTTGAATTCCTTTCGCCCGACGATTTGGTAGCTACTCGCGCCAATGAAACAAAACCTGTTTTGTCGCAATTAATGGAATAAAATCAAAAAATATATATTTTGCTCTGAATTTTCATTGAGCACTCTCATAAACCCGGTTTCAACTTCCTTCGGATTCATACCCCCTGGATATTTGTAACAAGTTAATTATATATATATATATATATATATATACATACAGGGTGGGCCAAAATAAGGGTCCTATCTTTAAATTTGAATAACTTGAATTTGAATAACTTCCACAAAATAAAAGTTAAACTCACCAAACTTTATGTGTGTGTAGACTGACCCTTCCGATGATTTTTTGAAATAAACAAAACAAATTTTAGCCGAAAAACACTTCTTAAAACTTACAAAAACTAAAGTATTGTTTTTTACACTGTTTTGAGTTTTTTAAGCAAAAATAATGTTTTCTAAATGAGGGTGCGTTCCTTAGGGCTAATACGGCTCATGCTTGCTTCGGAAGGGGTCCTTTACTTATTCTAAAAAAAAAAAAATCAATAAATAAAAAAGTTATGAATTTAAAAAAATAGGACCCTTATTTTTGCCCACCCTGTATATACACACACATATATATACACACACATATATACACATATATGTGTATACATATGTATATATACATATACATATATATACACGTATATATGTGTATATATATATATATATATATATATATACCTAAAGCAAAAACTTAACTGAAATCACACTTCTAATGTATATTAATGTTTCGCCTTTTTCTTTTTCCTTTTTTTTTTCTTTCAGGAGCTTTCCTCATTCCGTATCTCATCATGTTATTCGTGGAAGGGATGCCCCTCCTCTACTTGGAACTGGCCATCGGACAAAAGTTCCAAAAAGGAAGCATCGGAGTATGGAATGCAATTCATCCGTATCTTGGTGGAATCGGTGTCGCCAGCGCAGTGGTGTCCCTGCTCCTCGCCATCTACTACAACGCCATCATAACTTGGTGTTTCTTCTACATGTTCAATTCGTTCCAGAAGAATTTACCCTGGGAGAAATGCCCCACAATTACGATTGACAATGTCACCATGCCGGTCGAGGAGTGCGACCTGGCGGGACCATCTTCGTATTACTGGTACCGTGAAACCCTGAATATATCATCGGGTATCGACGTCACCGAAGGCGTCAACCTTAAAGTATTTGGTTGCTTCGTATTCGCTTGGATAGTCGTCTATTGCTGTGTTTGCCGCGGTATCAAGTCATCGGGAAAAGTAAATAAAAGTTTCTTTTACTAATCCTTATCTTTCCAAACTATTTCTACCTTTTTTCTTTAGCCTACCCTATTTCCAAACCCTATCAACCACTCATTCTGTCAACCCTAACCAGTTTCTAGGTATGAGCTTAAATGACATATAATGATGATGTGTGTACATATATATATATATAAAATATTTGTTGTTGTTTATTATCTATGTACGTATACGTTTCGTCCCTTTTCAATCAGGACTCATCAGCATAGAGATATGACTATTCACTACCGGTCGTACGATTCGAAACCCTGGATTACAAGTATTTTTCAACTTACATCCAACGTCGTTAACCGCGCGCCCAATGTATGAATAGCCGATAAACAATGATAATTTAACACATATAAAAGCGGCTTGATGTCGAGGCATTCTACTTCTATTAAAGAAGGAATGATGCATATAAAGCAAGTGACGTCATGCTGTGTTTGTACTACCATTTAGAGTGTTCTACTTATTTTACGAGGAGCGACAAATATAAAATATTTGTTGTTGTTTATTATCTATGTACGTATACGTTTCGTCCCTTTTCAATCAGGGCTCATCAGCATAGAGATATGACTATTCACTACCGGTCGTACGATTCGAAACCCTGGATTACAAGTATTTTTCAACTTACATCCAATGTATGAATAGCCGATAAACAATGATAATTTAACACATATAAAAGTGGCTTGATGTCGAGGCATTCTACTTCTATTAAAGAAGGAATGATGCATATAAAGCAAGTGACGTCATGCTGTGTTTGTACTAATATTTAGAGTGCTCTACTTATTTTACGAGGAGCGACAAATATAAAATATTTGTTGTTGTTTATTATCTATGTACGTATACGTTTCGTCCCTTTATATATATATATATATATATATATATATATATATATATATATATATATATTGTGTGTATTTAGGCAGTATTTTTTCATTAAGGCGTGTGTGATTGAAGACGACAGAAATCTTCTGTTTAGTGATTCCTTTTTTTATTTTTTCCATTCGTCGAATGATCTTTTTGACGTGTAGATGGAATGAATTGATGAAGGATCCATGTGTTGGACTAACGTTTTCGATTCTCTCCGGAATCATCTTCAGGTCTTTAATGGCTAAAATGAATACAAAGCGAGTGAAAGAATGGAATTTCTTAAAAAATACGCCGGCAAACCGTTAGCGTAAAATACGGACGTCTACATTTTAAAATGTGACTATTGAAACAGTTCTTCGTTTATTTATTAATTTTATTTATTATTCTTATTCTTATTTTTAATTTAAAATAGTGGCTGATTTAAAATGTATTCATTTTAGCCATTAAAGACCTGAAGATGATTCCGGAGAGAATCGAAAACGTTAGTCCAACACATGGATCCTTCATCAATTCATTCCATCTACACGTCAAAAAGATCATTCGACGAATGGAAAAAATAAAAAAAGGAATCACTAAACAGAAGATTTCTGTCGTCTTCAATCACACATGCCTTATATATATATATATATATATATATATATATATATATATATATATATATATATATATATATATATATATATATATATATATATATATATTTCGGAGTTTTTTAGATGAGGATTTATGATTTGGATTATGTTGGATTATTCGGGTTAATTTTCTCATCTTTTCACAACGTTTCGGCCGATGTACCGTTCGATCTTCTTTAAGGCGCGTTGTATGTCGAACGGAGTTGCTTGGGATGATTGAGGAAATCAAGAATCGCTTCCGCCGGAAGTAAATTCACCGCACAGACTCTTATCACAGGAAATACACTTTTTAGGAGGTGGAGTAATGAAAGTAATGTATGGGGTAAGATAGTTTTAATTTACAATATAACCACAGAATGAAATGGCTGGCTGGTGCCCGAAGAAACTGAAATGCATCATAGTGGAATTTAATTCAATAATGAAATTTATGTGAGTGATATTATTTAGAATAATTGAAAAAACAAAAAAGGCATAATTAAGCAGATGAATTCTCTTATTTTAACAATGTTTGCTTAAATGAAAAAATGCTGCCTAAATACACACAAACGCAATATATATATATATATATATATATATATATATATATATATATATATATATATATATATATATGATTATTTTTATTTATACAGACATGTACATAATCTGCGACACTAGTATGTCGATGTTATCGATCAACAGCTGTTAGAAAGTGAGATCTCATCAGGTAGCATGAAAATCTGATCCTTCCCTGATGTCATATTTGGAAAGAACCTTAAGTCATATTTGGTTCTTTTCAAATATGACCTCAGGGAAGGGTGAGATTTTCATTCCCCCTGGTGAGATCTCACTTTCTAACAGCTGTTGATCGATAACATCGACATGCTAGTGTCGCAGATTATGCACATGTCTGTATAAATAAAAAATAAAAATAACATATATATATATATATATATATATATATATATATATATATATATATATATATATATATATATATATATATATATATATATATATAAGCTTTATTTGATATTGAGCATTCTTTATAAGCCCGGTTGAAAAGTCTTTGTATTTTTATACTGTGGAGGTTTACTTTACCTGAATTACTATATATATATATATATATATATATATATATATATATATATATATATATATATATATATATATATATATATATATATATTGTGTTTGTGTGTATTTAGGCAGCATTTTTTTCATTTAAGCAAACATTGTTAAAATAAGAGAATTCGTCTGCTTAATTATGCCTTTTTTGTTTTTTCAATCATTCTAATTATCTTTTTTGTTTTAAAATCAAAAACATTAATATAAGGTCCAATACGTATCACGAACGTTTAATTAATTCTAGTTAATAACACTAAAATAATACATTCCGAAACCAATGTTTTTAAATTAAAAATACTTGAAGCTATCCATGCGCGATGATGCGTAGATTTTTATAACTGCTTAAGCGAGAGGACACCTCTGCGTAGACTCAACTTTGAATTCGTGCTCAGAGAGTTGGCGCCAAAGATGATTCTCGTCATTCACCAGAAGCGGCCAGATGAGATGGAACTCCAGGATACCACATTCTGTTTTTGACAAAAGCCAGCCTGCCAAACAACTCTCTTTATATTCCAGTGTTCCCTTCGAATAAAGTTGAGTTGCTTCTTCAGTTGAATCTCTATATGGAATATTGCTGTTAAAAAAAATAGCACAAAAACATTATGATGTACTTACCTGTTAGGGTAAAATCATGGTACACCAAAATGCACGGAAATTCATTCAGTATGTTTGTTTTAAAAAAATAAATTCTAGGTTTCTCGCTAAACAGTTTCTCTCCGACATTTTCGCCATTACTGATCTCAAGGGAGATAATTCAAACTGGATAAACAACAATTTGCTTTATTTCCCAAAAGTTTGAATTATCTCCCTTAACCTTAATAATGGCAAAAATAGGGGCGAAAAACTGTTTAGCGATAAAATTTGAATTTTTTTTTTTTAAACAAAAATACTGGATGAATTTCCGTGAATTTTGGATATAGTTTTTTTTTTTACCCTAACAGGTAAGTACATCATAAAGTTTTTGTGCTATTTGCTTTTTAACACCAATATTAAATATAGTGGTTAAACTGGGGAGAATACTTGAAGCTATCCATGCGCGATAATGCATAGATTTTTATAACTGCTTAGGCGAGAGGACACCTCTGCGTAGACTCAACTTTGAATTCGCGCTCAGAGAGTTGGCGCCAAAGATGATTCTCGTCCTTCGCCAGAAGCGGCCAGATGAGATGGAACTCCAGGATACCACATTCTGTTTTTGACAAAAGCCATTGATTTATACTTCGGTGCAGATGTTGGTATTTTCCGTGGAAGATGTTGACCCTTTTCTTATTCGATATTCAATTCCAGTCAGATACATCTTCTTCATCCTGACATTCTTCCAACCAATCATTTTATCACAACGTAGCATTCTCACATCATTTCATCTCCGTATGTTAAATAATGTCTACCTTTAATTAGCGTTTTTGCTCGCCTGGCTCTTTGATCTCAAAACTTACACCTACGTTTTCTTTTCCTTTCTTTTACAGGTGGTGTACTTTACTGCCACGTTTCCGTACCTCGTACTGACGGCCTTCCTGATTCGTGGAATTACACTGAAAGGAGCTACAGCTGGTATTACCTATATGTTTACTCCCAATGTAAGTATCTATTTACCTCTTCCCCAGGAGGTTAGGCACAAGGCCAGTTTTATCTTACTCCCACAAGGTAAGATGTGACACAAGGTCGGGTCGGGAAAGTGGGGTTTGAAAAGCCAGCGCCCGAGAAAGTGAGCACTCTGGCCATTAAAAATTGCCTGGGCAGCCCTGTCGGCATTCCCCGGTAGGGGCGCATCAGGCAGTAAGCAATAAACTTACTCCTCCCCAAAGAGGAGAGGCAAAGCCTGGAAGGGTGGACCTCCTAGAACTGCACAGGACAGACCCATAGACCGGCGTTAATCAAGCCCCGAAGGCCAAGACAATATCAGTTTATGGGGTGCAGTATCCATCGGAACAGATACTACACTTTGATCTTAGCCAAAAGGCCAAGAAAACAGTACTCCCAATGTAAGTAAGAACCAACAAAAAAAACCCACAAGAATCGTTTTTCTTAAGATGTATCCATTTAATATGTGCGTTTAGCGATGGGGATGCTATTTCAACATAACTGTGACAGACCAACGGACGGCCAGACAGCGCCTCTTGTAGAGATCTGTGGACGCATCCAAAAGTGTCTTTGTTTTAACATCCGGACAGCGAGTCAAGAGATGTAGTTATGCAAATCAAGTTGGTTTGAATAAGCCGGATTTAAGTCGATAGATAAATAACTCTCTTCATGCTGACTGTTTTCCTCCTACCTATAGCCTGGGTTTTTTCAAGACTAAAGCCAATAGGCATCTCCTGTCTTTGCGACAATCATCTTTGATTCTTTTTAGTTGTTTACATCAAGTGGCTTCATGCTTTGTCTGGAGCGATTTTCATGAAAAAAAATAGAATCGGTTTAGCGGGTAATCGAACACACTAGCAGAAAAACAGCGTTGTTGTACTACTTATGAAGTTATAATACAGCTTCCTCTGTCCAGTAGCTTCTTTCCGAGAATCCGACTGATTTTCCTTATTTATATATATATATATATATATATATATATATATATATATATATATATATATATATATAAGAAAAGTCATACGTAAAAAGTAAAAGTCAGTGATGATAATAATAATAATAATAATAATAATAATAATAATAATAATAATAATAATAATAATAATAATAATAATAATAATTTTTTAACTGGTGCCGGCCTAGGCTGACACCAGACAAAATATTTGTAGAGGGTCGAGGATGATGAGAAAGCCCGAGGAGGGACAGCACAAACCAGACCTCCACTAGAAAAGTGCAGAGAATGCTGGGACCTTGGGGAGGCTTATTGCCACCCAAATCCCAGAGAAGGCCAATTGTCCTTACCAGCGAGAAATCAATGGTAAGAGGCTGTTGCGATACCGCATCGTTATCGAAAAGAGATGAAGAATACTGGAAATCTGAGGAGACTTGTTGTCACTCAGACTCCAGGAAATACCAATGGTTGTTGTCGGTGAGCAATCACTGACGATGATCTGTGTGAGAACTCCTAGTGAGTACACATAATAATAATACAGAGAAGACCAATGGTCCTTACCAGCGATAAATCAATGGTAAACGGCTGTTGCGATACTGCAAGTTTATTTGCGGTGGCTATCGAAAAGAGGTGGAGAATACTGGAAATCTGGGGAGACTTATTGTCACTCAGACTCCAGGGAATACCACCGGTTGTCGGTGAGCAATCACTGATGACCTGTGTGAGAACGCCTAGTGAGTACAAATAATAATAATAATAATAATAATAATAATAATAATAATAATAATAATAATAATAATAATAATAATAATAATAATAATAATAATATTAACAATAAACAAATCTACTATCAAACCAAGCATGGAATACTGTTGTCATATTTGGGCTGGTGAATCTCTGTCCCATTTGAGGGTTCTTGATAAG
Organism: Sepiola atlantica; assembly: GCA_963556195.1. Lineage (NCBI taxonomy): Eukaryota > Metazoa > Mollusca > Cephalopoda > Sepiida > Sepiolidae > Sepiola > Sepiola atlantica. The sequence goes on along the minus strand of OY744547.1, from coordinate 17,367,208 downwards.
GTGCAGAAACGTATCTGTAATTTGATTGACCCCACCCTTTCCTCTTTCACTACACCCCCTCTCTCATAGCGTGATATTTCTAGTCTCACTCTTTTCTATAAATACTATTAGGGCATGTGTTCTTCAGAATTGTCTGATCTATTCCTTGCTTCCTTTGTTCCAGCTTGCTGACTCGTTGGTCTAGTGGTCTCCATCAATTCGCTGTTTTGATGCCTCATTGTAATACAGCTTCCTATTCCAGTAGCTTATTTCCAAGAACTGCAGGCTTGTGGAAGTCTCTTACTGCTGACTGTTTTCCTCCTACCTATAGCATTGTTTTTTTCAAGATTAAGATCTTGTTTAGAGCGATTCCCATAAAAAAGTCCTTATATGTTATAAGATTGAACGTTCTGGAAGCTATTTACATACAATGATTTTATAGAGATTAAAACAAAATTACCTTAATAAAATTATTCATAGTTTTATAACAATTTGGTTGTGGCAAATAAGGTACTGCAATGAACGTGGGATGAACAGCCCCCGTCAGAAAACGGGTGTGTTCTTGCGCCATTCTCCGGGGAAGACAAGAGGATTCGTACGTTGATGACGAATACCGTTGATGAAGAATATTGCGTTGAGGTATTTTATTTACTCTGTGAACTGTAAATTTCATTTGTTACTTTATCTAACGCAAAGAATATTACGTTGAGGTATTTTATTTACTCTGTAAACTGTAAATTTTATTTGTTACTTTATCTAACGCAAAGAATATTGCGTTGAGGTATTTTATTTACTCTGTGAACTGTAAATTTTATTTGTTACTTTATCTAACGCAAAGAATATTACGTTGAGGTATTTTATTTACTCTGTGAACTGTAAATTTTATTTGTTACTTTATCTAACGCAAAGAATATTACGTTGAGGTATTTTATTTACTCTGTGAACTGTAAATTTTATTTGTTACTTTATCTAACGCAAAGAATATTACGTTGAGGTATTTTATTTACTCTGTGAACTGTAAATTTTATTTGTTACTTTATCTAACGCAAAGAATATTACGTTGGGGTATTTTATTTACTCTGTGAACTGTAAATTTTATTTGTTACTTTATCTAACGCAAAGAATATTACGTTGAGGTATTTTATTTACTCTGTGAACTGTAAATTTTATTTGTTACTTTATCTAACGCAAAGAATATTACGTTGGGGTATTTTATTTACTCTGTGAACTGTAAATTTTATTTGTTACTTTATCTAACGCAAAGAACATTACGTTGAGGTATTTTATTTACTCTGTGAACTGTAAATTTTATTTGTTACTTTATCTAACGCAAATAATATTACGTTGAGGTATTTTATTTACTCTGTGAACTGTAAATTTTATTTGTTACTTTATCTAACGCAAATAATATTACGTTGAGGTATTTTATTTACTCTGTGAACTGTAAATTTTATTTGTTACTTTATCTAACGCAAATAATATTACGTTGAGGTATTTTATTTACTCTGTGAACTGTAAATTTTATTTGTTACTTTATCTAACTCAAAGAATATTACGTTGAGTAAAAACTTATTTTATTTACTTCATCAACTAGCACAGAATATTGACAAAACAAATATTTTTTATAAACATAACTAATGTTATGTTTATGTACAGGATTCACTCCTAAACTAAGTAACCGATCATTATTACTTTAAGAAAACATCTTCTAGGTGTAAGGGGTTCAAATGTGGGCTATATTTAGTTTAATTTAGGCAAAGAGAGAGTAATAAGGGTGTGGAATACTCTCGCGAAAATTCAAATATCTCTGATTCTTGTGAAATTTTCACAATAGGTATTAGACATCAATTAATAAATATTCACAAAATTTCAGTTTATTTTGAGCATTTTAAAGGGGGCAGAATATGGGCAGAACCTTCCATTTGAAAATCCAAATATTTCAGATTTGCATTGAATTTGATCCATCGTCATTAGACACTAATTAAGCAAGATTCCCTGAATTGTAATTTTTTTCTTAAGACCCCCTTAAGCTTAAGCCTTATGGTTTAGTATTATATCTTGATTTTAATCTTCGTAAGGGAAATAAGGGCACTAAACTGTTCTGTTCGGAGAATTTATGTTACCCATCCTGGGACGGGTATGCTTCTAGTTTATAAATACAAATTGAAATTAAACGTTTGAATTTGTATTATTCTGGATTGTAGAATTTGGTATATTCATACTACTGTTCTCACCTTGGGTGTCTTAATCCCAACGTTTCGGCCGATGTAACCTCCAACCTTCTTCAGCTGTACTTTGTCGAACTCGGGAATCTTTCTGTCGAACTCGGGAATCTGGACGGAATTTCGAACGGAACCCTTTAATAAATCCACGGGGGTAGCATGCTCTCGTTCCGTCTGGGAAGAAGTATTCAGTAATTCGCAATTCTTCGTATCGCCCGCACTGAGGATTGAACCTTCAACCTTCAGATGACTGTCACTTAGAACTGAATTTTACTTAGTACTATATCCACGGGTCCTTGCGATAAAAAAAAACACCCAAGATGAGAACAGTAGTCCGAATAGACCAAATTCTACAAATTTTCAACCCTCATCTAAAAAATTCCGAAACATTATTCTGGATTGTTGTAATTTTCTATTTGAACTTCTCTTGTTATTTTACTGACCGATGAAAACGAACGAATTTTTCGCTCTGGTCTTTTATAACGCTAATATATTAACGGATTTAATTCACGTACAGACGGAAGTGACGTCATACCATTTCCGTCTATATGTGAAAATAAGGTAGCTTATATAGTAGCGTGATAAAGAATGCGTTTGGTTTGTCTGATATAAATGTCAACACTTTTTGGATAGAAGAAAGGAAAGAGAGAAAGACATAAAAAAAGGAAAGAGAGAGGGAAATAAAGAGATGAAGAAGGAGTGAGTAGCAATGTAAGAGGCAGAAAGAAAGAAAAGAAAGTGAGAGAAAGTAACAATGCAGAAGACAGAAGAAAAGAGAAAAAGAAAAGAGAGAGAGAGTAGCAATGTAAAAGAAAGAAAAAACGAAAGAGAGAAAGAAGGAATGTGCTACTTCAAGAGAAAATGAAATGGAAAGTAAATAAACAAAGGAGCAAAGTGTAGTATCTGTTCTGATACTACACTTCATCTTTTTGGTCCTCGGTCAGTGAAAGAGACATTTTTTAGGCAATTTTGTATTTTTGTTCCAATCCAGAGTTACCGTTTTTGTGGAGCTGTATTTCCCCACATTAAAAACCGACCTTGTGTCTAACTTTGCCCTCGTGGGGAGGCAAGTAAATAGGAACAATGCAACAGAAAGAAAGAGAGAAAGAAGTATAATAAGGAAGGAATTAAGAGAAAGGGAGAGACGGAAGTGGTATGACGTAACTTCCGTCTATACGTGAATTAAAAAAAAAAGAAGGAAGAAAAAAATGGAGCGCGTACAGCCGGAAGTGATATGACGTAACTTCCGTCTATACGTGAATTAAAAAGGGAATTGATAATGGAGCGCGTACAGACGGAAGTGGCATGACGTCACTTCCGTCCATACGTGAATTAAGGTCGTTAATATATTCGCATGATAAAGGATAGATAAATATGAAAAGACTTTTCCAATGATATGTCCTGTATTAGACAAGTCCTAGCCATGGCGATGAAAGCCTTGGTTATATACCACATCAACTAATGAAAGAGAATCCCTGATTTTTACACAAAATGGAGTATTGATTTTTCATTATTTCAAATAGAAATGTGCGAAACCTTTTTTATTTTATTTTATTTTTACAAATAAAAATGAACATCATAATCGCTGGACAACTTTGAATAAATATTGAAGCGATTTTCTCTGGCTTCAAGCTTTCATTTATTCATAGCAATTTTCCCTCTCTTTTTTATTTTTGGATAAGATCGCCTTTTTCATGATCAGAATTATTGAAATAGGAATGATGTTTGAAAAGTTAGATAGAGAAACTGAAAGAGAGAGAGAAAGAATAAGATTTGAATGTGAAAGAGATTAAGAGATAGAGAGACCGAGAGAGAGAGAGAGAGATAGAGAGATGGAGAGAGAGAGAAAGAATGAGATTTGAATGTGAAAGAGATTAAGAGATAGAGAGACTGAGAGAGAGAGAGAGAGAGAGAGAGAATGAGATTTGAATGCGAAAGAGATTAAGAGATAGAGAGACTGAGAGAGGGAGAGAGAGAGAGAGAATAAAAGAGAGAGATACATACATGAAAAAGAGAGTTATAAAATAATAATAAGCAATAAATTTTGCTTATGTAAACACTGTACTGCAGTTTCACGGAACATCCGTTCGTCAGAAATGTATTAACAAAATCCTTATGGCTTTCATACATTTGAATACAAATTCAAACGGTTTAAATTGATATTCAAATGTATGAAAAACGCAAGGATTCCATTAATACACTTCTGAAAAACGGATGTTCCGTGAAACTGCAGGAAAATGTATTATTGTTTTAAGTTCTACCTGAAAAGATATCGAGCAAGATCTGCTGACATAAATCGACTCTGTTCATAAATTTGTGGTGCATACGAATGGCAGACTTGCTGCAGGTGAGAGATATTTAGCTAAGAGAAAAGAGGCCACATAGGAAATTGGAAATATCTCTGATTTTGAATTTGGCCACCCAGAGTTTGATTTCTCTTTGATTCTGTTGGGAGGTGACGGTGGTTAAGTGGATATCGACACGGACTGAAGACCAGTCGGTTCCATAGTACCACTTTCACTTTGGGATGTTGGCATAGTAAGTACCCGATGTCTTTCCAGAAAGATTTCTAACTAGAAAAAAACATCAGGGAAACTAATGCCAACACCAGAATCATCTGATTCACACGAAAGAAGAAGAAGAAGAAGAAGAAGAAGAAGAAGAAGAAGAAGAAGAAGAAGAAGAAGAAGAAGAAGAAGAAGAAGAAGAAAGAATAGGCGGAAGAAAAAAGAAAAAATAGAAGAAGACTCTGCTGTTGGCATTGGTTTCCCCGATATATTTCTAGTTAGAATTCAACATCCTAAGTTTAAGTGGAACGAACTGGATTCGAACTTGGCACACCCAGGTTGTCAGTCCGTGTCGTTAACCACTTGGCCATCGTCAACTCGAATTTGAGGTTAATTTTCATGTTATTTTTTATAAAATACTAGTTGCCTTTGCCAGCTCGTTTGCTACTTGAAATTCTCTAAACGAAAATTTAACATAATAAACATTTCATTCATAAGTTTGTTGTAAACACGAGACAAAACTTTCACATTCATTAAAGAGATAAACATAAAAGGTTATTCATATGAATCGATAAATGTTAACATTTTGGTAATTTTGATACACATTTATTTATCTTTTAAATAAGACCGTAAAGAAATGAAAAGAAAGAAGAAATCAATTCGCATGAACGATGGTGTGTGTGTGTGCGGGAGGGGTATTTTTTAACTTACAATTTAGAAACGGATTACCCCTAAAGAAAAGGCCTGAAAGAAACATTTGAATGCAAAAGCAAAACGTTTGTTCAATGAATCAAAACAATAATTGAATTTAAAAACAATAAAAATTAAAAATGTGGTGTCTGTAACGGGAGGGAGCGCGCGCGCGAGAGAGAGAGAGAGAGAGAGAGAGAGAGAGCAGTCACCGCCCCTTTTCTCTATTAACGCTTCTGGTTAATATATATTTCTTTGTAGCGCAATGTTAGTTTCATTTAAATTTACCTCCCTTGAAAATTAATGTACAAACATTTTAAGAAATTTTTTTTTATTTAATCATTTTAATTAGTTACTGCTAATATCGATAAAACTATTGCATATATATAAGACAAATAGGACAACAAAATTACAAATGAATAATAGCGAACACTTATTAATTATGGACTGTTTAAAAAAATAGCTATGCAAATTAGGCATGCAAAGATCTGTGTTTGGATATTTCGTCTCTACTATATATACAGTATTTCAACATATTATGTTGAATTTTTATTCAGATACATTGATACCAATCGAGGATACATCCCCGACGATCAGTTCGACTGAGGGTGGGCCGTTGTGATTTCTTCTGGCCCTGCTCTGTCGGGCTGAGGTATTTGTTCTGGGTAATCTTAGGAGGTCCACCCTCTCAGGTTTTCTTTGAGAAGAGGTTGGTTTATGGCCAATCGTCTGAATGCCACCGGGGTTGCTCAGGCATTTTTTGCAGGGCCAGAGTGCGTTACCTCTTCTGCGCTGGCCTATCATCCTCACCTTCCGACCTTGTGCCAGATCTTCCCGCAGTGGAAGGGAGGTAGATTATTGATTTAAATAACAGTAACCCGTTTTGATGGTAATATAGTTGCGATAAATAAAAATAGAAATTTTGGATTTATTCATTTAGACTAGAGGGCTCCATATTTAGGAGTTTTTTTTCTCCTGCACCTCCCCCTCCAAAATAATCAGGGAGCATTACCCTCACCCCGTTCTTTGCATATAAAAAGTGCATTAATTTTTTTTTATGCGTAACAAATTATTATAATCAACTTAATTAAGCCTAACCAATAATCTTAAGAGGAGATTGAAAAGAGGTTTATGTAAAAACACGGATTACCATCTTTTGTTTACAAAAAAAATAGTAAAAAAAAACAATAGTAGGATTTACTTGGTTCCCACAACAACAAGATCTGGCACAAGGCCGGGATGTGGGGGAAATCAGCTCCCCCGAAGGGTTGTGAATAAAAAAAATAGCTCAGAACGGCCTCGTCGACATTCCCCATTAGGAACGCCTTAGACGATCGACAATAAGGAAGTAATATCTGAGAGGGTACACCTCCTAGGACCGAGCAGAATCATACCTAATTTCTACAAAAGAATGCCTGCTTGTCGGCGAGACAGTCCCTAGGTTGTCAGAATGATGCAAAGAACGTATCCTCGGCTGGGATAAAACAACAGGCAAACTAGACAATTTAAATGATGAAAAAACCGGTAAGAACATATATTTATGAACAAGCTTACCTATCCAGGGTTGCCAGGGATGCAGTGACGTCATTTTAGTTTTTTAATTTTTATTTGTTTGCATATTTTTTAACTTAAGGTAGACAACTCCTACTATATTCTTCAATTTAAAATTACGATGATTTTTACTTTTAAGTGATTATTTAAAAATGTTTCATATTAGCAGTCGTCTGAGCTGGACAAAGTAATTTTTTTAATAAATTGTAGCTAAGTATGTTATTATGTTTCTAATAACACAGTACAACAATAACAAATGAAAATTGCCTAGTCAGAAGCAAAGTTTGATTTCTCAGCTTAAAATGCTCTTTGGGTCTGACTTTCAAAATCCGACAAGATAATTTTATATGTTAGATGTGTACGACTGTTTAAGTGCATGTCCATTGGCATGAATGCCCGTCCTTAACTCTGAACTGGGAGAATTTAATGGAGGTGAGGCTTGCTTCTTTTTAAAAAAAATTTTTTTTAACGTAGTTCACCCCAAACAAGGCAGGCTGCCACTGTAGACGTAAGGGGCTACTGAGAAGAAAGAAAAGGGGAGAAGGTTGGGGGGTGGGGGGATCAACCTAAACTGGGATCTGCGCAGTGAGATGTCTGTTTACATTAATTTTTAATTTTCTGCATGTCAGTACTGTCGGGGAAACAGGGGACAGGGAGGGAGTTCCAGAGGCCAGCAACACGAGGAAAGAAGCTATTTGAGTAGAAAGCTCTCCGGCATCTGGGGACCTCCACAGTGAATGAGTTGAGGAAACAAAACAAGAACTTTTTTAAAGATAGGTTCATGCAATGTGCATGTTTAAAGATTAAAATATCATTTCAAACTTAAGCGTGACAGACCACAAATACAAGATTACCCCCCCCCCCCCAACCCTAAAAAAAAAGCGATCCCCAACTTTCGATGGGTCTCATTTCTTAATTTTCTGAAAAAATTAAGTTAAACTTTTGTGATAACTGGTTTACTTTGTCTAAAACATCACATCAAGTCATGAGAGTCTTTGGACGCTTTCTTTATTTTAGAGCCTGCGTTCGAGATGACCTCCGTTGAACTATCTACACGATACTTTAATTGTAGTTTAGACGCAGCACAAATTTGATCGTGAAATCCTTACAAACGGACCGAAGTACGGCTCTGACCTCTTTTCTGACGGCTTCCTTCAGTTCCGTGATGGTCCTGGGTCTCCATCTCTATAGCACTGCGCCAAAGAAAGAAATCTGCTGGGCGGGTTCAGGACTACGAGCACAGAGTTAGACTCAAGGTCAGTTTTGAATGTGAGGAAAATCCGGCTCCCTAAAATGGGGCACTCTGTATTGGGACAAAAATAAAAATTGCCTTAGTCTAGAAGAACCTTTTCTTTCACTGACCGAGAACAGAAAATATGAAGTGTAGTATCAGAACTGATGCTACACTTTGCTCCTAGGTACAGCATAATCGCGTCAACACACCAGTTCTCGTTAGATCGCCAAAGTTAAGCGCCGTGGAGCCTGGCCAGTACCAGATGGGTGACCATTTCGGAATGCTAAGCGCTGTATGTCATGTTCTCATGACCATGATATACAGGCGGCTGGAGACCGCTTGTGAATTGGATATTTACTGTAAACTTCCTCCTTCGCAGGAAACTGACATAGCCCGCCCAGGGCGAAATACCACTCCAGGTATTTCATAAAGCACAACATAAATTTATCCATGACATGCTTACAAAGCTACCTGGGTATGGTTCTGACCCCCTTCTTGATAGCTTCTTTTAGTTCTGTGATGGCCCTGGGTCTGCATACATAGCGCTGTCTCTAAGGTATCCTCAGAGAAAGACGTATGGGGAGCTACGGTCTGGGTTGTGCGATTCCCTACTCAGAATCACAGTCTTGAAACTGATAACGCAACGTAAATTTCTGCGATTAATAAATCATATCATTTCAAACTTCCGGTTCCGGTGTTGGACGCGAGACACTTTAACAAGGAGAGCAAAATCGGCCAGAACGTTGTGATAATAACAATCAAGATGAGAATACCAGTCCATAAATTAGAAATACGTGACTTACTAGACTTATGTTGATCGATAACATCGACATGCCAGTGTCGCAGATTTTGTACATGTCTATGAAATAAAAATAATCATATATAAAAGCTCTATTTGATATTGAGCACTTTTTATAAACCCGGTTGAAATTACTATCCTGTGGATGTTTACCTGGATTATTATATATATATATATATATATATATATATATATATATATATATATATATATATATATATATATATATTTTGATTTTATTCCATTAGTTGCGACAAAACAAGTTTCGTTTCATTGGTGCAAATAGCTACCAACTCATCGGGCTAAGCGATGGAATTCAAATGGCAAAAGTTCACCTTAACGGGAGATTGAAAATTGAAAATACATTGGAGGGGGAGGGGGACAGAGTTGGGGCTTTGTCTATAACGGTGACATGGGACATGAGAGGGGAGGGGGAGGACCCCAACAAGTCGTGTTTCAAATTATTACGTGGGAGGTTTTTCACGTGTCTATGCTGTGATGATCTCAATCTCGGCCGTGGTGGGGGGAAGGGAGATGGAGCGACGGCCAGAGTGAGTTAAATTTAAAATGAGAATAAAATTATGATTACAACCGTCAATCCTATTTTATTTTAATTCTAATAAGTAATTATCATATATATATATATATATATATATATATATATATATATATATATATATATATATATATATATATATAATAATGGTAATAATCCAGGTGAAAAATATCCACAGGGTGGTAATCCAGAGAATTTTAACCGGGTTTATAAAAAGTGCTCAATATCAAAATAGAGCTTTATATATGATAATTTTATTTATACAGACATGTACAAAATCTGCGACACTGGCATGTCGATGTTATCGATCAACAGTTACTATAAACTGAGATCTCATCAGGCAGAGTTAGAATCCGATCTTAACCTCAGATCATATTTGGAGAGAAATTGGAGAATTGGAGATTTGGTTCTCTCCAAATATGATCTGAGGTTAAGATCGGATTCTAACTCTGCCTGATGAGATCTCAGTTTATAGTAACTGTTGATCGATAACATCGACATGCCAGTGTCGTAGATTTTGTACATGTCTGTGTAAATAAAATTATCATATATATATATATATATATATATATATATATATATATATATAGAGAGAGAGAGAGAGAGAGAGAGAGAGAGATGAACAAGGTATGGATGTCAGAAAATATCTACTTCGACCTACCTTAAAATGTTGTGCTTGCTTGACTCACCGATTCTTTCATCCCAACCATATGGTACAGAATCCTGCACGTTTGCAGAAGCGATAAAAAAAAAAAATACAAGTAAATTCCTTTCCCACCAGATGCTGTAGAATAATGTTAGGTATTAAACCGGCCGACCACGTTGCAAACAAGCCTGTACTGTTTCTGTCTATAAAATGTCTTATGTTACCTTTGTTTGTCGAGCTTTCGACCGACTATGGTCATCTTCTCGAGAAATTGTAGACATTCACATGCAATCCGATCGAATAGAAAAAGCAGAAAGGAAAAGAAGAATTAACTGAACGATCATGAAATAAAAGAAACGTTTGTATTATTTTGAGTATTCAGACTACTGTTCTCATCTTGGATTTTATTGTTACAACGTTTCGGCCGGTGTAACCTCCGACCTTCTTCGGGTGTATCTTGTCAAATACGAGAATCTTTATGTCGGACCAAGTAATCTGTAGAGAATTTTGAACAAAACCTTTTATTTAATCCACGGGGGTAGATTGTTCTCGTTCCGTCAGCCATGACCGGGTAGAAATCTTAAGTAATTCGCAATTGTATTCTTAGTATCGCCCGTACCGAGGATTGAACCTTCAACCTCCAAAAGACTGTCATTTAGAACTGATTATAACATAGCATTTTTATCCGTGGCGCTACGGATAAAAGTTCTTAGTAATAATCAGTTCAAAGTGACAGTCTTCTGATGGTTGAAGGTTCAATCCTTAGTACGGGCGATACTAAGAATATAATTAAGAAGACTTCTACCTGGTCATGGTTGACAGAACATGATTCATTTAAAATAAATCTCGCTGAACACTTCTTGAATCAGCACTCATTATAAACTTTGACACTATTAAACAACGTAACGGTTTCTACAACTTATATCCTTTAATCAACAAACTAAAACTAACCTAACAAAACTTAAACATACATCCAGCTTAGCTATGTTTACACCACATTCCCGACAAAAACTTTGCCTTCTCAGCCTTTTGGCCAAGATCAAAGTGTAGTATCTGTTCCGATGGATACTACACCCTATAGACCGGTATCGTCTTGGCCTTCGGGTCTTGATCCCGCCGGTCTGTGGGTTTGTCCTGTACAGTTCTGGGAAGTCCACCCTCCCAGTCTTTACCTTCTCACCTTTTGAGAAGGGGTTAGTTTATTGCTTTCGCCTGAGGCGTCCCTACCGAAGAATGCTGACAGACGCTGGCTTTAAATGTCACAATGACCCCCGACCCCCACCTCCCCCCACTTCCACAACGGGCGTCATGCCGAAGGTGTGGTGCATTCCGAGGGATGTAATTTTCATTTAATATAGAAATGAATGTTTCCAGGGAATGCACCAGCCTAAATAAACTCTCGGTCTTTTGGCTTTACAAATCCCACTTTCCCGACCTTGTGTCACATCTTACCGCTGTGGGTGGAAAATAAATAGCAATATATATATATATATATATATATATATATATATATATATATATATATATATATATATATATATAGGAAAGTGATAATTTCAGACAGTCATAAAGCGCGAACCCGGTTCACCGTGTCATCTTTGACCCTGCATGCTTTCACTTTATCCTCACGGCCATAAGAAATTATCACATGATACGGATAAATTAAGTTATATTTATGCCAATTACAATGTAAACATAAAGACAGACTAGAGGACTCAACAAACTTAATCAAAGCTTTGCTTTGTAGTTTAAGTGAATCTCTATTTTTCAATATCTCCTAACAGTGTTCAACTTTAATTTTCTTAAAGGGGCTTTATAATAATATTTATGAATAAATATTAAATTATATTTTGCTCAACAGACGACGTCGTTTCAAGCTTTTTGCTCTCATCAGTACAGGGAAGTGATAATTTCAGATGGTCATAAGGCACGAACCCAGGGTTCACAGAGCTACCGTATATATATAATCATCTACATATAGAAGGTTTTGTCGTTAACGACTCATCAGTATGGCTAAATGCAGTCACCATTATGCTAATTGTACCTATCCGGCGGTGGCCGGGATTCAGAGAAGTTGTTTTAAGTTTTAAGTTTAATATTTTGCACATTTTTAAACATAAAGTAGAAAACAATTATATTCTTCAACTTAAAATGAGTTATCCCCCTTGCTGAGTTATATTTTAGGTGATTATATTAAAATGTTCCATATTAGTAGTCGTCTGGGCCGGACTAACTAATTTTTTTAAAATAAATTGTAGCTAAGTACGTCATTATATTGCCAATAACACGGCACAACAATAACAAATGAAAATTTCTAGTCAGAAGCAAAGTTTGATTTGTTAGCTTAAATACTATTAAAGTCTGACTGTGAAAATCCGACAATATAACTTTATGTGTTAGATGAATTTGAAAGCAGAAAGATGTTCTTATCAGGTTTAGTGAAGAATGAGATACAAAAGAGATTACATGTATGTGGGCCTATCGGAGGACATGTTGGCTCCGTCCCAACAGAAACGCATCAATCTCTCCCAGACTGCTTCGGCACGGACCAACAACAACGGTGGCAACGGTGCCATGTGCCAATTTTAGCCTCGCCATTGATCGGTTGTTCCAAGAATAGAAATCTTTTCAAGCCGTCGCCTCACCTTGGATTATTGATCAATTTTATTCACAATTCACAGCTTACATAACGCCATCTTGTGTTGGCGGCCATTTTTGTTGTGAACACGGCTGGTTCATCAGGTGAATATAGCTGGGAAGAGGAATTGATAAATATTTGCTGAAGGAAAATATTTGCAAGAATGGAATTTGAATACACATACATACACACGCACACGCACACGCACACGCACACGCACACATACGTATATATATATATATATATATATATATATATATATGTATATGTATATATATATATATATATATATATATATATATATATATATATATATATATATATATATATATTATATATATAGATTTAGATTTTTCACTTATAAAATAGATCATTCAGTGAAGACCGGGGTTGTTCCAATA
>OY744547.1:17343985-17348985 GCA_963556195.1 Sepiola atlantica | reverse complement strand
GAGGTGAGCACTCTGGCCATTAAAAATTGCCTGGGCAGCTCTGTCGGCATTCCCCGGTAGGGGCGCCTCAGGCAGTAAGCAATAAACTTACTCCTCCCCAAAGAGGGGAGGCGAAGCCTGGGAGGGTGGACGTCCTAGAACTGCACAGGACAGACCCATAGATCCGCGTAAATCAAGCCCCGAAGGCCAAGACAATGCCAGTTTATGGGGTGCAGTATCCATCGGAACAGATACTACACTTTGATCTTAGCCAAAAACGCTGAGTATTGATTTACTCCTCTCCAGGAGTTAGGCACAAGGCCAGTTTTTATCTTACTCCCACAAGTAAGATGTGACCCAAGGTCGAGTCGGGAAAGTGGGGTTTGAAAAGCCAGCGCCCGAGAGGTGAGCACTCTGGCCATTAAAATTTGCCTGGCCAGCCCCGTCGGCATTCCCCGGTAGGGGCGCTGAGTAGCCCGTCTAGTTTAAAGTAAGATAAATCCACATTGTTGCCACATCTGGGCTGGTGCATCATCCGCTAGTCTCTCTCTCTCTCTCTCTCTCTCTCTCTCTCTCTCTCTCTTTCTCTCTCTCTCTTTCTCCTCTTTCTCTCTCTCTCTCTCTATCTCTCTCTCTCTCTCTCTTTCTCTCTCTTTCTCTCTCTCTCTTTCTCTCTCTCTCTCTTTCTCTCTCTCTCTCTCTCTTAGACAAGGTCCTAAAAAAGAGTTGCCAACTTGATAGGTCCTACAGTATCCACCAAGCTCCAGCCTCTGTCCCATCGCCGCAATGTTGCATCCTTGTGCCTGTTTCACAAGTACTTCAATGGATTGTGCTCTGATTAGCTTGCTGCTCTGGTACCCCCACGACGTAAATTCACTAGACCAACCCGACAATCTGCCAAATCCCATCAATTCACTGTGGAGGTCCCAGATGCCGAAGAGCTTTCTACTCCGAAAGCTTCTTTCCTCGTGCTGCTGGACTCTGGAACTCCCTCCCTGCTCCCTGCTTTCCTGACGTTACTGACATGCAGAAATTTAAAACTAATGTAAACAGACATCTCGCTGCGCAGCTCCCAATTTAGGTTGACCCCCCCCCCCAAAAAAAAAAAAACCTTCACCCTTTTTTCTCAGTAGCCCCTTACGTCTACAGTGGCGGCCTGCCTTGTTTGGGGTGAACTATGATAAAAATAAAATAAAATAAATTTTAATCCATTTAATCTGTGCATTTAACGGTGAAAATACAATTTTAAACTTAAGCGGACGAACCAAAGATCAAAGTGTAGTATCTGTTCTAATACAACACTTCATCTGTTCCGTCCCCAGTGCCCCTTTTTGGGGAGCTGGGTTTCCCCCACTTTAAAAACCCACCTTGTAACTAACTCTGCCCTCGTGTTGAGGCAAAGTAAATGGAAGCTGCTTGGCGATTGTTAACAATTTCCGACAGAGAAAAGAAGGGTTGAACAAAAAACAAATCATAAACAAATAACTGTTACCAAATGTAAGAAAATTTACTTTTCTACCTACCTACCTACCTATTTTTTTTTGTGTTTCAAAATACATTAAAACGCTTTTATATACATTTTTTTCTTGTTGCCTTCTGAGTCTTGTAAACCGACGCATTTAAGATGGCACCAGATTTTACTCGAAATGAAACCTCGATTTCGTAGATTTAACAACTCAAAAATCGAAAAGTAAGCAAAAATACAACTAATAACTCACCAAATTAGAAAGAACACAAAAAATGTGCAAGTAAGTAGGAAAATAATTTTTCTTGCCTTTGGTAACAGTTATCTGTTCACCCCCTTTTTTTTCTCTGTTAGAAATTGTTAACAATCGCCGACTGTTTTTTACTCACTTTAGCATTTTGGATAGGAGCAAAGTGTAGTATCTGTTCTGATACTATACTCGGAGGACTGAGGCAATTTTTAGTTGTGTACCAATCTAGAGTGCCCCCTTTTGCGGGGCTGAATTTTTCCACATTAAAAAACGATCTTGTTTATAACTCTGCCCTCGTGGGGAAGCAAACAAATAGAGACTGCTTTCTTTCTTTCTTTTTCTTTTTTTTTTCTTTTTTTTCTTTCTTTCTTTTCTTTCTTTCTTTTTTTTCTTTCTTTTTCTTTTTTTCTTTTTTTTTTCTTTTTTTTCTTCTTTTTTTCTTTTTTTCTTTCTTTTCTTCTTTTTTTTCTTCTTTTTTTTTGTTTTCTTTTTTTGACGGACGGGCCAACTGACAGCGCCTCTTATAGAGAACCTTGGACAAATCGAAATTTAAAAATAATGGCAAATTTTACACAGTTGGCGCGACCTGGAATAGAGTTAGGGTCGTGCGAACATTTTCCTGCTACTTAGCCTGGCTAAAATACCAATTTAATCAAGTTGGCATTATTTGATAAAAATAATGTAGTAGTTCTTCGCGGTTAAGGAGAGCGGAGAAGGGGGGGGGGGAGATGTCGTTATTTTTTGTCAGCTGCAACTAAAAGGAATGTTTGGTATTTCGGTAGTGACATAACTGTCTCATAGATTATTTGTCAAAATTATGTCACATTGGAAAAGTCGTTGCTAATGAAAAAGGTGAAGAAGACAGAGAGAGAGAGATAGGGGGGGGGGGCTTGAAGAGAGAAGGAGGAAAAATAAAGAGTAAAAGATAGAGAGAACTAGAAAGAAGAAAGTAACAAAAAAGTGAGAAAGAAAGAAAGAAACGAAGAAAGAAACAGAGAAAGAAAAAATTAAGGATAGAGAGAATTAGAAAGAAAGAAGGGAAGAAAGAAAGAAAAAAGGATAAATGATAGAGAGAATGTAGAAAGGACAAAAGAGAGAATGAAAGGAAGAAAGAAAGAAAGAAAGAAAGAAAGAATGGGAGAGGAGTTTATAAAGAAGGAAAGAAAGACGGAAGGGAGCGAAAGAAGGAAAATAAGAGAGAAAGAAAGAAAGAGACAGCAAGAAAGAAAGAGGGGAAATGAAGAAAGAAACCGAGAAAGAAAGGATTAAGGATAGAGAGAATTAGAAAGAAGAAAAGAAAGAAGAAAGAAAGAAAGAAAGAAAGAAAGAAAGAAAGAAAGAAAGAAAGGGTAAAGGATAGAGGGAATTTAGAAAAGAACAAAAGAGAGAATGAAAGGAAGAAAGAAAGAAAGAAAGAAAGAATGGGAGAGGGGTTTATAAGGAAGGAAAGAAAGACAGAAAAAATCGAAAGAAGGAAAAAAGAGAAAAAGAAAAAGGGAGAAAGAAAGAAAGAAAGAGACGACAAGAAAGAAAGAGAGGAAGAAAGAGAAAGAGAAAATGAAAAAGAAAAAAGAAAATTATTTCAGTTATTACATTTCTTCCTTTCTTTATCTTTTGTTTCATATTTTTGTTTCATTATTAATTTATTTTCTGTTTTCTTTCCTCTTTCTTTCGTTTATTCTTTCTTTGTATTTTTCTTTCTCGTTCTTTTTCATTTTTTCTTTTTCTTTATTTATTTCCTTGATTGCTTTATCTAATTAGAAAGAAAAAAAGAAGGAAAGAAAGAGAAAAGGGGCGAATATGTTTTCCCACAACTTTTGTTTCTTTATTTGTCATACTCTCTTTCTCCTTTTTTTTCTTTTTTTTTTCTTTCTTTGTATTTTTTCTTTTTCTTTTCTTTTTTCTTTCATTCATTTCCTCATCTAATCCGAAGGAAATAAAGATAGAAAATATTTTAGACAATTTTTTCTTTCTTTCTTCGTTTGACTTCTTTTTTCTTTCTTTTCTTTTATTACTTCTTTCTTTCTTTTTCTAATTCTCTTTCTTCCATTCCTTCCTTCTTTCTCGTTTTCTTTCTTTTCTTTTCTTTTTATTTCGCCTTTCGTTAATTTTCCCTCGTCTAATTAAAAAGAAAGAAAGAAAAAAAGAGGAATGAAAGAAAATTTTCCTTGTGACTTTTTACTTTCGTTCTTTAAATTTTAAATGTTTTTCCTGTTTTTATCTGTTATTGTTGTTTAATACGTTCTTTCTTTTTTTTTTCTTTTCTTTTCTTTATTCTTACTTTTTCTTTTCTCCCTCTCTCTCTCTCTCTTCCTCTTTCTTTAACTTCCTCTTTCCCTTTTTTCCTTTCTTTTTCCTTTTTCTCTCTATTTATATCTCTCTCTGTCTTCCTTTTTCTCTTTCTTTCTGGTTCGGATTTTTTTTAGATGAGAATTGATAATTATGATTATTCAGACTACTCTTCATAATACAAATTATCTCCCTTTCTATTTCATATATATATATATATATATATATATATATATATATATATATATATATATATATATATATATAGTTTTATTGAACTTTCTATATTATTTGATTTGATTTATTTATCGTTGTAATAATTAACATAAACATTGGATACTTTTCAATTCATCGATTGTTGACGCATTTCGCGCATTTGGACTGGTAATCATCACCTGGATTAATCTTCAGTCAACTCTCTGGATGTCTTTCCTGATTATGTTTTTCAAATTGTATGACTTGGATGGATTATATAGATTTAACAAAAAACTATGTTTTTGGGTTGATATATTTGATGTTATATATTTTTATGTATTTTTGTATATATTTTTATATATTTTCAAAGTTTAATTTTATTACCTGTAGTGGTATAAACTGCGGTAATGGTCCTCTGAAGAGAAGAATTATCTTTGAAAATCATGAGCTAAGGACTTTAAGATACTTTGCTTGAACTTTGAATTCTAATAAAATTTGATTGATACCTTATTTTATTACTTCATTTTCGATATATATATATATATATATATATATATATATATATATATATATATATATATATATATATATATATATATATATATATATATATACGTTCCTAGAGAAGAGAAACTGCACCGGTTCTCACTATAAATAGTGCGAGTCACCAGAGTCACGAGAGAAACAAAGAACAGTCTTGTAACTGTCTAGCCAAGTGCTAGTCAGTTTCTTACTTTGTTAATACACTTGTTAAACAAACCCTCGACTTGACTTCCTTTATTTATTATTGGACAACTTCACAACATATATATATAGCACACA
>OY744547.1:17306485-17336485 GCA_963556195.1 Sepiola atlantica | reverse complement strand
TGATTGAAAAAATGTTTCATTTTTTTTTTTTTTTCTCTCTGATAGATTTCCAGATTAAAGGATCCGTTAGTGTGGTTGGACGCTGCTGCGCAGATTTTTTATTCGTTCGGTCTCGCCTTCGGAGGATTGATTGCTTTCGCTAGCTACAACCACCAGAGCAACAACTGCCAGAAAGACGCCATCGTCGTGTCCATCTGCAATTGGCTAACCGCAATCTATGCCTGCTTGGTCATCTTCTCCATTCTCGGCTATAAGGCCACTTTGATGTTTGAACATTGTCTTGACCAGTAAGTAAAATTTTTTTTTAAAAGCTTATAGCTCGCTTTATCTATATGTTTCGAAAATCCATGGCATAACTTCGGACATATGCTTTTTATTGCTCTTTTAAAACCTAATGTGTGACATATTAGCAGACCTATCTCTGATTCATTCAGATTAATCTTTGGCTTCTTGCTTTCAGTGTATCAATTTCATGCCCACTCCTATTTGTTGTTTGTCCTGGCCAGTTACTCTGTTTTCTTCCCTCTTATCGCCTCCTACCCCCTCCCCCCACCGCCTCCCCCATACTAGCTCAGTAGGTGTGAAAGGGAAAAAGAAAAAGAAAAAAAGAAAAATATAAAAAGAAGAAGAAGAAACAAAGAAAAATATGTCACCCACTTGTCATATTTCAACGTTACTTAAAGTCTTCTCATATGGTCTAATCGGATCATCCTTTCTTCATCCCATGTGTGTGCCTTCAAAATAAAATTATTTCCAAATCTTCACTTTTTCTGAAGACGTTCGCCAACACAAACGAAACCGGTCAAATCTCTTGTTTTTGTTTTTCTCCTGCACTTTAACCTGTTTTCCATTTGTCATTTTTCACACATTTTTTCCACCACGGCATTTGATTTTCATGAATTATCGTGTACCTTACCCCATATGCTCTATATATAAAAGTTTCAATAAACATAGGTCCGGAAATGCTTGTTTTCCGAGTTATATGCTATTGAAACAAATACCAATCAACACATACCATGTGTGTGATAGTTCTCTGTTATTTCTAAATATGTGATAGATAAACACTCTTCCTGTGACAGGATAACAGATAAAATAAGCCTGGGCCCGGTGTTGCTATATGCACCAACAAAATCATTTAAAAAATGACACCGAACAAATATAAAAGCCATAGGGCTCAGAAGAATGATCTGGGCGTCATGATCAACAGGGGCTTCTTTGATAACCAACATAGGAGACCCAGTTGGTACCCTGCGAATGCTCACCCTTCTTATTTCTGGTAACAGAATACAACAGAACAAATGCAGATAAATAAATATGATAAGCACAAACTAAAGACCATGCAGAGAAAAAAAGAGACCATAAAGGAAATTAGACCAACAATGGAATTAGACTAACAATGAAATTAGACTAACAATAAAATTAAACTAACAATGAAATTAGACCAGCAATGAAATTAGACCAGCAATTAAATTAGACTAACAATGAAATTAGACTAACAATGAAATTAGACCAGCAATGAAATTAGACCAGCAATGAAATTAGACTAACAATGAAATTAGACCAACAATGAAATTAGACCAGCAATGAAATTAGACTAACAATAAAATTAGACTAACAATGAAATTAGACCAGCAATGAAATTTGACCAGCAATGAAATTAGACTAACAATGAAATTAGACCAGCAATGAAATTAGACCAGCAATTAAATTAGACTAACAATGAAATTAGACTAACAATGAAATTAGACCAGCAATGAAATTAGACCAGCAATGAAATTAGACTAACAATGAAATTAGACCAACAATGAAATTAGACCAGCAATTCAATTAGACTAACAATAAAATTAGACTAACAATGAAATTAGACTAACAATGAAATTAAACCAGCAATGAAATTAGACCAGCAATGAAATTAGACTAACAATGAAATTAGACCAACAGTGAAATTAGACCAACAATGAAATTAGACTAACAATGAAATTAAACTAACAATGAAATTAGACCAGCAATGAAATTAGACTAACAATAAAATTAGACTAACAATGAAATTAGACCAGCAATGAAATTAGACCAGCAATGAAATTAGACTAACAATGAAATTAGACTAACAATGAAATTAGACTAACAATGAAATTAGACCAGCAATGGAGTGCTATTAAAAAAGCCGCCTCAACACAAAAAGACTCCTTTAGACATCACGCAACAAATCCCTATTTTCAAAAAAGATATCGTACACCTGAAGTTTGTTCAACGGTTAGCAACCAGGATGGTGACCGGATTCTCCACACTTACCTACAAAAAACGGCTTCAAAGAATAAATCTGCTCTCACTTGAGCAGTTGAGAATGCGAGGGGACCTGATTCTGACAAGCCGCATCATCAACAGGATTGTAAGTCTATCTTTAGAAGGAGGTTTTCACCCCAACAACTAGTCGTGGTGTTCACAGTCACCAACAGAAGATGTATCACCGTCGCTTTCGTCTCAACATAAGAAAAGCAGCATTCTCTATCTGTGTTTCTACTCCCTGGAACAATCTGCCAGAGGAGGTCGTAATGATGCCAACCATATCCAAGTTTAAAGTCGCCTTGGACAAACATTCAGACGGTATACAGATGCAATATCTTTTAACTGTCTTTTTACATGGCTTGCTGCACTTTGCTATTTTATTAGCAAATAAAATTGATTGATTGATATTTTTTCTTCTTTCCTTTGGGTAGAGCTTTCTGTTGTTAGAATGAGGTATGGTTCTCTCAGGCATTATCTCCTCCTTTGGGTAGAGCTTTGCTTTAATGCTGATTGCTTGAGGAGTTCCCACCAGAGAATGCTGACAAATACGTTCTCAGCCATTTTGGCAACCGACCAGAGTGCCCTCTTGGTGGAGCTAGTTTTCCCACCTTTCACTCTTGTGCCACATCTTGATGCAGTGGGACGAAATAAAAAAATTATATCTGAAAAGGATGATACAATAAAAAGAATAACATCATCGTTTTCATCTCAACAGAAAAAAGGCAGCGTTCTCTGTCTGTGTTTCTACTCCCTGGAACAACCTGCCAGAGAAGGTCGTGATGATGAAAACCATATCCAAGTTTAAAGTCGCCTTGGACAAACATTCAGACAATATATAGATGCAATATCTAAGAACTGTCTTTTTACATGGCTTGCTGCACTTTGTTATTTTTTTAACATGTTCATTATATTTTGTTTTAAATTAGATTTACATGCAACTTTTTAACTGGTGCAATTTTTATTAGTGTTATGGCCTGGTTCAATTTAGTCTCTGCTGAACTGAACCATGGTATTCTTTATTATTAGTAGGCCTCCAGGCAGAACTTTGAGCTGCGCCATGAAGTGGCCTTCTAATATAGAATACCATTGTTCAATTCAGTCTCTGCTGAACTGAACCATGGTATTCTTTATTATTAGTAGGCCTCCAGGCAGAACTTTGAGCTGCGCCATGAAGTGGCCTTCTAATATAGAATACCATTGTTCAATTCAGTCTCTGCTGAACTGAACCATGGTATTCTTTATTATTAGTAGGCCTCCAGGCAGAACTTTGAGCTGCGCCTTGAAGTGGCCTTCTAATATAGAATACCATTGTTCAATTTAGTCTCTGCTGAACTGAACCATGGTATTCTTTATTATTAGTAGGCCTCCAGGCAGAACTTTGAGCTGCGCCATGAAGTGGCCTTCTAATATAGAATACCATTGTTCAATTCAGTCTCTGCTGAACTGAACCATGGTATTCTTTATTATTAGTAGGCCTCCAGGCAGAACTTTGAGCTGCGCCATGAAGTGGCCTTCTAATATAGAATACCATTGTTCAATTCAGTCTCTGCTGAACTGAACCATGGTATTCTTTATTATTAGTAGGCCTCCAGGCAGAACTTTGAGCTGCGCCATGAAGTGGCCTTCTAATATAGAATACCATTGTTCAATTCAGTCTCTGCTGAACTGAACCATGGTATTCTTTATTATTAGTAGGCCTCCAGGCAGAACTTTGAGCTGCGCCATGAAGTGGCCTTCTAATATAGAATACCATTGTTCAATTCAGTCTCTGCTGAACTGAACCATGGTATTCTTTATTATTAGTAGGCCTCCAGGCAGAACTTTGAGCTGCGCCATGAAGTGGCCTTCTAATATAGAATATCATTGTTCAATTCAGTCTCTGCTGAACTGAACCATGGTATTCTTTATTATTAGTAGGCCTCCAGGCAGAACTTTGAGCTGCGCCATGAAGTGGCCTTCTAATATAAAATACCATGGTTCAATTCAGTCTCTGCTGAACTGAACCATGGTATTCTTTATTATTAGTAGGCCTCCAGGCAGAACTTTGAGCTGCGCCATGAAGTGGCCTTCTAATATAGAATACCATTGTTCAATTCAGTCTCTGCTGAACTGAACCATGGTATTCTTTATTATTAGTAGGCCTCCAGGCAGAACTTTGAGCTGCGCCATGAAGTGGCCTTCTAATATAGAATACCATTGTTCAATTCAGTCTCTGCTGAACTGAACCATGGTATTCTTTATTATTAGTAGGCCTCCAGGCAGAACTTTGAGCTGCGCCTTGAAGTGGCCTTCTAATATAGAATACCATTGTTCAATTTAGTCTCTGCTGAACTGAACCATGGTATTCTTTATTATTAGTAGGCCTCCAGACAGAACTTTGAGCTGCGCCATGAAGTCGCCTTCTAATATAGAATGCTATGCAATGAAGTTTTCATATTTTCTCTTTCTTTTAGCAATGCCAAACTCATTATGGTAAAATTCCCTGCCATCAACATGACAAAATACGCCAACCAAGTTGTCGACTATTCAACACTCGGAATCCCGTCTGCAGCATTGCCAAAATTGAATCTACGGACTTGCAATCTTCAAGATGATTTAAACAACGTAAGTTTCTTACGATGTTTGTCACAACAAAACATGAAGAACTAAACTTTATCTTCGACTTAATTAAAACTTATAAAAATTTGCTTTTTAATGTCTAATATATAAAGTAAGACATGAAAAGTGGATTTTTAGGGAGTCCATACTTCATTTTTTTTGTTTTTCTGTAAAATAGTCCGGGTCTCCTCGTGAAACTCTCAATTTCTTTAATACACTATACCTACACAGAAATGTTCATGTTACATTCCTGAAGAAAATCATCAGGCTAAATGCCTGAAGGAAATCGTCATACCTGCATTTAGCCTGATGATTTCATTCTGGAATGAAACATGTACGTTTCTGTGTAGATTACTTGCCATAAATATATTTTTATGCTACAGCCTGATGATTTCCTTCGGGAATGAAACATTAAAGTTTCTGTCTAGATTACTTGTCATAAATATATTTTCATACTACTATTAAGCTCTACTCATGTATTGAGCACTGTTGAAGTAAATACTCAAATATATATATATATATATATATATATATTTATATATATATATATATATATATATATTTATATGAAGGAGAATGGAAAGGAATTAGAGAAAGCAAAAGCCAAATCAAAATTCAATTCAAAAGTTCAAAGCAAGGTATATTCCGCATGCTCTATCCTGGATATTGAGCTGTATACTCTTCACAATAGGGTTTTACCTTTCCTAAAAGTTCGCTTTTAGTACACCTATTTATATATATTTATATATATATATATATATATATATTTATATATATATATATATATTATGTATATATATATATATATATTATGTATGTATATATATATATATATATATATATTATGTATATATATATATATATATATTTATATATATATATATATATATAATATATATTATGTATATATATATATATATTATGTATATATATATATATATTATGTATATATATATATATATATATATATATATATATATATATATATATATATATATATATTACCTTATAATATTATATGTGTATATACTTGAAATAATAAATTATATGTATGGCAATCCAAATGTAGATCTACAGATCTAATGTGTACACATTAAAAATTTCTGTTTTGTTATTAAGACTTGCCTTACAATTGAGATTGTTGTTATCTCAACAATAATCTATTTGGAATATCGTATAATAACAAAACATATTTCATCCGGCTACTTCTTGCCAGTCGCATCCCTTTTTACTTACTGATATAAAGAGAGAGTAGGAGGTACTAGCAACCAACACAAAGACTACTCCCACCATTCCCTTTGTCTGATTAATACTTGCTGTACAATTGAGATTGTTTTATCTCAACAATAATCTATTTGAAATATCGTATAATAAATAGTAAACATATTTAATCCGACTGCTTCTTGCGAGTTGTGTCCATTTTTTTCTTATTGACACAAAGAGAGAGTAGGAAGAAGCGAGCAAACAATAGAAAGACTACTCCCACCGCTACTCTCTGAGAAGACATTGGCGTCCAGAACTTTTTCCTATTTGGCGAGATTAACACTATTTTTTAAACAGCAGTAGTAGTTGTAGTAATCATGGTAGTAGCACTAATAGTTGTATCTTTTTTGATACAGATAACACATACAACCAATTGGGTTTCAAACAATAGTAAACATCTGAATTTTACAACAAAAAATCAAATATTTATTTTATTATAAATTTTTTTATCTCCAATAGATAGAAACTATTGGAGATTAAAAAAAATTATAATAAAATAAATACTGTTTTTTTTTTTGTTCATTTTTAAGAGAGCAAATAATTTAATTACGGAAAGAAAAAAAAACATTTAATCTTCAAAATAAAACATGAATTACTTTGTGAATATATAATTCCTGGCTTTAAAATGCTTATAAAACCCTCATGTATTAAAAATCTGAAAGTTTTCAAATTTATTAAAATCTAATAGTTCTATAAATAGAGATTAAAACATTACCTTAACAAGATTGATTATAGTTTTAAAACAATTTGGTTCAATTGATAATTTATTGACCAAACCCTGGTGTAATTATATTTAACTTTCGAAATCCTATTTAGAAAACAAACAAACGGCATAGTTATAAAAATAGCAAAACGAAAATGAAAGTAAAAACATACCCGAGCAACGCCGGGTACGCTTTTTATAGTATTTTATTTTGTAGTTAGAGTATTTCATGCTTTTTTTTGCAGCAATTGCCCTTCTCTGAGAAGAATAGAAATGGATTTACTGGACTGCCCCTCGAAAAATGCTGACCCCGAAAAATGCTGACCCCGAAAAATGCTGACCCCAAAAAATCCATCTATTGAAATCGTTAATAAAAGTCACAATTTTTTCTGAAATCCAACCATATTTGATACAAATAAACTTTAGTCTATGCCTGACTTGTCCATCAAGTTTCAGTCATCAATCTCCAACAGTCTTTGTTTTAATTCCGTTCAATGATAAGCACACCTGGTTACGACATGCAGAATTGTCAATAAAACTAACCCTAACTCCTCTCTCGGTTCTGCTCTTATTTGGGCTGCAATGGCCGCCTTCATTTGGGCTGCAATGGCCGCCTTCATTTGGGCTGCAATGGCCGCCTTCATTTGGGCTGCAATGGCCGCCTTCATTTGGGCTGCAATGGCCGCCTTCATTTGGGCTGCAATGGCCGCCTTCATTTGGGCTGCAATGGCCGCCTTCATTTGGGCTGCAATGGCCGCCTTCATTTGGGCTGCAATGGCCGCCTTCATTTGGGCTGCAATGGCCGCCGTCTTCAATTCAGTAAAAGTCTGGGGATTGTTTTGATAGACATCATCTTTGAGATAAATCCATAGATAAAAATCTGGCGGGGGGAGGGGGTTAAACTCCGGTGAGTGTGAAACCCGTTCAGGATCACACCTCCTACTGATGAGACGATCATCAAAGTGTCCTCGCATATGATTGAAAGACATCGAAAGAAAGATTGTTGGACATTTATAACTGAAACTTGGTGGACAAGTCAGGTATAGACTGAAGTTTGTTTCTAGCAACTATTGTTGGATTGAATAAAGGAATTTATTAAGTGTTCCATGGGTGGCATTTTGGGGGAAAGGGGTCACTCTGTAATAAGGGGTCACTCTGTAATAAGGGGTCACTCTGTAATAAAGGGTCACTCTGTAATAAGGGGTCACTCTGTAATAAGGGGTCACTCTGTAATAAGGGGTCACTCTGTAATAAGGGGGCACTCTGTAATAAGGGGTCACTCTGTAATAAGGGGTCACTCTGTAATAAGGGGGCACTCTGTAATAAGGGGTCACTCTGTAATAAGGGGTCACTCTGTAATAAGTGGTCACTCTGTAATAAGGGGTCACTCTGTAATAAGGGGGCACTCTGTAATAAGGGGTCACTCTGTAATAAGGGGGCACTCTGTAATAAGGGGGCACTCTGTAATAAGGGGTCACTCTGTAATAAGGGGTCACTCTGTAATAAGTGGTCACTCTGTAATAAGGGGTCACTCTGTAATAAGGGGTCACTCTGTATATTTTTAATTTAGTGACTGAGCTGACCCTTAGGGCTGCACACTCCTGAACAAATTATTTTTACTTAAAATAATGTTTTAGTAAAAAAAAAATAATAACTTACTTAAGATTTGTAACCGGTCATGGCTGACGGAACGAGAACAATCTACCCCGATGGATTAAATAAAGGGTTCCGTTCGAAATTTCTTATAGATTCCCGAGTTTGCATTCCATCAGCCACATGAACACGTGGCGCAATGGCTAAAGGCATTGTTTTACAATCAGTGTCAGTCTTCTGAAGGTTTAAGGTTCAATGCTTACTACAGGCGATAATAACTAAGAATAACATAATAATTTACACTTCTACCTGCTCATGGCTGACGGAACGAGAACAATCTACCCCCTTGGATTAAATAAAGGGTTCAATTATAAAATTCATTGTAGGTTCCTGAGTTCAAGATAAAGATTCCCAAGTTCAAAAAAGATGTACATGAAGAAGGTCGGAGGTTACATCGGCCAAAACATGGTGAAAATAACAACCAAGATGAAAATAGTATACAGAAGAATATGAAAGGAAAATAAACAGATAAAAATCACAAAAACTTCCATTAATTTTGTGTAAAAAAAAAACAATAAAAGTATAAAACAATGAATAAAATGAATGAGAATCAAGGCGATAAGAATATAAAAATAATGATGACAAAGAATAAATGTAAAAAAAGACAGAAAGAGTTAAATATGATCGAATTAAAGAACAAAATGAAAGAAAAAGAATAACGAAAATTAAAAATCCCTAAATTGCATGGATTTACATTCTAGGACCGTTTTTATTGTTATACAGTGTCCACTCCAAATTCATAACAGTCAGAGTCCTAGATTGTATTACTCCCTCACTATTTATTATTTTTTTAACTAATGCATTTTTCTCCCTTTATTTAAAATAAAAAGAAGATTTTGACGCTCTTCACTTCTATGTGGGTCATACAAACAATAATAATTTACACTTCTACCCGCTCATGGCTGACGGAACGAGAACAATCTACCCTGATGGATTAAATAAAGGGTTCCATTCGAAATAAAGATTCCCAAGTTCGACAAGACACGCCTGAAGAAGATCGAAAGTTACATTGGCCGAAACGTTGTGAAAATATCATCCCAAAATTACCTCCCTTTGTGTTAAACACTATTTACATAGTTTTTTTTTTTTTCTTTCTGTCTCTTCTTTTTTATTATTATTTTTTAATGTTTTATTTGTTTTTGTGGACCCCATATATATGTATATATCATTTTTGTTTTTAAATCAAATATCTGTTTCTAGGTTAGTAAAAATTAATAAAATCCAAATACTCATCTTGAAAAGTTTCAATAAACACACGCACATCTCCTAGTAAAGGAAAGTATAAAAAATTAGATATTTTTAGGCAACGAGTTTTGGAAGGAAAGAAGAAGAAAAGAAATATCACGTGTCTTTATAGTCACGTGGTATCCTGGAACCACGCCCCTCATTATTAAAAGGCGCTAGAGGGAGGAGAATCTATTCGACGAACAAGCCGCAACGTAGTATTTTTGTTGTTGCAACCCTCAACTTCCCCTGTTATCGTTAAGAAGCTCAACATATTGCTAAAATCACAATACTTTGCAATAGAAAAAAACGATGAATCTTATTCTTGAATAAACGTCTTCTTAATTGCTTATGTTGTAACCGTATTGAAAATGTGACAGACTAAAAGTCAGCAGCAAACGGTGTTCGATAAGATTTAGTTCCTGATATTAAAGGCTTCCTTTTTTTGAGGTCGCTTACTGTTCTAGTTGCCAAATTTTGTACTAATTTTAATTTATCAATTTATTTATTAAATTGTTAGGTGAAAGTACAGAATAGTTAGCAAATCCTCCCCATCTCTCCATGTTAAGAATGGCTTTCTAAATAATCTTATGCAGTTTACGGACCGTGCTGAAATAATAACGTTATTATTTGGAAAGTCATTCTGAACATGGGGAGGAGGGGGACTTTGTTAATTATTCTGTACTTTCACCTAACAATTTAATTAATAAATAAATTAATAAATTTGGGAAACTGAAACTCTCGCCGGAAGTTATATTACAAATAAGGTTTAATATCAGGAACTAAATCTGATCGAACACTGTTTGCTGCTGACTTTGAGTCAGGTACTCTTTTGGTTTGCCGAAAATGGTAATTATTCTTTTCAAATATCTTTTGTACCCTGATTAATACAATTTAGCAATATTTAATGACTATTTTTTTGTCAAAACAGTCAAATGTGACTTAAACAAAATGTTTTTGTAAGAAAAAAAATACAAACTAGATAAAAAAAAGAAAGAAGCATTTTGTCGTGGGTCCCCCATTAAAGCTTTTGTGGGCCCCCCACGGGTCCATGTGGACCCCAATTGGGAATCCCTGTGCTAAATGAATAAAGAGAGAGAGAGAGAGAGAGTACCCATTCTGTTTATAATGATGGAGAGAAATGTTACATTTTTCGGACAAACAAATCAAACATTGGGAAAACTAGGAAAAAATTTTATTTATTAAAAATCTGTGTTCTGCGGCTACGGTAGTCAAATGACATCCCGTCGCTGCAATCAGTTCTCCATGCTAGTCCCAGGCCATCTGGCCTTGTCGTGCGCAAGTTGTCGTAGGCAATGAAGTTGTTTCGCTGTACGTAGTGGTCCTAGTCCCGCCTGCTTGAGGTCAGCATGTAGTGTGCCCAGCAGATTTGTGCAGTGCCGTCCTAGTCGCGGTTGGTAGGCTTGCGAGCCAGTAACGGCAAAGTCTAGTGTCCTCTGTGCGGGAGTGTCAGGGTCCATTCGTAGTACATGGCCTAACATAGACCATCTTTGTTCAGCGACCTTTGTGGGGAAAGGTTTTTCGTTGCACAGCTCGTATAATGCCTTGTTGCTGATAAGTTTCTTCGGCCAGCAGTGACCTGTGATGGAAATTATATAAAAAGTTAGAATAGCCCTGAAATTGGGGTCATTTTACGTTAAATTTATATGCGAAACTGATCCCATGAATATACATTCTAAATTAATTGTATATATATATATATATATATATATATATATATATATATATATATATAATTTATTTTTTATTAAAAACTGTGTTCTACGGCTACGGTAGTCAAATGACATCCTGTAGCTGCAATCAGTCCTCCATGCTAGTCCCAGACCATCTGGCCTTGTCATACGCAAGTTGTCGTAGGCAATGAAGTTGTTTCGCTGTACGTAGTGGTCCTAGTCCCGCCTGCTTGAGGTCAGCACATAGTGTGCCCAGCAGATTTGTGCAGTGCCGTCCTAGTCGCAGTTGGTAGGCTTGCGAGCCAGTAACGGCAAAGTCTAGTGCCCTCTGTAGGTTTGCGATTTTATATCAAAATAAAATGTATTTCCCTTTAAACAATCAACTATTTACATGACACTCATCAAAATTAGCATTATCAAACTGGTAATTTAATGCTTACTACTTTATATCAAGCGACCACAAACAATTCTAACTTTTTTTTATAATACTTTAAGTCAGCTTCTCCTGATATTATATAATAGTGAATTACCTCCCTTTGTGTTGGGGTTAGGGTTTTTTTTCTGTCTGTCTCTTCTTTTCATTATTTTTTTATGTTTTATTTGTTTTTGTTTTTGTTTTGTTTTGTTGTACTTACCAACTGTGTTTACATTGTAGGCTGCCTCTGGCACCGGGTTAGCGTTCATTGTTTTTGCCCAAGCCATTGTCGAGTTTGGCGCAAGCTCCCCATTTTGGTCTTTCATTTTTTTCCTCATGCTCCTCGCCCTCGGACTCGGCACAGAGTTTGCGACCCTGGAAGGTGTCGCCACCTCCCTCTGCGATGCGGCCCCCTACGATTGGATGAAGAAGCGGTGGCAGTTAGCTGGTAAATTTCAAATTTTATGATCTCTTTGTGTTGCAGGCAGCGGAAGGTACCGGCCTGGCGTTCATCGTGTTCACGCAGGCCATAGTAATGTTCGGCGAATCAGCTCCTTTCTGGTCAATCATCTTTTTCCTAATGCTCTTGGCGCTCGGCCTGGGCACAGAGTTTGCTACTATTGAAGGTGTGGCCACCTCTCTGCGAGATACCGCTCCGTTTGAATGGATGAAGAAGCAGTGGATGCTGTCTGGTAAATGATGCACACGTAGTACACACGTAGTACACACGTAGTACACACGTAGTACACACGTAGTACAGTTGTGTTCTTTGTCATTAATATTGTGGTGTCTCTTAGGGTGATTCTTTACTATAACCCAATCATGCAAAAAAAAAGACGTTCTATTATTTTTTTTTAAATAATTCACTTTTTCAGTGTGCATATCGCAATCGCCATAGACTCTTAGATTATCAGTGAAAAATAATTCTGTATGTTTCTCAATCCTTGTTGCCAATCTGTTGTGAATGGTGAGATACAAATATGAAGAAATAACTGGATGAAAACGATTCTATCGAAATCAACGATATAGAATTATTTATTAATGATTTTACAACTGGAAGAATTATTATGAATGAGGAGGATTTAATTGTCTGTCGCTAAGCAGATTTTGGTAGCATCCTCCATTTTGAATTTTCCCTGTTTGTTGTGTCGTTTGGTCTCTGCAGGGGCAGATAACTCATGCTTGTCTCTTGGCAAGGGAGATAACAAAACAGTTTTCTTCCTTTAGATATAGAAATATTTAGGAGTATTATACGTGGTTTATGTATCCACCTAACAAAATCCGGATTAATTAGAGTAAATAAAATTAGTAAATAGAGACTGCTTTTTACCATTTTTAGTTTTTCGCTCGGAACAAAGTGTAGTATATGTTCTGATACTACACTTAGACCGAGGATTGATTAATTCACAGGACGACTCGACAGATATTTGTTGACATTGGACTTGAAAACGACCATGTTGTAGTCTGTAGTGAAGCATTCCTGTGGAATTAGGATGCTACGACTTTTATGACAGGCTTGATTCTGTTGTTGGCACCGATTTCTCCGATTTGATAAAACGTTTTATTCATGACGGGGTTATTGTAAAGAAACACCATGTATTAGTTTTAGTTTCTGTTTCGTATTTAGTGTCTAGTATTTATAGTGTTTAGTAATTATTATTTATTATTATTTATTATTATTTATTATTATTTGATTTTAGTTTAGTTGGTTTTCTTTTGTTCTTTATTTGCTTTCTGTCCATTAGTTTCATGTCATAGCCACCATTGATCAAAAAACACAAATAATAATGTCTCACCCTGCATATTTCAAATGAAACAATTTTAATATGTTACTTAACAGGCAAAATGGCGAGGTTTTACAATTACATGGTGATCCCTACCAAAATAATTCCACTCATGCAATTGTTAATAAAATTCACACTTCTTTCTGCAATCCAACCATATTTGGTAAAAATAAACTTCAGGCCTGACTTGTCCACCAAGTTTCGTTCATGAATGTCCAACAGTCTTTGTTTGAGACAAGCCTCAGGATCAACCTGATTCTCATGCTGTCTTTCACCAACTACTAACTATTTCAAAATAACCTCTCTCTCTTATCATGTGATCCTGATCGGCCAATGAGAGCCATTGGTATTTTCAGCCCCCATTCACTATCTAATACAGAGGGGCAGACATAAATGGGTTAACCATATCTTTGGATCTTTATGTGGAAATGGCTGCTTTGAACACAGCATTTTTGGATCCTCCTGTTGTATAATGAAAATAATGAAAATAATTCCTATCTGGGCAAAGTATTTTCTGGAAGGAATTGAATCAAATTACATTTTATTTTTCTTAAGAACATGCTGCAACAATCCACCGATAGAACAGACAACCCAGAATCAAACATTGATTTTGAAAGCTATCGATCACAAAAATCGAGAAAGAGACTAACTTTACTTTATATATTAGATGTTGTCTGTAGATTTGTTGTAGAATTTGTCGATCTGTTCATTCATTAATTTACTGTGCATATTGTAATCGATTTTGTAGACATTTCTTGATTTGTCATCATTTATGTTTATAGTTTTTTTTACAGCAGGTAATTGTTTTTATTTTATTGTTAAGTTTGTTTTAAAATTGATTGTTTATTTTTCTAAATTTTAATATGTCAACAAAAGTCATGAGCCCGTTTTAACCATACTGTTTTTTATTTTCGAAAATACATTTTTGTTCCAAACAAAGGGAAGTAATTATGTATTGACAAATACAGTCACATCCCTTTTTTAAGATGGCGTCCATATATGAAAATAATTCCGATCTGAGCAAAGTATTTTCTGGAAGGAATTGAATCAAATTACATTTTATTGTCCTTACCAACATGCTGCAACAATCCACCAAAAGAACTGACAAACCAGAATCAAATATCGATCTTGTAGGAAGAAAGCTATTAATGACAAAAGTAGAGAAGGAGACCAACTTTACTTTTTATATTAGATGTAGAATTTTGTGATTTATTCATTCATTAACTTATTGTGCCTATTGTAATCTATTTTGTATATATTTCTTGATTTGTCATCATTTATGTGTAGCATTTTAGAACAGGTTATTGTTTTATGTTATTGTTTAGTTTGTTTTTAAACTGATTGCATATTTTTCTAAATTTTAATATGCCAACAAAAATCGTGAGTCCGTTTTAATTATGCAGTTTTTTTTTTTGTTTTTTGTTTGTTTCAAAATATTATCTTTGTCCCAAAACGAAAGGAAATAATTCTGTATTGACAAAAATAATTCTGATCCAGTTTAATGAGACAAAGAATCGCGTGTGCTGTACATAAAAGCCTCCAACAAAAAAGTGAGATGCATTCAGGCTGATTCGAACTGTCGACCTAAGGGTTACAAATGATTCGTCATTTGTAGCTCCATATGAGGGGATGATTCGTCCGTTCGGGAGAAAGAACTCATAATGTCTTTAGTAACCAGATCATTTGGTCGAGAGAGAGATTTAGCACATACAGGTGTTTTTCGTTCCAGGGAGACATGCAGTTGTTGATCGGTGGACAACTCCAGAAGGTATTTCACTTCTGACGCAATCCGTTATCTGTATAAGAGTCAAATACATCCTAAGATGGGGAGGTACTGTTGCCACATCTGGGGAGGTGCCGCTCAGAGCATCCTTTCCTGCCTTGATAGAATACAAAGGCAACTTCGAAATCTAGTGAGAGATGTCCCCTTCTCTTCCCTACAGCCTCTTTCTCACGGAAGAGAGGTTGCTAGTCTTTCTCTACTCTATCGTTATTTTCATGGTTGTTGCTCGACTGAGCTTCAACTTATAGTTCCCCCCCTTCGAAAACATTCACAGCAAAAACTCTACTCTCTACAACCACTGTAAATAATTTTCCTTTCTTCCTGTGTACCTAAATCTAAACAGAATTTCCATGAGCAAAGTATATTTCCAAGAACTTCTCGTCTGTAGAACACAATACTATGAGGCTACTTCCAATTTGACTAAAACATGGTCGTTCTCAAGTCCAATATTAACAAATTCTTGTTGAGTCGTCCTCCTTGATAATCAGGTTTCGCCCAGTTTCAACTATCGCAATTCTCAGGGTGTTGTCTTACCGTCCTTCTGACATTCAATAACCCTTGTCCCCTTTTTTTTTGCTCGTATTACTAAAGCAGTTTCTTGTAACTCTTTTGCTTTTCGATAAAAAATAAATTCGTATCAATCAGCTTTTTGTTGACCTCCTGTTTGATTCTGTTGGCATTGGTTTCCCTGATTCTTTCTAGGAGGGACCACGTGAAGGTTGCCAATATTCGTAAGTGAAAGTGGTATAAAGGGTACAAGACTGAGAACGTCTCATTTGGTTGAGAGAGATTTAGCAATAACAGGTGATTTTTGTTCGAGGCAGTGTTGCTGGGAGAAGTGCAGTTTTGCGTCGTTGGACAACTAAAACATTTTACTCGGGTGCCATGAAGTGAAAATCCAGAAATCAGAATAAGGGCAGTATCCTGTTAAAACTTTCTCGCTACACCCAGTCTTCTTAACAATTTTAAAGATGTGCCTTGTCCAACGCAAATCGATGTTGACAGTAATGTCCAGGTCATGTTCACAGAAAGACTTTTTGATATCAGTGCTGTGGAGGGAGCATGTGGAGGCTGAATTTATTTATTATTAGTGACCTTTTAAGAAACTGAAGCAAAATACATTTTTAAATTGTAAATAAACATAGTGCAAAGAATAGAAAGAAAAATTGGCTAATCAGAATCAAATATAGATTTGTTTCGGAATTTTTCAGATGAGGGTTGATAATTTGTAGAATTTGGTATATTCATCTTGGGTGTTTTTATCACGTTTCGGCCGATGTAACCTCCGACCTTCTTCAGGTGTACCTTGTCGAACTCGGGAATATTTCTATCAAACTCGGGAATCTGGACGGAATTTCGAATGGAACCCTTTATTAAATCCACGGGGGTAGCATGCATTTGTTCCATCTGCCATGACTGGGAAGAAGTCTTTAGTAATTCGCAATTCTTCGTATCGCTCACACTGAGGATTGAACCTTCAACCTTCAGATGACTGTCACTTAGAACTGAATTTTTACTTAGTACTATATCCACTGCGCCACGGGTCCTTGCGGACATCGGCTGAAACGTTGTGATAAAAACACCCAAGATGAGAACAGTAGTCCGAATAGACCAAATTCTACAAATATAGATTTGTCGGCGATTTTCAAGATTAGTTAACAGAAAAAAAGGGTGAGAAAGAAAGAAATTGTTTATCTTGTAGTTTTTTTACTTTTAGTTGGACACACAAACACACAAACACACAAACACACGCACAAACACACGCACAAACACACGCACAAACACACAAACACACACAAACACACACCCAAACACACACAGAAACACACAAACACACACAAACGCACAAACACACGCACAAACACACAAACACACAAAAACACAAACACACACACAA
This sequence comes from Sepiola atlantica, assembly GCA_963556195.1. Lineage (NCBI taxonomy): Eukaryota > Metazoa > Mollusca > Cephalopoda > Sepiida > Sepiolidae > Sepiola > Sepiola atlantica. The sequence goes on along the minus strand of OY744547.1, from coordinate 17,319,185 downwards.
ACACACACACAAACACACACAAACACACACACCCAAACACACACAAACACAAACACACAAACACACACACAAACACACACACACACACAAACGCAAACACACACAGAAACACAAAAACACACACAAACACACACACAAACACAAAAACACACACAAACACACACACACAAACACACACACAGAAACACACACACACAAACACACACACACAAACACACACACACATACACACACAAACACACAAAAACACACAGAAACACACACCCACACACACACACACAAACACACACACACAAACACACACACAAACATACAAACACACACAAACACACACATAAACACACACACACACACATAAACACACAACTTCCCTTTATATATAATAGATTATTTGACATATTCTTCAATGATGAGGATCCACAGAAGAAATTTCTCTGAAAAAAAAAATAAATATAAATATTGTCATCGTTTAAAACTGTTATATAAATTGAGTTCTCTTTAATAACGGCTCTTCGTGCGCGTCGAAAGTCACACAATTACAAAATTGAACAAATCTCTTTTCGTTACATTCTTAAAGCATTCCTTAGTCTTAGCATGGTTGGACTAGGCTGAGAACCAAGAGATGACCGATTCCGACGTCCGATCTTCCTTGTCGTCAGAAAAAAAGAAAGGCCACTTTAAATTTCCCTTCCTTCTTTTCACACTTGCACGCCAACTGTATAACTTGACGTTTAAATCTTTTCATTATTTCACTCGTGTACTCTGTGACTTGTATATCCGTATCTTGCTTTAAATATATACAATTATTTTATTTTTCGTCTGCACTTGCTCCAGTCTGACATAAGGATGCCAGCTCTGAACACTCTAACATAACAGTAGCTATAAACACTTATTTAAAAAAAAAAAGTTTTATTAATTCCCACGTGTAACCTATTTTTGGATAAGTATATACATATATGAGTATATACTATTCGTATACACATACATGGAAGAAGTGCATAGACATGCTTATTATCATTAATAATGAAGACTGCTAAAATGTTAATCAGTGTGAACCATTGATGTTTCAAACTTTTACTGCTGCTTTGTACGCCTCCAGGTGTTGGCCGTCAACGAGGGAAGCAGAAACTTTAAACATATACGAATTATTAATACGAATTCTTAGTCCAAATTATTTGGGTTTACTTACACATTTGTGAGGTCTGAAAAAAAATCAGAAATTAGCAGACGGTTCATTGTCCGCCATTTTGGCTGCGAAACGACTAAATCGCCTAACCTATAATATGGCTTCAGTCTATGCCTGACTTGTCCACTATATTTGTACCAAATCTTTTAGTCAATTGGATATTACAGAAAAAATAATAATCTATAATGATTTTCAAATAAAAATAATGCAATAAATAAAAAATAATTATTCACGGACTTTTTTATTGTCAACAAACTTTCATTCTAGAACTTCGAGGCTAGGGTTAGGGTTTGGTCCAAATAAACTTCGGTCTATGCCTGACTTGTCCACCACATTTGTACCAAATATGATTGGACTGCAGAAAGAATTGTGAATTTTATTAACTATTCTATTGGTGTAATTTGGGGGGGGGGGTGATCACCCTGTATACTTGAATAGTGTTAGGGGTCACCCTATATATTTCTGCAGTCCAACCAGATTTGGTCCAAATAAACTTCAGTCTATGCTTGACTTGTCCACCATATTTGTACCAAATTTTTTATTCAATTGGATATTACAGAAAAAATAATAATCTATGATGATTTTTAAATAAAAATAATGCAATAAATAAAAAATAATTATTCATGGACTTTTTTTATTGTCAACAAACTCTCATTCTAGAACTTCGAGGCTAGGGTTAGGGTTAGTTCCTACCAAAATCAGACGGTCCGAGTCGAGACCATTGTTGAGGATGGCTTGATCTCTGTCGGTCCTGGTCAGTTCTTCCAGACTTTACCTTCTCTCCCATTGAGAAGGGGTTAGTTTATTGCTAATCGCCCGAGGCGCTCTTACCGAGGAATGTCGACGGGGCTGCCCAGGCAATTTTTGTTCGACCAGAATCCCTTTTCTCTAGAATGCTGGCTTTTCAAATCCCACTTTCCCTGACCTTGTGTCACATCTTCCTCGCCGTGGAAAGGAGATGAATAACAACCAAACATACACTGCGTATTATTATTATTATTATTATTATTATTATTATTATTATGCAGGGTGACCCAAATTAAATGCCACCCATAGAATCGTTAATAAAATTCACAATCCTTTCTGCGATCCGTCCATAGTTGGTACAAATAAACTTCAGTCTATGTCTGACTTGTCCACCAGATTTCAGTCATGAATGTCCAACAGTCTTTCAATATTATGCTCTAAATGTGCACCTCTGGATAAAACTGATTTCGGCTGTGATGGCCATTTTCTTCATGTCACGAATAATCTGAGGATTGTTTTGATAAACATTATTTTTTAGAGAACTCCACAGATAAAACTGAGGGTGGTTAAGGTCCGGTGAGTGTGAAGCCCATTCAGGGTCACACCTCCTACTGATGAGAGAATCACTAAAGTGTCTCCGCATATCATCGAATGGCTATAAAACAAAGACTGTTGGACATTCATGACTGAAACTTGATGGACAAGTCAGGCATAGACTACAGTTTATTTGTAGCAAATATGGTTGGATTGCCGAAAGGATTATGAATTTTATTAACGATTCCATGGGTGATATTTTTTTTTGGGGGGGGGGGGGGTCACCCTTTTTGAAGGTCACCCTATATATCAGCTGGATTTGTTTCATGGAAAAAATGTAGGAAAATTCCCGAGGAAGAGGGAGTCACATGCCTCCTTATCCATCTCCTGGTTAACAGTTTTTCTTAATAATAATTTTATTTTATATAATCTTAACAAAACTATCTGTTCTGTTCAGAAAAAACTGACCCGAACCAAAAGTCTTACAAAGCTACCAAAAGTGTGATATAATTAACAGAAGTCCGACAAAGTTACCAAAAGTCTGCTACAGTTACCAAAAGTCTGCTACAGTTACCAAAAGTCTGCTACAGTTACCATCGTTTTGGCATAATTACCATAAATCCGTGATAGTTAACAGAAGTCTGGCAAAGTTACCAGAAATATAACATAATTACCAGAAATATGGCATAATTACCAGAAGTCTGGTAAAGATACCAGAAGTTTAGCAATGTTACCATTTTTAATTAAAAAAAAACAATTAATTTTTAAATGTGGGATTTATTGTTTTGTTTTTTTTATTTATTGTTTTATTTTATTGTTTTTATTGTTTTTATTGTTTTTATTTATTGTTTTATTTTATTTATTGTTTTTGTTTTATTTTGTTTCTCTTTTCAGGTGCCCTTTGTTTATTTAGCTTTGTTATCGGAATTGTTTTCACATTCAACAGCGGCGCTTACTGGGTGGAACTCTTCGACTTTTTCTCAGGGACGTTTGCCCTCATGATCGTGGCGTTGTTGGAAATTCTTGCCGTCGCTTACAAATACGGGATCAACAAGTGAGTGCTCAAAATATCCCCTTTTCATTCCGTCTCTCTCAGGCTCTACCCTTTCTTAGTTCAATGAAAAGGGGTTAGGGTTACTTACCTGACAATCAGCAAAATCCCACCCCTTCACTGTAGAGGTCCCCAGATGCCAAAAAGCTGTCTATTCTAAAATTTTCTTCCCTCGAACTGCTAGACTTTGGAATTCCCTTCCTGTTTCTTGTTTCCCTGACTGTACTAGCATGCAGAAATTTGAATGTAATGTGAACAGACATCTCGCTGCTCAACTCCTTGTAGGCAGGGTCCCTAATTCACAGTAGCCCCTTACGTCCTAGTGGCAATGTGTCTTGTTTGGGGTTAATAAGAGTAAAAATAAAAAAGATGTGTCAAAGTCGAACAAATAGCGAAAGTTGTTGTGAGCCAACGGGTCATGGGTACGTCTAGTTCAAACTAAACAGACATTAATGAATCCTTGGCTGCACCGGTTAGGTACAATTAGCAAATACTCATGAAAGTTTTTTACCCCGCCTAATAAACCAGTATCGTCCGGACCTTCGGGTCTGGATTTACGCCGGTCTATTGGTTGTCGGTCCTGTGCAGTTCTAGAAGGTGCACCCTCCCAGGCTTTGCCTCCCCTCTTTGGGGAGGAGTAAGTCTATTGCTTACTGCCTGAGGCGCCCCTACTGGGGAATGCCGACGGGGCTGCCCAGGCAATTTTTAAACAGCCAGAATGCTCAAATTCTCGAGCGCTGGTTCTTTCCCACTTTCCCGACCTTGTGTCACATCTTACCTTGTGGGAGGAAGATAAATAGAGCTAGACTTGTATTTTGATCGTAAATTTACTATGTGAAATGCTTATGCTATATTTTTATTTTTAACATTCATTATTTTCAATCCTCTCATAATATTCTTCTTCTTTCTACTTACAATCTATCGATTTCACTAACCCTTATCCTCGAGTGGCTTTTAGCCTTGATAAGTTGTGACTCATTAGTAAATAAAATATTTGTCACATCTTACCTTGTGGGAGGAAGATAAATAGAACCATTTCAAATTTTAAACATGACAGACTGACGGACAGGACTTCTTATGGAAACGCATATACGAATCTAAAAGATTCTTTTTTTATTTCGGCTCTGACTCTTTGCTCCTCCTCCTTTTCCATTTCAGTTTTTGCAATGACATTTACAGTATGATCGGAATCCGACCAAACCTTTATTGGCGCGTCATTTGGAAATTCGTCTCTCCGGCCCTGATCTTGATTCTCCTTATCGCAACAATCATCACAAAATTCATCGATCCGGTCACATACCGCGCTTATGATAAAAAGAAGGTAAGCAAATTTTGGATTTCTTTAATTAATTTATTAATTAATTTTGGATTTCATTAATTAATTCATTCATTCATTCATTTTGGATTTCATTAATTAATTAATTCATTTTGGATTTCATTAATTAATTAATTTTGGATTTAATTAATTAATTAGTTAATTAATTTTGGACTTTATAAATTAATTAATTAATTTTGGACTTCATTAATTAATTAATTAATTAATTTTGGATTTCATTAATTAATGAATTAATTAATTTTGGACTTCATTAATTAATTAATTAATTAATTTTGGATTTAATTAATTAATGAATTAATTAATTTTGGACTTCATTAATTAATTAATTAATTAATTTTGGATTTAATTAATTAATGAATTAATTAATTTTGGACTTCATTAATTAATTAATTAATTAATTTTGGATTTCATTAATTAATGAATTAATTAATTTTGGACTTTATTAATGAATTAATTAATTTTGGACTTCATTAATTAATTAATTAATTAATTTTGGATTTCATTAATTAATGAATGATTAATTTTGGATTATATTAATTAATTAATTAATTAATTAATTTTGGACTTCATTAATTAATTAATCAATTAATTTTGGATTTCATTAATTAATGAATTAATTAATTTTGGACTTCATTAATTAATAAATTAATTAATTTTGGATTTAATTAATTTTGGATTTAATTAATTAATGAATTAATTAATTTTGGACTTAATTAATTAATTAATTAATTAATTTTTTATTTCATTAATTAATGAATTAATTAATTTTGGACTTTATTAATGAATTAATTAATTTTGGACTTCATTAATTAATTAATTAATTAATTTTGGATTTAATTAATTAATGAATTAATTAATTTTGGACTTCATTAATTAATTAATTAATTAATTTTGGATTTCATTAATTAATTAATTAATTAATTTTGGATTTCCTTAATTAATTAATTTTGGATTTCATTAATTAATTAATTTTGGATTTCATTAATTAATGAATTAATTAATTTTGGACTTAATTAATTAATTAATTAATTAATTTTGGATTTAATTAATTAATGAATTAATTAATTTTGGACTTCATTAATTAATTAATTAATTAATTTTGGATTTCATTAATTAATGAATTAATTAATTTTGGATTTCATTAATTAATTAATTAATTAATTTTGGATTTAATTAATTAATGAATTAATTAATTTTGGATTTCATTAATTAATTAATTAATTAATTTTGGATTTCATTAATTAATTAATTAATTAATTTTGGATTTCATTAATTAATTAATTAATTTTGGATTTAATTAATTAATGAATTAATTAATTTTGGACTTCATTAATTAATTAATTAATTAATTTTGGATTTAATTAATTAATGAATTAATTAATTTTGGACTTCATTAATTAATTAATTAATTAATTTTGGATTTAATTAATTAATTAGTTAATTAATTTATTAATTAATTAATTTTGAATTTCATTAATGAATTAATTCATTCATTAATTTTGGATTTAATTAATTAATTAATTAATTAATTTTGGATTTAATTAATTCATTCATTCATTCATTTATTTTGGATTTCATTAATTAATTAATTAATTAATTTTGGATTTCATTAATTAAGTAATTTTGGATTTCATTAATTAACGAATTAATTCATTCATTAATTAATTCATTCATTCATTCATTCATTAATTAATTAATTGTGGATTTCATTAATTTTAAATTCCAATTTTCAACAAACACAACCAACGTGCAACCTCACATGTCGACATTGAATTCCAGCCGACAGCATTGTGTGGCCTTCTACAACTGAAGACATTATCCTTTAGTGAGAAGTAAAATGAAGAGAAAAAAAACGTCTCTATTTTATGAAGAGGGCGTTTTACGCCGAAAATTCAAAAAAGAAAAGTTCTAAATAAATTACGTTTTATTTTTAAAAAAAGAAACCGCATCGTTTATCTGGCTTCTAAATTCTTAATATAGCTAGGTTAATCAAAGAATTATCGGAGCAAAGAAATAAGACAAAATGGTCATTATAAAAGTTAATTGCTTACTGAGAATAAGAAAGAATTTTATTTGGTTAAAATAATTTGTTATTGCGAAACAACTGTGAAATGGAGTGCATAACTTTTATAACCTCGTAATTTAGGTTATAATAAATAATAACTTGTAAATAAAATGGATGAACTATCAAGATAAACGTTTAACAGATTTATTAAAACTGAACACAGAATGAATTAATGAATTAATTTGCCGCTGGACGCGATTGACATATTAAGTGTCTGATGCCGTGGTCTGTGTTTACTTTCTCTCTGGGCAGCCGACAATTTCAAGGGCGATAACTCTTAACTCCCGAAATCGTTCAAGGGAGATAATTCCGTTTTCGTTAGTTGTCCTAACAATAACATTTTTAATACTACCTCTAACATAAATATCATTTTTTTTTCAAATGAATGTTTTATTTTTAAAAAAGCATCACTTGTTTGGCTTCTAAATTCTTAATATTCAAATTTCATGATGTTTCAAAACAGGGACTACATTCTAATTTTTCACAAGCACAACCAACGTGCAACCTCACATACCGACATTGAATTCCAGTCGACAACATTGTGTGGGCTTCTACAACTGAAGACATTATCCTTTAGTGAGAAGTCAAATGAAGAAAAAAAAACATATCTATTTCACGAAGAGAACGTTTTACGCTGAAAATTAAAAAAAAAAAAATTTTTTAATAAATTATATTTTATTTTTAAAAAAGAAACTGCATCGTTTATCTGGCTTCTAAATTCTTTATATAGTAAGGTCAGGATTTTAAATAAAATAAAAGTATTAAAAAAAAAACGTGTGTAAAATTTTTCTTTAAATAAAAAACGAACAGGTAATACCTGGTTTGGTATTAGCTTCGTGCAGGCTATGTCGGCTTCTTTCGAAGAAGCAAGTTTATAGGAAATATCAAATTCATAAGCGCATGTCGCATGTACATCCTGGTCATGGAAAAATGACATACACCGCCTAGCATTCCCAAATGGTCACCCATCTAGAACTGGCCAGGCTCCATGTCGCTTAACTGTAGTCGTCTAATGAGAACCGGCGTGTCGACGTGATTATGCAACATATAAACCTTTTAAAGCTTCTCTCGCTAAACATCCTCAGTCACGTTACTTTTTTTTATACAGAATGAATCAACACTTATGAAGACTAAAGGCAAATCGAGGATAAAGGTTAATGAGATGGACAGATAGAGAGTTGAATACAACAACCAAGATGAGAATAGTAGTCTGAATAATCCAAATTATCAATTTTTTTATTATTATTAAAAACTGTCTGCTGCGGCTACGGTAGTCAAATGACATCCCGTAGCTGCAATCAGTCCTCCATGCTAGTCCCAGGCCATCTGGCCTTGTCATGCGCAAGTTGTCGTAGGCAATAAACTTGTTTCACTGTACGTAGTGGTCCTAGTCCCGCCTGCTTGAGGTCAGCACGTAGTGTTCCCAGCAGATTTGTGCAGTGCCGTCCTAGTCGCAGTTGGTAGGCTTGCGAGCCAGTAACGGTAAAGTCTAGTGCTCTCTGTGCGGGAATATCAGGGTCCATTCGTAGGACATGACCTAACATAGACCATCTTTGTTCAGCGACATTTGTGGAGAGGGGTTTTTCGTTGCACAGCTCGTATAGTGCCTTGTTGCTGATAAGTTTTTTCGGCCAGCAGTGACCTGTGATCGAACGGAGGTGTCTGCGGTGGCACGCATCCAGCTTGTCAAGCATGGCTTTTGTTATTGCCCAGCTGTTGCTATTGTAGAGCATGATGGACACGCAGTACGCGTTATAGAGACAGAGTCTAGTCTTCAACGGAATCTTGGTTCGTCGGCTCCAGAGTTTATGTAATGAATGAAACGCTACATTGCCATGTATACTGTTGTGAAGTTGTTCCACAGTAAATAATAAATAAAGGAAGTCAAGTCGAGGGTTGGTTTAACAAGTGTATTAACAAAGTAAGAAAGTGACTAGCTCTTGGCTAGACAGTTACAAGACTGTGCTTTGTCTTCAGTGTCTCTGGTGACTCGCACTATTTATAGTGACAACCGGTGTAGTTTCTCCTGTGTAAGAACGGCCGGTGTAACATATACAATCAATCCTCATCTTAAATTTCCAAAACACATATTCTGGGTTTTTTTTTCGGCGTTTCGACTTGCTTTGTTGTATTGGAATGGTCTCTTTTATCTTGTTTCTTTTTCTTTTCTCTTTTTCGAAATCGTACCTTTTACTCAATCCTCCTGGCATCAATGTCGACTTTGCATACCTATCCACACTGATATACCTGCAGCTACTGACATAATAGTTAGAGTGTCCGCTAATGGGTTGGGAGATCTCGGGTTCAATCCTTGGTCGAGTGATACCAAAGACTAAAGCATTATAAGGTGAAAGATCAAGGGTAAGTGGAGTAATCCTGGGAAAGGCGCCCTCCCCTACATCTTGGTGTAGTAGCGAATGAGAAGGGAGCCTTCGGGTCGCCCTCGACTACTGTCGAACACTTTACTTTTACTTAGTGAGAAATAAATTGTAAAAACTCACAGCCTTAGCAGGCGTGTTCCTACCAGTCGGGGGGATACGTCATTGACAATCAGTCCGACAGTGACTTTGTTGCTGTCGGGCTGAGGTATGGTCCTGTTCGGTCAAAGGAGGTTCGCCCTCCCAGGCTTTACCTTCTATTTGAGAAGGGGTTGGTTTATTGCTAATCGCCTGGAGTGCAACTACCGGGGAATGCCGAAGATGAGGTAAATAAACATAGATGTACATAAACATAGATGATATACTTCTTTACCTGCACCTAGTGGGAAATAAATTGTAAATACAAACAGGAAAACTATGTACAAGGGAGATAACTCGTATAAGAATTCAGTAAGAGTATTGATTTACTCCTCTCCAGGAGTTAGGCACAAGACCAGTTTTTATCTTACTTCCACAAGTAAGATGTGACCCAAGGTCGGGTCGGGAAAGTGGGGTTTAAAAATTGCCTGGGCAGCCCCGTCGGCATTCCCCGGTAGGGGCGCCTCAGGCAGTAAGCAATAAACTTACTCCTCCCCAAAGAGGGGAGGCCTGGAAGGGTGGACCTCCTAAAACTGCACAGGACAGACCCATAGACCGGCGTAAATCAAGCCCCGAAGACCAACACAATACCAGTCTATGGGGTGTAGTATCCATCGGAACAGATACTACACTTTGATCTTAGTCAAAAGGCCAAGGCCAAAGAATTCAGTAAGAGTAGTTTCCCTTGCTAATCTACTTGTGTAAAGAATGTCAAGTTATTTACCTCAGGAGGTTAGACACAACGTCAAAGTATTTTTATTTACCTCCTCTCCAGGAGGCCAGACACAACGTCAGGTGTGGTTAGCGCGCTCTGGCTTACAAAAAAATGCCTGAACAGCCCCGTCGGCATTCCCCGGTATGGGCGCCTCAGGCGATTCGCAATAAACTAACCCTTCTCAAGGAGAAGGTAAAGCTTGGGAGGGTCGACCTCCTAGAACTGTACAGGACAATAGTGTAGCATCTATCGGAACAGATACTACATTTTGATCCTAGCCAAAATTTAGATTTATCTTTTGAGGGATTTCTTCATAGAAGGATACGCTTCATAATCTATAAATAAATAAATAAAAAAACCTTCGCCTGTGTTTTTTCCTGTATGTGTGTCTGGTTAAAACTCCAAAATTAAAATATTTAGAGCAATAAAAAAAAAAATGTTTTTACACGTGTCCAACAGTTTGTTGCAGGGACCAATGGTTATGATCGGTCTTACAACTTGTTAAAGACACAAGAGAAACACGATGGATGTGTAATGTGAGTCTTAAAGACAGGCTTAGATCTGATGACCCCCAGAGGAAGATTAAATCTGGACAGTATAGGGAGATGTGTGTGCAGAACAGGAGACTTTGTTGGTTTGGTCACATTGAAAGAATGGATGAGAGTTTTGAGGTTAGTAGATGTAAAACAGTTGAGGTAGCAAATCCATCCTCATCATTTCCTCACAGATTTCCCCTGGCTCTTTCAATGGCAACTGACTCAGTTTTGGTATGGAAAAGCCCGAGAAAATATGGGAGGGAATGATGGAGATGGATTTGAGAGAAAGAGGGGTAAATAAAAGCTCGACCAGAGATAGGTTAGTTTAGAAGTCAATTTCTAAAAGCCGTCCCACACATGCCAGCATGATAAGACGAAGAAGAAGAAGAAGAAGAAGAAGAAGAAGAAGAAGAAGAAGAAGAAGAAGAAGAAGAAGAAGAAGTTGGATTGGTGCATAGATCTCACGAAGATCGTGCCTCAGGATTGTCTGGTCCTCCTCATTGATTGCAGCTATTCATTAACCTGCAAGACTGCAGGTTTTTACCACCTAGAACAGCAAGGCTCAATCATTGCATGCGAAGTCGGGGAAGGTTTGGCCCAGAACACACAAAGGAATGGCATAGAAGCAACGTTGTCACCCTCACTCCATTGATTTGCGCTTCCATGCCTAACCTGTCTTTGCTTGCCACACACAGAGGCAGAGACGACCAGAGGATGACGGATCCTGATGCTGGCTCCTCCTGGATTTTCACAGAGCTCTGTTAGCCGGGCAGCTCTGCTACTGCTGCTGTTGTTGTAGTTGTTTTTATTGTTGTTGCAATAGGTTCCCACAAAGTTTCGAATGTTTTGTTTATTATTATTTGAAAATTTTGTCGATATTTTATTTTATTGTGTTTTTTTTTGTTGTTTTTGTATTTTCAGGCGATGCTAGTTGACGCCAAATATCCCTGGTTCGCAAGCATTGTCGCTGTCTGCTTAGTCATCATACCAATTATCTGGCTGCCAGGCATCGCCTGCAGCAGAAGATTCGGAATGTTCAGATACGAACCTGAGACGGCGCCGATTGATATGGATGGCATCATTAGCTCTCGTACGGCCTTCGTAGAAGTCACGGACAATGGAAATCCCACAGAAAGTACGAGTATGCGAAAGTCGACAGTACACGCCACTTCAGACGGCACTCGATTAGCAAAGCCAAATGGTGAAAATTTTGTGTGAAGAATCAAAAATTTTGTGTGAATATATATATATATATATATATATATATATATATATATATCTGTATATAGTTATTTAGTATAAATTTTTTTCATCTATAAAACCATTTCGGCCCTTTTTTTACTTTAGGGTGGCAAATTGTCATATCAAGGGAGATAACTTAACTCGACTTATTTAAGAATGCCGAAATCCACTTTATTCGAAATAATATTCATTGTTAAAAATTAACCAATAATTTTCCCAATTAAAAATTGAAAGTAGCAAATTTTTATTTTATGTTAAACAGCAAATTTAAAAAGTTCTGCAGAAGAAAAAGAATACAATACGGTAAATATTACATGAAAAGTATGTATCGATTGATGTGCTGTCAAATATTAGGTAAATTTGTAGATTAACACCCTCCGCCGAATCACTACCGCCACCTCCTTTTAAAAATGAGATTCTACTTTTTCTTAGGCGATTACGTGTGAACACCCTGAAAAACATGTCAGAAAGAAGAAAATATATATACAATTAGAATTTAGAATGGGGGATTAGTTTCCTATATATGGTTAAACGTAAAATGATCCCCCATCTCTGGACCATTCTAGTTTTTTAGGGCAGTTAACCAGATTTTTTCTTTTCTTACCACTAACCCTAAGTACGAATGGCACCATCGTAAAACCGCACGTAATCGCCTAAAAGGAAAAAACTTTGCTAAAATCAATTGTTGAAAAAAATATATATATTTAAAATAAGTTTAGATAAGTTATCTCCCCTTGATACGACAACTTGACACCCTAAAGTAAAAAAAAAA
>OY744547.1:17096485-17296485 GCA_963556195.1 Sepiola atlantica | reverse complement strand
ATAATTAGCACGGGGTGCAAGACTCCAATATTACCGAATATATATTTACCTGTCGAAGGCATGTGGAAATTAAGACACGATGGATTATCTTCCTTGATTTCTGTCTTTGGCTTTTCGCATATAAAACAAATTTCACCGCGACTAACAGGGTAATAATTTTCCTAATGTATTTTTACGAATGATTCCCCACATTAGAAACTGACCTTGTGTCTAAATCTGCCCTCGTGAGTAGGCAAGTAGATAGGGACTATACTCCTTAGCCTTTTGGCTAGGAGCAAAGTGTAGTATCTGTTCTGATACTACACTTCATCCTTTCTATCCTCTGTTCGTGAAGAAGAAATCCTTCTAGATTTAAATTTTTGTCCAAATCCAGAGTGCCCCTTTTTTTTTTGCGAAGCTAGATTTCCCCCACCTTAAAAACCGGCCTTGTGTCTAACTCTGCCCTTGTGGGTTTATTTACCTCTTCTCCAGGAGGTTAGACACAGGGTCAGGTGTAGTTTTAAAAAGTTCGCACAGTCGGAGAATTGCACTCTGGCCTACAAAAAAATGCCCGAGCGGCCCTGTCAGGATTCCCCGGTAGGGGCGCCTCAGGCAATTAGCAAAAAAACTAACCTTTTCTCAGAGCAACGGTAAAGCTTGAGAGTGTGGACCATCTCGGACTGAACAGAACAATACCTCAGCCTGACAGATACAAAGCCACTCTTGGACTGATTGTCGAGGACGTATACTCGGCTGGTACAAACGAACCCCCGCTGCCCTCGTGGGGAGGCAAGTAATTAGGGACTAGAATATCACAGGTTTTATACTGATCTCCTTTGTCAGCAAAAGTAAAATACACATAAATAGAACCCATTATTTTATAGGCTAATCGGCAAAAGAACAAAAGTTTGCTGATTTCGTCGAGACCGGCAAAATACTCAGTTCCATTGTAGTATAGGGACCGTTAGAATATCTCAATCATTTCGCTTGATTTTTGCCTAATCTTTTTTTGAAATTGCGAATTTAAATTTGAATTTACTTTCTAAAATGTTTAGAATCCAAGTTTTATTTTAATCGCTTACAGCCATCTTTTTTATCATCTTTTCTTGCGCAAAAAATATTTTAGATCTTGTGTAGAAGAGCTTCCCCACCCCACCCCCACCCCCAAAGAACAAAAACAAATAACCCCGCCACCCTCAAGAAAAAGACAAAATGCGGTTGTAGTAATTGAGTATTTGCATGTTTCTGCCTTCATATAAACTCACACAGGTACCTGTCCACCTTTCCACGATGCATTCCACAGTGGCGTTTATTTTGTATTTTGTAGAGCCTAACCATAACCCTAATCTTAACCCTATGCTTCTCTAGATAGGGTTCACAAAAGTAGGTCATGGGGGTGTACTCACACTGCACATAACTGGAGGAAGTTTCTTCTATTTTTTTTTTTTTTTTGCAAAACTCAATTTGCATATTCCTGGTGGAGCTCTTCTACAATATTTTAAAATGTTATTTCACACAAGAAACGAAGTTTTTATGCAAAAACTAAACTTTTAACATACTTTTGACACACAAAAAAAGTTTAAACCGAATTTAACGAATTAAAAAATAAAAAATAGAAATTAAAACGGTTAATTTACTAACTTAATGGCGTAAATTATTTACAGTTATATGGAAAAAAAATAATGGTTTTGTATCTCTGATGATGATGATGATGATGACATATTATGAATTTAGAGTTATCTCCCTTTGTGTTTTGTCGAATTTTAGTTGTAAATCCTTTTGAGTTATTCCCCTTGCTAATTTTGATTTTTTTTTTAGTCAAAATTAAAAAAATGCCGTTTTCACGATTGAACTGATGCACGAAAGTGTTCTACGGTTACTTGAACGAACATGTCTTGTCGTAAGGTTTGATGCAGCATATTCTTGGATGAAGTTGGTCTAGTGGTCTCCATCAATTCGCTGTTTCGATACCTCATTGAAATACAGCTTCATATTCCAGTAGCTTCTTTCCAAGAACTGCAGGCTTGTGGAACTCTCTTCCTGCTGACTGTTTTCCTCTTACCTATATAGTCTTGGTATTTTCAAGACTAAAGCCAATAGGTATCTTCTGTCTTTGCGATAATCATATTTCGTTTTTGTTAGCTCCTTACATCAAGTGGCTTCATGTCTTGTCTGGAGCGATTTCCATTTTTTTTTTTGGATCAAGGGAAGAATAAGGACCCCAGATCATTAACACAAGACGCGGGACATATTTTCAAATCACCGGTTGACCTCGCAATACACGTGGTCTCTATTTACAAAACACTTGTAAATAGATCTTTTATTTATGTTAATATTTATTTTAAGGCAGAGAGTTCATAAATAAAACAAATAAATATTAACATGTTTTCTTTTCTTTTAACATGTATACGCTTTTTTAAAAATCGGCTGACTTGTAATCTGTCGTTTTGCAATAAACAAAACAATTTATCATTTTTTTTTTTACTTTTATTTACTAAATAAAAAACAAATTTTAAACGCAATTCTATATTTCGTGTTGTGTACTTTTTTTTCTTTTCGTAGGGAGGCGAGTAGCGAAGTTTTATATATTTGTTTGTAATTGTTGCTTACAGAAAAAAAAGGAAAAAACTTCATAAATTTTAAATTGCTTCCGTTTGGAAACTGATTTTTGAAGTCTAACTCCGCCCTCGTGGGGAAGCAAAACGAAAGATTACAAGTCAGCCGATTTTTTAAAAGGCGTATATATTTCGTTTATTTATTAAAATAACTTGCGTAATCATCCGTTTTGCCTCCTCGGGCTAGGAGCAATGTGTAGTATGGAAAAATCCTTCTAAACTGAGGTAAGATCCATAGTGCTCCTTTTTGGGAAGCTTGATTTTTCCCTACAAAACGAAAGATTACTTAAGTACGGTGATAAATATTTCATACCCCCCCCCCATTTCTGCCCTCGTGAAGTTTTTTCCTTTTTTTTCTGTAAGCAACAATTATAAACAAATATATAAAACTTCGCTACTCGCGTCCCTACGAAAAGAAAAAAAAGTACACAACACGAAATATAGAATTGCGTTTAAAATTTGTTTTTTATTTAGTAAATAAAAGTAAAAAAAAAAATGATAAATTGTTTTGTTTATTGCAAAACGACAGATTACAAGTCAGCCGATTTTTAAAAAAGCGTATACATGTTAAAAGAGAAAAAAAAGTACACAACACGAAATATAGAATTGCGTTTAAAATTTGTTTTTTATTTAGTAAATAAAAGTAAAAAAAAAAATGATAAATTGTTTTGTTTATTGCAAAACGACAGATTACAAGTCAGCCGATTTTTAAAAAAGCGTATACATGTTAAAAGAAAAGAAAACATGTTAATATTTATTTGTTTTATTTATGAACTCTCTGCCTTAAAATAAATATTAACATAAATAAAAGATCTATTTACAAGTGTTTTGTAAATAGAGACCACGTGTATTGCGAGGTCAACCGGTGATTTGAAAATATGTCCCGCGTCTTGTGTTAATGATCTGGGGTCCTTATTCTTCCCTTGATCCTTTTTTTTTTAAAGTGTGTGTGAGGCTCTTTTGTAGGGTCACCCAATATTATAATCGGTCATATCATATGAAAGTTGGTTATCTCCCATGATGACATATTATGAATTTAGATTTATCTCCCTTTGTATTTTGTCAAATATTATAGTTGCCCATATCATACTTATTCTAAAATGGCTACATTTTAATCACCGGTTCGCATGTGAAATTGAATTTGCTATAACTAACTTATTTAATGTCATATTTCTTTTATTAAAACATGACTTTAAGTAAAAGTAAGTTGTTTGAGAATAATACTGAACACCATTTTACTGTCAATAATTTACGCCTTAAGACATACTAGTCGATAATTTAATGATAAAAATTGTCAAATGAATGGGGAGTTAGATTTTAATCCGTTTAAATTAGAATGTTATTTCAAGAAAATAAATATAATTTAAGAGCAACAATAAACTTTCTGTAAACCAAGCGAAATAGATGTGATAGTTCAAAAGTCCCTATAGTACAATTGAACGAAATAGCCTCTTTTTTTTTTATATTGAAAAGTATAGAAAAAATATTTCTAGGCAAACAGTGTCAGAATTGAACGACTATGTTGGTGCTTGTTAGCACCTATTTTTTTAATTTAGTATTTTAATTTAGTATTTTAATTTAGTATTTTAATTTAGTATTTTAATTTAGTATACCTCCCTTACTATTGTGTGCTTTTATTTCAGGGAGGAATCAAGCTGGCAACGTAGGAAACCCAGCGTTGATTTTTATAACAAAAACTCCATTTGATGTCCATCCACATTTTGATACACGAAACTTACCTATGCGCGCGTGCATACACATACATATGCAACCTAAATATAGAAAGAAAAAAATTAAATAAAGCGAGGAGAAAGATTATCTCCCTTGGTTATATATTATGATTGTGTGCTTGTCTTGTCACCTTATCGGCAAACAAATAAGAAATCCATCTTCAATTTTTTTTTTTATTAAAGACAGTTTTTAACAACTGTTTGGTGTATACCGGTCAACTTGCTATAAGTAACTTATTTAATTTTATTATTTTTTAATAAAACATGATTTTAAGTAAAATATAAGTTTATTGGGAGTAATACCAAACCCCATTTCATTGTAAATAATTAGCAACCTTAAAATATTAAATTTCCATAAATGTATGCCTTTTATTTTTGTATGTATATGTAAACATTTTTACAAATTTAAAGTCATATTAATTGTAGGCTGCAATTATTCATTCACTCTAAAGATGACCATGTGTGAAGGGCAAATCCGGCCATATTTGATTGTATGTTAGTTTATGAATGTATTGTCTATAAACGAACTATTTTAATGAAACAATTTAAAAAGCGAATGTTTATTGTTTTAATGTAACGAAGTAAGAGAGTTGAAGTAGGCTTACCATGAGAATAATGTACTAATCCGTTATGAAAAGTCCAACTGTGTAAATTAATGACCCTTGTAGAATTTAATAAAGACAACATACTAAATAGTGTTTTTACAAACAAAATATTGTTCCTCCTGTTGTGATATGCAAATAAGAGTTAGAAATTAATATGCTAATAAATACTTTAAAAAAATGTAAATCTTTATCTGAAGTCGGGCACAGAGAAATGTTGAAATTTCTTTTTATCCATGTTTTAACAGACTGATCCTGGTTAAGTTATAAACGATGATTTAACACGAAAAAATATATATTTGTTTTTGCAATCGTCTGGGTGTATTTGGAAAAGACGATAATGTTTTATTTCAGATGTAAATTTAAAAAATATTAAATCTCAAAGTCTAAAATAAAAGCGAGCGTTATTTTATAAATTTTATAATAAAAAAGTAACTAAGTAATTAGTATTTATTAAAAGTGTATCAATAATTAAAAGTCACGAAGTTTGGGAACGAACTACTTTAATAGAATAATTTAATAATAATCGAATGTTTATTGTTTTAATATTACGAAGTAAGACAGTTGAAGTAAGCTTACCATGAGATTAATGTACTGATCTGTCATGAAAAGTCCAAATGTGTAAACCAAGACCCCTTGTAGCATTTAATAAAGGAAATATATTAAGTAGTGTTTTGCAAACAAAGTATTGTTCCTCATGTTGTGATATGCAAATAAGAGTTAGAAATGAATATGTTAATAAATACTGAAAAGAAAAATGTAAATCTTTATCTGAAGTCGAATACATTTAAGGAAATGTTAAAATTTATTTTTATCAATTTCTTAAGCGACTGGTGCATAAACGATTAAACAAAAAATAATAATAACTATTTGCTTATTTGCACACATCTGGACGTATTCTGGTAAGATCAAGAGACATTAAGAAAGATATACTATAACATAGTTAACTGGTCAATTGGGGAGAGGAAAATTGATCTTCTTAACTTCTTTACTAACTCAACGTTTGAGAGATAAAAGAGAACTTTACTAGAATATGCGAATATCTATGTATCTCATATAGAGATCAAGTGTTAGCCCCAGTTAGGGGCCCCTTTATTTCTGAGAACTTCGACTGAAGTAAAATGAAACAAAAAAGATAACAATGCGTTATTCCATATGTCAGTTTAAGAAAGATGAAATGTTAAAGTCTCAAATAAAAGCGAGGTTTTATGTTTATCAATGAAGATAAAAGAAATGATTAGTATTTTTTGAAAATGTACCAATAACGCTCATTAAATGTCACAAAGTAAATCGTGTCTTTAGGAACGGACTATTTTGATGGAATAATTTTAAAAGCGAATGCTTATTGTTTTAATATTACGCAGTAAGACAGTTGAAGTAGGTTTACCATAAGAATAATGTACTAATCCATTATGAAAAGTCCAAATGTGTAAACCAATGACCTCTGTAGTATTTAATGAAGGCAACATATTAAGTATTGTTATTACAAACAAATTATTGTTCCTCTTGTTGTGATATACAAATAACATTTAGAAATGAATATGCTAATAAATACTAAAAAGAAAAATGTAAATCTTTATCTGAAGTCAGGCACAGTTAGGAAAATGTTGAAATTTCTATTTTATCAATTTCTTAAGCAGACGGTGCTGGTTAGGTCATAAACGAAAAATACCCGCAGTCTAACAAATTTCCTAGCCAGCCTAATTATTATCAGAAAGAAACTTAATCGAACTAAATTATATTCGGGTCAATATAATAGTAGAAAAAAGGTTAATCTGAGTCAACTATCGATTTGTTCGATCCATTGCAATGTGGGTTTGACTTTGAAAATCCGGCAAAATAACTTTATATGTTAGATCATTGAAGAGTATTAACATTGATATAGCATTCTCCAATAAGATAACGAGTCCTTTGTTTGTTCATGATCTGCTGTCTTAATTCGGTTCCGTTCCGATTGAGAGGTTAGATTTATTGGTATATGTATTTAGTTAATATACAATATCAATGTAATAGTTATTCCACAGACAGGCTGTTTCGCTGTATCACAGCTCTTCAGTGTTGCTAGACAGGTTAGCGCTTGAAGCTGAGATCAAAACTCAACTGTTTTTTTTTTCGACAGTCGAATAAGGGAAATCTCAATGTTTATATATATACGCTAGTAGCACCGAAGAGTGCTCGATTATTTTTTACAGGGAGCTTTGCAATATCGTTAATGGTAGCTATCGATTTCACTTTAAAAATATTCTGCCTGTTAGGAAATATAAATACATCTGGAAACGTGAAGTTTCCTGGCGTGATAATCTTATCGGAAAGGCGATATGCAGTAACTAAAAGATCTTTTTTTAAGATTATGACATGCTGAACATATTAGCGTTAAAATCAATTTAGTATTACGTATAAAATAGGAAAAACAACACTTTTTAAATTAGTAAATATGCCAGTATACTGGCTCATTTCAAATATGGCAGCCTGTTTTTTTAACACCAATACATTCAGCATGTCATAATCTTTTCTAAAAAATACAATTTTTTCAGCTACTGCATATCGCCTTTCCGATAAAATGATCACGTCGGGAAACGACATGTTCACCATATATCTTAATAATTATGACTTTCCTGTCAGCGATTACAACATTGAATTAACATAAAAGTATCAACATTATTTTATGTTACTTTACGTTTTATTTTAGGACAATTATAGAGATTCGAAACTCTTTTTTTAATACTAATGAGTCACCACTTAGCAAGGCCAAAAGCCAGTCTAGAATAAGTGTTAATGGCATTGTGTGTTACAATCATTAACTTAACGACCAAATTGATTTGTAATAAGTTAGTAAGCAGTTAGGGGTGGGGAGAGGTGATTTTATTGTAACTTTTTTATATTAACTCATGAACATTTGAATTTTGAAAAGAATTTGGAGACATTTAAACTATCGAATAGAAAGTAATATACAATAGTAAAAACAGATTCCAATGATGATATCTTTATTTTTCAGCAAAGAGATTCATTTTAACAGCTGTTTCTTCAATTTTTCCACATAACCAAAGTTTTTAACTAAACCTTGAATTTTCTAGAACAATGATTCATAAAAAAATCGATCTAAAAGAATGTTTTCTAAGTAAGTGCTCGATTTGGGGATTTTTTTGTTTTGTTTTATTCTGATGAATCATCGTCCTAGAAAACTACAGATTTGGTTGAAAACCTTGATTGTTTGAACAATTGAAGAAACAGCTGTTAAAATGAATCTTTTTGCTGAAAAATAAAGATATCATCATTCGAATCTGTTTTTTTTTTCTTATATATAAAATTGTCCATACTTTTGTGTGTATCATAAATTACTTTGTGATGAAATCGATAATTCCAAAATGTGATGAAATTATTAACATTCTTTGTATTGATTATTACACTGATCAATGCCATCTACTTGTTCTCTATTCAAGTGGAACGAACAGTTCTAAAAGATACACAGACATGAAAGAAGTAAATAGACACCCTACAAAAATAATTCCCACACGTTTAAAAATCCTGCTTCCTTGCGTCTGGAACACATTACTGCAGGACTACTTACCTGCAGATTACAACAAGTCCAGTGTCAACAAATACCTGTGATAAACCATCCCATAAGTAATCAAACTTAGTTTATTGCATTGATCAATTTTAGTACTCCCATAATATTCTTCATCTTTCTACTGACAATCATTTTATCTCATTAACCCTTATCCTCGAGTTGCTCTTGGCCTTGAAAAGTGGTGACTCAATAGTAATAAAGAATACATGAAAAAAAAAAAAAATTGGCATTTTTTCATTTTTTTTTTTTTGTTTCATTTATCAAAATTCTATTTAGGGCTGAAATCTGGTGCATAAGTCAGAGACTTTGTACCAAAGTTTTCGGAACTGCTCCAAGTGCTCCTACAATTATTGGTATGACAGTCGTTTTCTTCATGCTCTATATTACCTTTAGGGTGCGATATTTTAGCAGGTGGATACTTTAGAGTGTTCGAGAAAGATTTAATAGGGTTAGGGTTTAGGTTTAGGGTATGCATTATTTGTGAAAGAAAGAAATTAACCAACATTTCAAAAAATCAATATTCAAAAGGTTTCATCGAATTACGTTCGAATATATAGGGTGCCCCACTCCATTCGAATAGATAGGACACTCACCCACCCCCCACCCCCATTCGAATAGATAGGATGCCCTACCCCCATTCGAATAGATAGGGTGACCCCCAACACTATCCAAGTATACAGGGTGATCACCCCCACCCCCACCCCCAAAGGACACTAATAGAATATTAAATAAAATTCACAATTCTTTCTGCAGTCCAATCATATTTGGTACAAATATGGTGGACAAGTCAGGCATAGACTGAAGTTTATTTGGACCAAACCCTAACCCTAGACTCGAAGTTCTAGAATGAGAGTTTGTTGACAATAAAAAAAAGTCCGTGAATAATTACTTTTTATTTATTGCATTATTTTTATTTAAAAATTGTTATAGATTATTATTTTTCTGTAATATCCAATTGACTAAAAGATTTGGTACAAATATGGTGGACAAGTCAGGCATAGACTGAAGTTTATTTGGACCAAATATGGTTTTGGACTGCAGAAAGAATTGTGAATTTTATTAAGATTTCTTTGGGTGGCATATTCATGGAGCGGGTTACCATGTAGTTGGGTGAGAATGTTAATCGTGCTGTTGGCCATTTTACACCTAGTATCCCCGTATATCATTGAACGCTGATAAAACAAAGACTGTTGGATATTCATGATTGAAACTCGGTGTGCAAATCAGTCGTAGGCTGAAATTTATTTGTAACAAATATGGTTGACTTGCCGAAAGGATTGTGAATTTTATTAACGATTCAACGAGTGACAATTTTTGTGAGGTCACTCTGAATTATAATAATACACCTTGATTGTGTTGATGGTTATAGATTCATATTTTGTCTGTAATATCCAATTATTAACTAAAAGATGCAAAGAAAATTCTGGGAAAACTTGACTTTTGCTGAGAGGTGAATCAAACAATTAACACTTATTTACACGGACATGAAATAAATAAATAGACACTCCACAAAAATAATTCGTACATGTTTCAAATTTCGGCTTCCTTCACCGACGGCCAGCACTCGAAGCCGTACAAATCAGCAGTTAAAGTTTGAAATATCAATATTTTACACTTATTGACATTTTTTTGTGCTTCAGATATCAATATATCTATTATACATCGCCATTTAAGCATGACCCCGGCCAAATAAGCATTAGAATTCTCAGAGTTTCAGAGGAGCCATATTATAGGTCAGGCGATTTAGTCGTTTCGTAGCCAAAATGGCGGACAATGAACCGTCTGCTAATTTCTGATTTTTTCCCGACCTCACAAATGTGTAAGTAAACCCAAATAAATTGTTTTGGACTAATTTCCCAACTGTATTTCCTTTAAAATAATTTACGGTAAATTTTAAATTAGTCAAAAACAATTTATTTAGGGTTTACTTACTCATTTGTGAATTCGGAAATTAGCAGACGGTTCATTGGCCGCCATTTTTGCTGCGAAACGACTAAATAGCTATTGATTAATATCAAAGTGGACTTAATCAGCGTCAAATCGCAGCGACACCTCGAGATTACACTTTCTACTGCTAACCGATTGATTGTTCAATTCATCAGCAAGGGAAAATAATTAATATTATCTTGCCTGGGTGGATCGGGACCTTCTGACAGTAGGCTTCATTAATAATAATAATAATAAGGTTGTCTATTTACATCTTTCATGTCTGTGTATGTATCGTAAGCTCTGACTCCATTACAGTTCAACTCCTGTGGGTAACTGTTTTTTGTTTTTTTCAACTTGTTACACGTTTTTCCTGTGCATATCAAAAATTATACTTACATACAGAAAACGAGTTTATTTTTTATTTTTATTTTTTTGTATCTCCAAGTTTTCCTTCATTAATTATATGGAAGTATACTTGTATAAGTTATTAAGAATTTTCAGTGATTTCTTAAATCACGCAGCCATGAAAAAAAGCGTCTTGTTATATTTTTTAAATAGTCCACATTTATAAACTGGTACTCTGATAGTCATTCTCGGCCTTTTGGCCAAGATCAAAGTGTAGTATCTGTTTCGATGGATACTGCACCCCATAGACTGGTATTGTCTTGGCCTTCGGGGTTTGATTTACGTCTATGGGTCGGTCCTGTGCAGTTCTAGGAGGTTCACCCTCCCAGGCTTCGCCTCCCCTCTTTGGGGAGGAGTAAGTTTATTGCTTACTGCTTGAGGCGCCCCTACCGGGGAATGCCGACGGGGCTACCCAGGCAATTTTTAATGGCCAGAGTGCTCACCTCTCGGGCGCTGGCTTTTCAAGCCCCACTTTCCCGACCTTGGGTCACATCTTACCTGTGGGAGTAAGATAAAACTGGCCTTGTGCCTAACCTCCTGAGGAGGTAAATAGATACTCTGATGGTCATTGATCAATCAATCAGGTAGTGAATTCTTCTTGGATTCCCCTGACTCGGTTCCTCCAATCGTAATAAGATGGGGGAGGACGCAGTGATGGGGAGTGACAAAGATTAGAAACTCGGATGAACTCATCTCAGCTCGAATCTGTATATATATTTTTTTTCCGCAAAATCGCTCCAGTCAAGGCATGAAGCCACTTGATGTAAGGAGCTAAAAAAAAGAAAAAGACTTCATGGTCAAAAACTAGCCAACGATAAGTGTTAGATGGATATATTCTGACCCAGAAAACAGCAATTCTTCCCCCTTTGTCAGAAACATCGTTCATGGAATGTGAGGACTAAAGAACAAAATAAGGGAAGCGAGAGTTACGAGGATGCCGAAAGTAAACCCAAGGTCCACTTTCTACTCTCCTATACGGAAAAAGAATAAGAATTGAAGGGTAAAATAAAAAAGAAAGAATTATTTTGGAGACAGATTGGAGCACAGAACATTCCTTGTCCATGACGTCAATAGGTCCGAAACAATTGACAAATGATTATTATTGTTCTGAAAGAAATGTGGTTGGAAATTAGGACCAAAAAATTAACAACGACAGAACATTCCTTGTCCATGACGTCAATAGGTCCGAAACAATTGACAAAAGAAATGTGGTTGGAAATTAGGACCAAAAAATTAACAACGACAGAACATTCCTTGTCCATGACGTCAATAGGTCCGAAACAATTGACAAAAGAAATGTGGTTGGAAATTAGGACCAAAAAATTAACGACGCTAGAACATTCCTTGTCCATGACGTCAATAGGTCCGAAACAATTGACAAAAGAAATGTGGTTGGAAATTAGGACCAAAAAATTAACGACGACAGAACTGACGTAAATTCATGTAAAAAATTATTATATAAAAGAGGAGATTATGAGTCTTCTTCTACCTTTATATTAACGTGGTCTCTCATCCATGTAGCTGGCTAGCTGCACACATGGAACTATCCATGAAAGTTTTGGAGCAAAAGTTTTCAGTCAGTTTTTATGACGGTTGACACCCACCATGTCTAAACTTCATATCAGGCATGTGTATGCATTTCATGGAGATATACTTGACTAGAGCATATCCTACATACACCCTCTGAGTAGACTGCCAGTTAGTACGAGACTGTTTATTTGGGTATTCACAGCTAACCTCCATACCTGAAGGCCGTTCTCCTATCCGCCACGTGGGGAGCCGGTGGGTGGGAGATAGTTGCTCCCCCACCACGAGTCTGATAAAGAAACAGACAGGATAGAGATCAGAATTCATGCCATGGTCCGGGGACTGTTTGTTCATCCGAGAAAGAATAAAATGGACAAAATAAAATTATGATTTTGATGCAAACAAATTATTGTCTGTGTTAATACATTCAAGGGTAATAACTCTTCTCCGACAAGAATCAAAAGTGTAAATTGGATTACGTCCCTTACATCAGAAACATCGGATTTATCAGACAGACGATAACATTGGTTCTGACCATGTCACACAACCATCTCTGTCAGACATG
The DNA here is from genome assembly GCA_963556195.1 of Sepiola atlantica. Lineage (NCBI taxonomy): Eukaryota > Metazoa > Mollusca > Cephalopoda > Sepiida > Sepiolidae > Sepiola > Sepiola atlantica. The sequence continues at coordinate 17,283,565 of OY744547.1, read as the reverse complement.
GCTATCAGCATGGTTCTCAAGATGGCATCTAGAGTCTTTAGGGAGTATTTATTAATTGATATCTCGTACCAATTGTTAAAATTTCATCCAAATTGGAGATATCTGAATTTTCCTGAAAAAATTCCACTCTATTTTTCCCCCTTTTTTGCATCAAATAAATCAAACTAAATATAGCACACATTATCCACCTTTACGCCTAGCAACTGTGTTCCAAAATTAATAATGATCTGTTAATTAGTTTAGGAGTGAATCCTGTACATAAAAATATATAAACATATACACATGTATAAACATATACACATGTATAAACATATACACATACCTAACTTTATATTTCCAACACGGCAAAGAATTCTCCCTTCTTCCTCCACAGTTGCTAGGCGTAAAGGTGGATGATGTGTGCTATATTTAGTGTGATTTATTTTTATGAAAAAAGGGGTAAAAATTGAGTGGAAGCTTTTCAGGAAAATTCAGATATCTCCGATTTGGATGAAATTTTAACAATTGGAACGAGATATCAATTAATAAATACTCCCTAAATTTCAGTTTCTTTGGAGTATTTAAAATGGTTATTAGGGGTCATAATATGAGCACAACTTACCAATTGAAAACTAAAATATTTCAGATTTGCATTGAATCTGATCCATTGTGATTAGACATCAATTAAGCAAGATTCTCTGAATTTCAATTTCATAAAACTCAATCAAGATGAATAACGACCTGGGTGTGCCAAGTTCGAATCCAGTCGGTTCCATAATACCACTTTCACTTAGGGATGTTGGCAACCTTCACGTGGTCTCTCCTGCAAGAATGCAGACAACAGAATCAAACCGGTTCTGATTCATTTACTTTATGAGTATTATAGAAGTCAATCGACCTCTTATTTTGCTATCTAATTCACATATGTGTCTACGGTGTGTACGAACACACCATGTACATTAGCTGGAAAGAAAGAGTCACGCTTTCTCTAGATGCTCACAGAGACACTAAGAAATATTAGAGAGTGGTTGAATCAACATAAGAGCGAAAAGGGGTTAGATAAATACATAGATAGCTCAGAGACAGAGAGAGGGGAAGGGGGGGGGGGGGAGAAATGAGTGACTTGTTCACTTAATTATAAATTACGGATAATTAGAACAATTAAAATGGAACATTTTTCGGACATAACTCAATCCCAGAACTAAAGTATATTTTAGCGTGCATTTTTTGTTATTAAAATATACAGGAAAAAAAAACTTAGAGAAACAGACGTTGATTCACTCACATTTAATATACTAATAGATATGTCTAACATTTTTCAGAGTCAGACCTAAATAGCAATACGTCTGACATGTCGATATTTGATTCAAACTAGCCAAAAACAGGTAAATAAATATGATCATAAAAATAAAGCACAAACCCAAGACCACGCAGAGGAACAAATGGACCGCAAAGAGAATCAGACTAGTAATGGGGTTCTACTGCAAAAGCAATTCCCACACAAAGAGGTTCTTTTACACATATAGAACATAATCCTGAACTTATCTCATCGATTTTCCAAACACACTGTATTATCCTTACGGGTACTAGGGAGTTATAGGTCATTGAAACAAATAGTAATCAAGCATAGATAAACACTATCCCTCTGAGTGACTTGTTCACTTAATTATAAATTACGGATAATTAGAACAATTAAAATTGAACATTTTTCGGACATAACTCAATCCCAGAACTAAAGTATATTTTAGCGTGCATTTTTTGTTATTAAATATATAGGAAAAAAAAACTTAAGAGAAACAGACGTTGATTAACTCACTTTCACTTAGGGACGTTGGCAACCATTATGTGGTCCCTTCTGCAAGAATGCTGACAACAGAATCAAGCCGGTCAACAAAGTTGTACCATTCTGATTCATACGAATTTACTTTAACGCTTAAAAATGATTTAATGGATTTTGATCAAAATTAGAATAAGGATTCTAGACATAAGGTTTAGTAGCATTATATCTTGATTTTAAGGGGACATAAAACGTGGTGAAAACCTGTTCTGTTCAGGGAATCAATTTTACATGTCCTGGGACAGATATTCTTCTAGTATAAATATATACACAACACATATCATAAAAATATCGGATGTTGTTATAGTCAAACTTTTTTTTGGAACACAACTGTTAGGCGTAAGGTTGGGTAATGTGGGCTATATTTATTTTAATTTAGTATCATGCAAAGTGAGCAAAGAAGGGGTGGGAGTCCTTCGTGAAAATTCAGATATCTCCGATTTTTGTTAAATTTTAACAATAGGTATTAGAGATCAATTAATAAATATTCTCCGAATTTTAAGGGTTTTTTTTTATCCACAACAAAAACAAAAATTGGACGATATAAAAAATTATTACACGCTTTTTTTCATGGCGGTGTGATTGTAAAGTTGCAATTTTTAAATTAAAAAAGAGAAAAGGAATTTTTTTTTTTTTTTTAAGTCGTAAATTGTATTTCTTTTTCTTCCTTTAATTCTTGTTTGAGCATTCATGTAGTATAGTTAACAGAGCAGAAATCGAAAACAAACGAAATATACAACTTTTATCAAACGCCAGGAACTTAAATTTTCTACCGACCTGTATAATTCTAAAGTGGGGAAACTGATTTTAAGTTAATTATCTCTGAATTTGTTATCATCACTTTTACTTAGCCAAAAACAAGTAAATAAAAAATAGCAGTCGATTTTGTTTGGAAATGGTCGCTAATCTCAGACTTAAAAGATAGTAAAAAAAAAAGGCTTATTCTATCACAAAACTTATGTCCGAGGGGCTTGTTAGTCGGACTTAGTAGTAAGGTAAGTCATTTATTTTAAAACTATTTTTTAAGGAATGAAACACCAACACATAGGTCGGCCATATTAGATTTTTTTTCTGTCAGCCAAAGACAGGATAATGACGAAATCTTATATTGAAAAAAAAAAAAAAACAACTTTAAAACATTTTCAGAAGTTTAAAACTATGCAGGTTGGTAGAAAAGTAAATTTTATTGCGTTTGGTAACAGTTATTTGTTGTATATTTTGTTTTTTTTTGTTTTTTTTACCCCGATTTCTGCTCTGTTAACCATACTACATGATTGCCCTTGTTTGTTTGTTTGTTTCTGACAAAAAAAAAAATGAACCACCATTTTGTAGATATTCTCATTCCAATTGTATTTCCCCGCCATTTTTTGGTGACTCTCCCAAGAGAAGTAATAAAAACCATAAAAAAGTGACACTAAATTCATCTTCATCTACTGACAAAAATCAACATTATTTCTTGTCTGCATTTTTTTTTTCTTTTTAATATTTGATTGAAATTTTTTTCTTTTTAATATTTGTCTGAATTTTTAAAAAATTTTAATATTTGTCTGGACTTTTTAGATGACGAATTGTTATAATTTACATGACTTATGCTCAAACTGATGTTCTCATCTTAGTTCTTGATGGACACGTGGCGCAACGGATAAAGGTGTTAAGTGACAATCAGTTCTAAATGACAGTCTTTCTGGAGGTTTCTGGATGCTAACTAAGAACAAAAGAAAGTAAATATTACTTACTTAAAACTTTTACCCAGTCATGGCTGACAAAACAAGAACAATCCACCCCCGTCATTAAATAAAGAGTTCAGTTCGAAATTCCGTACAGATTCTCAAGTTCGGCATAAAGATTCCCGAGTTGAACAAGATGCAGCCACGATGCAGACCGAGTTCGACAAGATACACCTGGAGAAGGTTGGAGGTTACATCGGCCAAAACGTTGTGAGAATAACATCCTAGATGAGAATAGGGGTCCGAATAATTCGAATAATAATTTGTTATTCTAATCAGAAATATTTTTACCACTGTGACGTCAGACCTTCCACTTTGGTGATCAGTGTATTTCAAAATTAACTTTATTTAACCTCAGTAAAATATTAGTCAAATAAAAAAATTAATAATGTACAATGATGCACCTGAGGAAGGTCAGAGGTACCTTATCCGTTACGCCACGGGTCCTTGCAGACAGAGTTCGACAAGATACACCTGGAGAAGGTTGGAGGTTACATCGGCTAAAACGGTGTGAGAATAACATCCAAGATGAGAATAGGAGTCTGAATAATCCAAATAATAATTTGTTATTTTCAACCACTATGACGTCAGAAATATTTTCAACCACTATGACGTCAGAAATATTTTCAACCACTATGACGTCAGAAATATTTTCAACCACTATGACGTCAGAAATATTTTCAACCATTGTGACGTCAAACATATTTTCAACCACTGTGACGTAAGACCTTCCACACTCGGTGATCAGTGTATTTCAAAATGAACTTTATTTAACCTCAGTAAAATATTAGTCAAATAAAAAAAATAATAATGTTCAATTTTCTTACTTAACAGTCATGGCTGACGAAACAAGAACAATCTACCCCCATTGTGCTAGCTAGACGAAGAAGTAGTAGAATGGTGATTTTGCAGCTAGGCCGACTTTTGTCTTTTGTCAAAAATGAGGCATAATTTTTTCATTGCTTTCCAACTTATTTCAACCACTATGACGTCAGAAATATTTTCAACCACTATGACGTCAGTTTGATAATTAGAGTTAGTTGGAAAAAAAAAACAGTTGTCATCGTTTTCACAAACAATACTAATACTTCAAGTAAACTGCTGCTGATTCTTGGTAAGATAAATTAATATAGAAACATAAACACCTCAACACACATTTTTAAATAGAGAATTTACTCGACTTACACGAAACGATAAAGATTGGGAAACGAAACCAAACTCCTGTTTCCTCTACAAACTTTGGTTCCTTACAGCTTTTATAATTAATTAAAGTCACTTGAAAAAAAATAATTGTTCTCGTGTTTATATTCACAAACAATACTAATACTCAGCTACTGCTGATGCTGGTGCTTACATTCACGTTAATATATACTCAATTATCTCCCTTAGTGTTACATGCAAAGAAATGGATATATATATCATGGACGGCGGCACAGGGGGGGGGGGTGCTCAAGCCTCCCCACTTTTTGACTTGCCCCCCCCCCCCCCACTTTACGGTCATCAATAATGAAGTTATATATGCATGTGTTTAACCGGCCCCCCCCCACTTTTTAGGAGAGCCCCCCCACTTTTATAACTGTCCCGCCGGTCTTATATATATATATATATATATATATATATATATATATATATATATATATATATGTGTATGTATAGTTCGGCAGCAAGTCATTTTTTATGCAAGCATCATCAAAGACCACAGAGTTTTCTCTCTTCACGATCTTTCTTGTCAATTTCTCGCGGTGAGCGATTCTACGGTTTTCGGGTGTTAATTGGTGGAGTATGGTGCCGAAGGTTGTGTCGTGGGCCATTCCTCTAGCGCTTTCAGTCTCCCGACCGTCTTCAGGGGGCTGTGTCTTATTATTACTAAGAGCCGTATTTATAGTTTTATTATTAGTTATATATCTATTAATTTATATATATATATATATATATATATATATATATATATATATATTATAATATAAAATGAAATAATAAAATAAGGTGCCAATCAAATTTTATTATAATTCAAAGTTCAAGCAAAGTATCTTAACGTCCTTAGATTTCATTTTATATTATAATTATAATATTAATGCTCTATCCAGTATATTGAGCTTCAGTTTTTATCCGGATGTTTCACTAATTATAAGATATTAGTTGACTCTTATATCTTTTGTTGGATTACTTTATATATATATATATATATATATATATATATATATATATATATATATATATATTATATTATTTTATTTTATTATATTTTTGCACACATAAAAGTAATCCGTGTACACGTTTCATAGTTTTACTAATCGTCAGCATGGCTCGACTTTGACAGAGGCTCGAAACCACGACCACGATACCTGTGGCCTAGTAATTTACCTCTGGTGCAGAGGCCCTGTTACATTTTATGTGTGATTTTTAGCGCCTTAAATCTGAGTTTTTTTGTTTTTGTTTTTCTTAAGTGACGTTAAGCGAATGAACACTCATTCAATTACATATCGCTACCTTAGCGGTGATAGGGATATTTTCCCTATTTAAATGCATTTTACTGCATTCTGTCGCCCCTCCCCTTTTTGGGGGACATATATATATATATATATATATATATATATATATATATTAAGGATTTGAGTTGCAAAATACTCGTAATCCGGGGTTTCGAATCGCATGACCGGTAGTGAATAGTTATATCTCTATGCTGATGAGTCCCGATTATTAAGGACGAAACGAAACGTATACGTACATAGATAATAAACAATAACAAATATTTATCATATATATATATATATATATATATATATATATATATATATATATATATATATTGCTAGGTTCTCTCCATTTAGGAGATCGAACCCCTATAGAATCTCATTACTTGTGTTTACATTTAAAATACAAGGTGTATTTCTCTTGCATTTCAAATCATGATCTTCATGACAGACTGATGGTAAGAAGCCGGGGTTCAAAATTCTTGGATCCTGGGTTCGAATCATCCTACCGGTGGTACAGTTATGTAATTCCATACTAACGAGTGTAGAAAAAAACACAAAACATATATTTATGCCTCTTGATATAAAAAATATTTATTTATTAAATAATAATTATCTATCTATCCATCTATCTATCTATTTATCTATATATATATATAACTGGACCTCCACTGCCTTGTATTGATTTACTCTTCTCCAGGAGTTAGGCACCAGGCCAGTTTTTATCTTACTCCCACAAGTAAGATGTGACCCAAGGTCGGGTCGGGAAAGTGGGGTTTAAAAATTGCCTGGGCAGCCCTGTCGGCATTCCTTGGTAGGGGCGCCTCAGGCAGTAAGCAATAAACTTATTCCTACCCAAAGATGGGAGGCGAAGCCTGGGAGAGTGGACCTCCTAGAACTGCACAGGACAAACCCATTGACCGGCGTAAATCAAGATCCGAAGGCCAAGACAACACCAGTCTATGGGGTGCAGTATCCATCGGAACAGATACTACACTTTTTATTTACCTCCCCAGGAGGTTAGGCACAAGGCCAGGCTTATCTTACTCCCACAAGGTAAGATGTGACCCAAGCTCGGGTCGAGAAAGTGGGACTTGAAAAGCCAGCGCCCGAGAAGGTGAGCACTCTGGCCATTAAAAATTGCCTGGGCAGCCCCGTCGGCATTCCCCGGTAGGGGCGCCTCAGGCAGTAAGCAATAAACTTATTCCTCCCCAAAGAGGAGAGGCAAAGCCTGGGAGGGTGGACCTCATAGAACTGCACAGGACAGTACCTCAGACCGGCGGAATCAAGGCCCGAAGGCCAGGACAATACCGGTCTACAGAGTGAGCATCCATCGGAACAGATACTACACTTTGATCTTAGCCAAAAGGCCAAGAAGATGAGTAGGCTAAGGTTTTTAACACAAAGGGAGGCAACCGAGACAGAAAACTCTTGAAGAGCTCAGGTCCTGTCAGCTGAAACCTGCATGATCCAATGGCGTGTGGATCATGCTCTGGTTCCCAGCAACCTGAGTCCCAGCCATGGGTATATGGCTGTATTACAAGGAGAGATGTCTTCTTTAGCCTTTGTTAAGGCAGGCATCTAGGAGAAGGAAAACTCCAATCTAACATCTGCAGTTTAAGTGACTACTGGTCATCGGGCTGTTTTTTTGTCACCGGGTTCATAGTCGCCGATACTCAGAGAGCGGTCGTCGTGTCGCACAAGCGTTGATCCTGTTACTGTACTGGTACTTTTGGTGTATGTGATTCATATGTAGATACCAACTATATGTCTAGCTTAGCGGGATACATGTAATGCGTAATACAAAATTTTATTTGAAAATAGCTTGTTGGAAGGTCAGAAGCTTACTTGATCGTTATGGTTTTGACTCGCCGGAGAGACGAACAGAACTTGTTGGACAAGAAGTGTTACGTTTCAACATTGATATAGGAGCCTTTTTTCAGAGACAAAATTGTTGTAGGAGAGTAATCGTGTAGAGGAGTGATCTGAATATGTATTTTATTGGATCGGGAAACAGGAAGTCAAACGACAACATGTAACTCTTATTTCTGTTTATGCTCATACATTGGACAGCCCACCTGAGCTAGTAGGATCCTTTTATGAAGACATTAAAAGAGTTATCCTCACTGCTCCATGAAATGATAAAATTGTCTTGCTAGGGGATTTAAATGTGAGAGTGGGTAGGGAATATCAAACATAGCATTCACTCGGATGGTATGGAATTGGAAGTATGAATAAGAGTGTGTTGCGTTTACTGCAAATGTGGTCGGAACTGGATCTAGTGATAACTAACACGTGTTTCCACCTGAAACCAAAGTATAAGAACACATTGATTTATCCACGATGCAAGCAATGGCATTTGATCGATTACGTCATCACCCGTAGACGTGACGTGCAGGACGTCTGCAAGGTTCAAGTTAAAAAGGAATGCCCAGTGCTAGACAGATTATCGTCTGGTGTGTGCTGACATGAAGTTTGTAATTAAGCCGAATAAACGATTGGATGTTGTCAAGTGTCTACATAGAATAAATGTTGCAAAACTGAAGGTTGAGAAAACTGTGCTAGACCTACAGAACAAGCTTGAGCAGATATCGTTTGATGGTTATGGTTAGGGTTAGGGTTAGCAGGTATCGTTTGATAGTACGTGGGTTAGGGTTAGGGTTAGGGTTAGCAGGTATCGTTTGATGGTTAGGGTTAGGGTTAGGGTTAGCAGGTATCGTTTAATGGTTAGGGTTAGGGTTAGGGTTAGCAGATATCGTTTGATGGTTAGGGTTAGGGTTAGGGTTAGCAGATATCGTTTGATGGTACGTGGGTTAGGGTTAGGGTTAGCAGGTATCGTTTGATGGTACGTGGGAGTGTTTTAAGAAGTGTGTTTATGAAATGGCAGTAGATGTTCTTGCACTAATGAAGAGAAAGCATCAAGACTGGCTTGATGAAAATAATACTCACATCACACAACTGCTACAGAAAAAGCATGAACTTCATCAAAGGCGGATTGATAGCAGCTTGTTACCTCAGGATCTGAGGTCTTTGGAACAGTCATACTTAGCTATTGAATCAGAGTTGCAGAGAACTTAACCGGATAAAGGATGAATGGTGGCGACGGAACGTTCGTGATATTCAGCATGCCGCTAAGGTTAATGATAGTAAAACAATGTATGACCTGATGACGACAGTCTATGGTCGTAGCCATTCTATTGTAACCCCATTAAAATCCAAGGATGGTACAGAGTCGATTAGGGATCCAAGCAAGCTACTTGATAGATGGACAGAGCATTATACTGATCTGTTCACTAATCCGTCGATAGTCAGTACTGATGTGATAGATAGCTTGCTTCAAAGGTCTGTCATTGCCGACATGAATTTTGTTCCTGCATTCAAGGAAATGGAGGAGGCTATATAGCAGTTCAGATGCAGATCACCTGGTGGAGATGGTATACATGTATTAGTCCTTCGTTGTGGTGAAAGACCAATGGCAGTACAAATTAAAGGGTTGATTGACTACATCTGGTTTGATAGTGTTAGGACACCTAACGAAAAGGAGTTACATCCCTTGAACCATTTCGGGAGTTAAGAGTTATCGCTCTTGGAAATGGTAGCATGCCCGAAGAGAAAGTAAACACAGATCACGGCTTCAGACTGTTAATATGTCAATCGCGCCCAGCGGCAAATTAATTCATTAATTCATTGTGTTCAGTTTTGATAAATCTGTTAAACGTTTATCTTGATAGTTCATCCATTTTATTTACAAGTTATTATTTATTATAACCTAAATTACGAGGTTATAAAAGATAGGCATGTTTACCAAGATTGGCGTGACTCCATTATGGTCTCTTTGTACAAGAGCAAATGAAAGAAAGATGAGTGCGGCAATTATTGGGGCATCTCTCTTTTGAATGGGGCAGAATCTTATTGAATCGCCTGAATGCCTACATCTGTCCTTTTATGCTTCCTGAGAGTCAGTGTGGTTTTAGAAGAAATAGGGATACCACTAATTTGGTCTTTGCGACATTTCAAATGCAAGAAAAGTGTAGTGAACATCGTTTAGACATATATCAGGTCTTTGTTGATCTGACGAAAGCCTTTAATACAGTTAATCAGGATGCGCAGTGGGTGGTATTGGGTAAGTTGGGATGTACTCGTAACTTTGTTAGATTCCTTCGTGAGCTGCACAACAACATGAAAGCATGTGCCAGCTGCAATGATTGTCTCTCTGAACCCGTTGCAGTTGACAACGGTGTTAAGCAGGGTGATATACCTGCACCTATTTTGTTTTCCATCTATTTTGCTGTAACTCTGTTGTTGGCTTTCAATAACTGTGACAAAGGTGTGCATCTTCGATTTCGCACATCGGATCGGCTGTATAACTTACAGCGCTTTAAGACTTCGTCAAGGACATTCTCCACTGTTGTTCGAGACTTGTTCTATGCAGACGATGTGAATCTCGTACCTCACTTGCAGAATGATATGCAGGATATTATGGATAGTTTTGCATGGGCGTGTAGAATCCTGGGTCTCACAATAAGCCTGGGTAAGACAAAGGTTATGTTTGATCCGGTCCCCTAACAACCTGTATCAGGAACCGGATATAATTGTTGAACGCCGCAGACTGTCTGAAGTGGATCTGTTTATGTATCTGGGTAGTATTATTTCGAGGAACGGGTCGTTGGAAGCTGAGATAAGTAGACATATTGAGCAGGCTGGTGTGTCTTTTGGTCATTTTGGAAAAGCGGGTGTGGCCACATGTCCCAAAGTAAATCCTCCATCAATCATCCTAGATAAGCAGCTGAACCTGAGATATATTTGTATGTAACGCTTTAAAGGTATATTACTGCCAATTGGACAAAACAAGACGGTGCACAGAAGATAAGAAGGACTGTTTTGTGTTTTTTTTTTATGTTGAATAAAAATGAAGTAGGGGTTGTTATATAATATTGCTTTTATTTTTATTTCTATTTTTATCATCCAGAGTTTTCGGATTGGTCATCAATTTTATTACCGAAAATAATAGGCATATTTTGTTGTAAAATATCAATTGTAACATTGCTTTAATTATACATCGTCATCATCATCGTCATCATCATCATCATCATCATCATCATCATCATCAATTTGTTCATTGTCATTATAATCAAAAAGTTTAAGTTTTTTCAACCTTACATTTCTATTGAAACACATAAGAAAACGCTATGTTGCTCCTGCTGCTTTTTAAGGAATCATCATCATCATCATCATCATCATCATCATCATCATCATCATCATCATCATCATCATTATCATCATCATAAGCAGCAGCAGCAGCATTGCTTTACTCAAATTAGACGGACTAAAGAGATCATGTGACAACAGGAGTGACATATATAGATCTACCAAGTGAGTTACTAAGGGAAAGTCTGTCAGAGTCTGGGTGAATTCCCTTTGAGAATCAATGACTGGCTTTGCGCAAATTGGATTGATATTTTGGCTTTCTGCCACTTGAACCAAGATTTTGACCGTTTTTGCTGCTTATGCAAATATTCTGGCAGTGCACACTGACTAATATGTTCATTCTGTGCACTGCTTGTACTAATATTTTACCCATGTGTGCCAATTAGAATAGTATGGATACCACTTGGACTAATGTTTTGATCATATCTTTCAATTGATCTCATATTTTGTAAATGTGTTACAATTGGATCAATACTTTAGGCATGTATACCACTTGGACTAATAGTTGGCCATATCTTCCAATTTGACTCATATTTTGTAAATGTTAATTACCATTGGACTAATATTTTGGCCGTGAATACCACTTGGACTAATAGTTAGCCATATCTTCCAATTTGACTCATATTTTGTAAATGTTAATTACCATTGGACTAATATTTTGGCCGTGAATACCACTTGGACTAATAGTTAGCCATATCTTCCAATTTGACTTATATTTTGTAAATGTGGATTACCATTGGACTAATATTTTGGCCGTGAATACCACTTGGACTAATAGTTGGCCATATCTTCCAATTTGACTTATATTTTGTAAATGTTAATTACCATTGGACTAATATTTTGGCCGTGAATACCACTTGGACTAATAGTTAGCCATATCTTCCAATTTGACTTATATTTTGTAAATGTGGATTACCATTGGACTAATATTTTGGCCGTGAATACCACTTGGACTAATAGTTGGCCATATCTTCCAATTTGACTTATATTTTGTAAATGTTAATTACCATTGGACTAATATTTTGGCCGTGAATACCACTTGGACTAATAGTTAGCCATATCTTCCAATTTGACTTATATTTTGTAAATGTGGATTACCATTGGACTAATATTTTGGCCGTGAATACCACTTGGACTAATAGTTGGCCATATCTTCCAATTTGACTTATATTTTGTAAATGTGAATTACCACTTGGACTAATATTTGGCTATATCTTCGAATTTAACTCATTTTTTTCTTGAGCAAAGCTGAACAACACAGGTGAGGAGAATATTTTTAATAACAAAATAGGTTAGGGAAAAATTAATCTGGAGCAAAAATCTAGATCTGATATCCGGAACGTTTTTGTTTTTAAGGGAGGTGGTGTTTGATCAACACTGCTGAGGAGCCATGAGAAAAATACTGCTTTGTTTTTAAATCGCCAAAACAGTTTTTCATGATAAAAAACTGAGGATCGCTACAAAAATATTAAACTAGTGTATATTCTTGTAAGTTAACTAATACAGTTATTACAAGAGATTGATTGACTTGCAAGCAAGGGAATTTTCCAACAAAGAACGTGGGGCTAAAAGTTTGTTTTTTTGTTTGCTTGTTTTTTTATATATATAGTTTTAAAGGTTTAAAATTCATTAGACCAACCCGACAATCTGCCAAATCCCATCCATTCACTGTGGAGGTCCCCAGATGCCGAAGAGCTTTCTACTCCAAAAGCTTCTTTTCCTCGTGCTGCTGGACTCTGGAACTTCCTCCTTGCTCCTTGTTTTCCTGACGGTATTTACATGCAGAAATTCAAAACTAATGTAAACAGATATCTCGCTGCGTAGCTCCCAATTTAGGTTGACACCCCCCCCCCCCCAAACTTTCACCCTTTTTCTCAGTAGTCCCTTACGTCTACAGTGGCGGCTTGCCTTGTTTGGGGTGAACTATGTTAAATATATATATATATATATATTATAATATAAAATGAACTAATAAAATAAGGTGTCAATTGATTGATTTATTTATCATTAACATTGAATATGGACACATTTCGCGACTGGATAACCTTGCCGGCCCCTTCAATTTCACATATTTGGACTGCTGTTTGTATCTTGGAGTAATGTCCTTCCTGATTATGCTTCTCAACTTGTATGACCTGGATGGACTGTATGGATTCAACAAAAGTATGTTTTTGGATTGATATGTTTGATGTTATGTATTTTTATATATTTGTGTATATAATTTTATATATTTTCAAAGCGTAATTTTATTGCCTGTAGTAGTATAACTGCGGTAATGGTCCTCTGAAGAGAAGAATTATCTTTGAAAACTCATGAGCTAAGGACTTAAGGATGCTTTGCATGAACTTTAGATTCTAATAAAATTTGATTGACACCTTATTTTATTATTATTTCATTTTATATTATAATATTAATGCTCTATCCAGTATATTGAGCTTCAGTTTTTTTTTTATCCGGATGTTTCACTAATTATAAGATATTAGTTGACGCTTATATCTTTTGTTGGATTGCTTCATATATATATATATATATATATATATATATATATATATATATATATATATATATATATATATATATAGTAATAAGTATATGGATAATAAAGTTATGAAGTGGATAAAATTAATATATTTTACAGACTTTTTAATTCATCAAGTGTTCAAACAAGGAATACACATACAAAACGATCTTTAAACCATAGTTTTTCAAAGATAACGCTCTTATTGTCAGAATGTCTAACCAGTCATAATTGAATATTAATTAATTATTAGAGGTGAATATCTTGAAAATGCAAAAGTGAATAATTTTGAAAAATATAAAATAAAAAGGAAAAATGTCTTGATTCAAGACTTGAAAGAGATCAAACATGCCTCGAATTACGGGCAGAATGTTGCAGCAAATTCGAATGGTCCAAAATGTTTAAACAGTTCAAACAAAGAAGTCGAATAATGTTCTATGAGTTTCACAAACATTGCATGTTCTAAGAAATTGTATTTTAAGGTCACCGATAATCCCAGAGTTTTAGGCCCGAATGAATGTTGAAAGGAGAATATTCTTATTAACAAATATATATCCATATATAAATGCTCTATTCACTATATTGAGCTTCACCGTATCTCGATAGGATCTAATATAATTCTTAATCTTTGTATTACCACCCCATTTATATAGTAATAAGTAGTAATAAGTTGTAATAAGTTGTAATAAGTAGTAATAAGTAGTAATAATAGTGATAAGTTGTAATAAGTAGTAATAAGTAGTAATAAGTTGTAATAAGTAGTAATAAGTTGTAATAAGTAGTAATAAGTAGTAATAAGTTGTAATAAGTAGTAATAAGTAGTAATAAGTAGTAATAAGTAGTAATAAGTTGTAATAAGTTGTAATAAGTAGTAATAAGTTGTAATAAGTTGTAATAAGTAGTAATAAGTTGTAATAAGTTGTAATAAGTTGTAATAAGTAGTAATAAGTTGTAATAAGTAGTAATAAGTAGTAATAAGTTGTAATAAGTAGTAATAAGTTGTAATAAGTAGTAATAAGTAGTAATAAGTAGTAATAAGTAGTAATAAGTTGTAATAAGTAGTAATAAGTTGTAATAAGTAGTAATAAGTGGTAATAAGTAGTAATAAGTAGTAATAAGTTGTAATAAGTAGTAATAAGTTGTAATAAGTTGTAATAAGTAGTAATAAGTAGTAATAAGTAGTAATAAGTTGTAATAAGTAGTAATAAGTTGTAATAAGTAGTAATAAGTAGTAATAAGTTGTAATAAGTAGTAATAAGTAGTAATAAGTAGTAATAAGTTGTAATAAGTTGTAATAAGTTGTAATAAGTAGTAATAAGTTGTAATAAGTTGTAATAAGTAGTAATAAGTAGTAATAAGTTGTAATAAGTTGTAATAAGTTGTAATAAGTTGTAATAAGTAGTAATAAGTTGTAATAAGTAGTAATAAGTAGTAATAAGTTGTAATAAGTTGTAATAAGTTATAATAAGTAGTAATAAGTAGTAATAAGTAGTAATAAGTAGTAATAAGTTGTAATAAGTAGTAATAAGTTGTAATAAGTAGTAATAAGTTGTAATAAGTAGTAATAAGTTATAATAAGTCGTAATAAGTAGTAATAAGTTGTAATAAGTTGTAATAAGTTGTAATAAGTTGTAATAAGTAGTAATAAGTTGTAATAAGTAGTAATAAGTAGTAATAAGTTGTAATAAGTAGTAATAAGTTATAATAAGTAGTAATAAGTAGTAATAAGTAGTAATAAGTAGTAATAAGTTGTAATAAGTAGTAATAAGTTGTAATAAGTAGTAATAAGTAGTAATAAGTAGTAATAAGTTGTAATAAGTTGTAATAAGTAGTAATAAGTTGTAATAAGTAGTAATAAGTAGTAATAAGTTGTAATAAGTTGTAATAAGTTGTAATAAGTTGTAATAAGTAGTAATAAGTTGTAATAAGTAGTAATAAGTAGTAATATGTTGTAATAAGTAGTAATAAGTTGTAATAAGTTGTAATAAGTAGTAATAAGTAGTAATAAGTTGTAATAAGTAGTAATAAGTTGTAATAAGTTATAATAAGTAGTAATAAGTTGTAATAAGTAGTAATAAGTTGTAATAAGTAGTAATAAGTAGTAATAAGTTATAATAAGTAGTAATAAGTTGTAATAAGTAGTAATAAGTTGTAATAAGTTGTAATAAGTAGTAATAAGTTATAATAAGTAGTAATAAGTAGTAATAAGTTGTAATGAGTAGTAATAAGTTGTAATAAGTTGTAATAAGTAGTAATAAGTTGTAATAAGTTGTAATAAGTAGTAATAAGTTGTAATAACTTGTAATAAGTAGTAATAAGTTGTAATAAGTAGTAATAAGTAGTAATAAGTTGTAATAAGTAGTAATAAGTTATAATAAGTAGTAATAAGTAGTAATAAGTAGTAATAAGTAGTAATAAGTTGTAACAAGTAGTAATAAGTTGTAATAAGTAGTAATAAGTTGTAATAAGTAGTAATAAGTTATAATAAGTAGTAATAAGTAGTAATAAGTTGTAATAAGTAGTAATAAGTAGTAATAAGTAGTAATAAGTTGTAATAAGTAGTAATAAGTTTTAATAAGTAGTAATAAGTTGTAATAAGTAGTAATAAGTAGTAATAAGTTGTAATAAGTAGTAATAAGTAGTAATAAGTTGTAATAAGTAGTAATAAGTAGTAATAAGTTGTAATAAGTTGTAATAAGTAGTAATAAGTAGTAATAAGTTGTAATAAGTAGTAATAAGTTGTAATAAGTAGTAATAAGTAGTAATAAGTTGTAATAAGTAGTAATAAGTAGTAATAAGTTGTAATAAGTTGTAATAAGTAGTAATAAGTAGTAATAAGTTGTAATAAGTTGTAATAAGTAGTAATAAGTAGTAATAAGTTGTAATAAGTTGTAATAAGTTGTAATAAGTAGTAATAAGTAGTAATAAGTTGTAATAAGTAGTAATAAGTTGTAATAAGTTGTAATAAGTAGTAATAAGTAGTAATAAGTAGTAATAAGTAGTAATAAGTTGTAATAAGTAGTAATAAGTTGTAATAAGTAGTAATAAGTTGTTATAAGTTGTAATAAGTTGTAATAAGTAGTAATAAGTTGTAATAAGTAGTAATAAGTTGTAATAAGTAGTAATAAGTAGTAATAAGTTGTAATAAGTTGTAATAAGTAGTAATAAGTTGTAATAAGTAGTAATAAGTTTTAAGGCTATACATCTAAAACAAGAATAGTTTTAAGGCTCCTAAAATTCATACTAGAATTGCTCGCAAGAACCCGTGACACAACGGATAAAAGTGCTAAGTGATAATCAGTTCTAAGTGATAGGTTTCTGGGGATTGAAGCTTCACTCCTTAGTATGTGCGATACTAAGAATACATTTACAAATTACTTAAGACTTCTACCCGGTCATGGCCAACAGAACAAGAGCATGCTACCCCTGTGGATTAAATAATGAGGGTTCGGTTCAAAATTCCGTACAGATTCCCGAGTTCAACAAAAAAGATTCCCAAGTTCCACAAAAAAGATTCCCAAGTTCAACAAAAAAGATTCCCAAGTTCAACAAAAAAGATTCCTGAGTTCAACAAAAAAGATTCCCTAGTTCAACAAAAAAGATTCCCAAGTTCGACAAAAAAGATTCCCTAGTTCGACAAAAAAGATTCCCAAGTTCAACAAAAAAGATTCCCTAGTTCAACAAAAAAGATTCCCAAGTTCGACAAAAAAGATTCCCAAGTTCGACAAAAAAGATTCCCAAGTTCGACAAAAAAGATTCCTGAGTTCAACAAAAAAGATTCCCAAGTTCAACAAAAAAGATTCCTGAGTTCAACAAAAAAGATTCCCAAGTTCGACAAAAAAGATTCCCAAGTTCGACAAAAAAGATTCCCTAGTTCAACAAAAAAGATTCCCTAGTTCAACAAAAAAGATTCCCAAGTTCAACAAAAAAGATTCCCAAGTTCAACAAAAAAGATTCCCAAGTTCGACAAAAAAGATTCCTGAGTTCAACAAAAAAGATTCCCAAGTTCAACAAAAAAGATTCCTGAGTTCAACAAAAAAGATTCCCTAGTTCAACAAAAAAGATTCCCGAGTTCAACAAAAAAGATTCCCAAGTTCGACAAAAAAGATTCCTGAGTTCAACAAAAAAGATTCCCAAGTTCAACAAAAAAGATTCCTGAGTTCAACAAAAAAGATTCCCTAGTTCAACAAAAAAGATTCCCGAGTTCAACAAAAGAGATTCCCAAGTTCGACAAAATACACCTGAAGAAGCTCGGGGGTTACATCGACCGAAACGTTGTGATAATAACATCCAAGATGAGAACATTAGTCCGAATAATACAAATAATACAAATTATTAATCCTCATCTAAAAAATTATGAAACGTAGAATTAGGGCTACGTGTCAGGATATGACGTCATGGATAGAAAGTCCGAAGTGAGACGTGGTGATGAAGATAGGAAGATATTCCTCTTTGGCCGATGATCTGATTGTGTTTGGATGCCATTTTCAAAGCTCTGTCTTCGCTCACCCGACCATCCAAGGAGTGGGTGAGAAAAAGACAAAACTTTGAAAACAGTATCGAAACCCAATCAGCCTATTTGTCAAAGAGGAAGACCTTTCTAACCCAGAGCGGATGATGAGAAGCATACGTAATGCTTAATTCTACAGTGCTTTAAAATAATCAAATACCAAAGAGCACGAAAAAGCCGTTGAGCAAGTGTGTTGTTAGCGTTTGTTTGTTTTTTTATTTTAATTTTTAATTTTGTTTTTAAATTAGAAATTTAAAAAAAAATTTATTCTATTTTAATTATTTTTATTTTAAATTTTAAATTTTTATTTTTCATCCAAATCTTTTTTTAATTAAATTTTTTTTTTTAATTTAAATATTTTTTTATTTAATTTTAATTCTTTTTCTTTTTAATTTCTAATTTCTATTTTTCATTCGTTTTTTTTTTATTTTAAAATTTCTTTTTTAATCAAAACTTTTTTTTAATTAATTTATTTTTTTAAATTAAATTTTTTTAAATTTAATTTTAATTCTTTTTATTTTTATTTTTGTTTTTAAATTAGAAATTTTAAAAAAAATTATTCTATTTTAATTCTTTTTATTTTTAACTTCTAATTTCTATTTTTCATTCGCTTTTTAATTAAAAAATTTTTTTAATCAAAATTTTTTTAATGAAATTTTTTTTTTAATTAAAATTTTTTTAATTTAATTCTAATTTTTTTTCTTTTTAATTTTTAATTTCTATTTTTCATTTGTTTGTTAATTAAATTTCTTTTAATGAAAATTTTTTTTAATTAAATTTTTTTTTTAAATTAAATTATTTTTTTTATTTAATTTGAATCCTTTTTCTTTTTAGTTTTTAATTTCTATTTTTCATTCCTTTTTAGATTAATTTTTTTTTTTTAATCAAATTTTTTTTTAATTAACTGGTGTGTCAACGTGATTAAATCAGAATGTCGACGGATCTGTTCAAAACTATTTTTGTACCAGCTAGAGTTCTTCTTTCCTAAAGGAGCTAACTCCTCACCGTCTGGCCTTGTGCCACATCTCGTTGCAGTGAATGGCAAGTAAATAAAGATACATCTAAAAAATATTTGGTCACCACTTATCAAGGCCAAGGAACACTCGAGGATAATGGTTAATGAGATGGAATGATTTTAAGTTGATAGATTAATAACCTTATGAGAATTAGGGTTAATGAGACGGAATTATTGTTAGCGTAGAGATGGGAATGGTTTGGTTTGGTTTGGTTTGGTTTGGTTTGGTTTGGTTTGGTTTGGTTTGGTTTGGTTTACGGCATATCAACCATCTACGGATTATTTAATGCCGAATAAAGTTATCAAATAAAATTCTATAGGTAAGATAATTATTTATTTTCCTAGAATACATTGCTCTCAGAATACATTGCTCTTTGAGAATACCCACACCCAAGCTGGGAAAAGACTCTGACAATCCCCCAAACCACAGACCTATAGCATTAGTTTTGTGTGGTTTGGTCTGTTTTACGGCATATCAACCATCTACGGATTATTTAATGCCGAATAAAGTTGTCAACTAAAATTCTATAGGTAGAATAATTATTTTATATTCCTTGAATACATTGCTCTCAGAATACATTGCTCTCAAAATACATTGCTCTAAGAATACATTGCTCTCAGAATACATTGCTCTCAAAATACATTGCTCTCAAAATACATTGCTCTCAGAATACATTGCTCTCAGAATACATTGCTCTCAAAATACATTGCTCTAAGAATACATTGCTCTCAGAATACATTGCTCTCAAAATACATTGCTCTCAAAATACATTGCTCTCAGAATACATTGCTCTCAAAATACATTGCTCTCAGAATACATTGCTCTAAGAATACATTGCTCTCAGAATACATTGCTCTCAAAATACATTGCTCTAAGAATACATTGCTCTCAGAATACATTGCTCTCAAAATACATTGCTCTCAGAATACGTTGCTCTCAGAATACATTGCTCTCAGAATACATTGCTCTCAAAATACATTGCTCTCAAAATACATTGCTCTCAGAATACATTGCTCTCAAAATACATTGCTCTCAGAATACATTGCTCTCAAAATACATTGCTCTCAAAATACATTGTTCTCAGAATACATTGCTCTCAGAATACATTGCTCTCAAAATACATTGCTCTCAAAATACATTGCTCTCAGAATACATTGCTCTCAGAATACATTGCTCTCAAAATACATTGCTCTCAAAATACATTGCTCTCAGAATACATTGCTCTCAAAATACATTGCTCTCAAAATACATTGCTCTCAAAATACATTGCTCTCAGAATACATTGCTCTCAAAATACATTGCTCTCAAAATACATTGCTCTCAAAATACATTGCTCTCAGAATACATTGCTCTCAGAATACATTGCTCTCAAAATACATTGCTCTCAAAATACATTGCTCTCAAAATACATTGCTCTCAGAATACATTGCTCTCAAAATACATTGCTCTCAAAATACATTGCTCTACTCTTGGAAAACATTACTCTTGGAAAACATTACTCTAAGACGGAAATTCTGCAGAGGGTACCGTACCATTATTACTCAAGAACAGGAAAACAGAGCACCTGAAGGAAGCGCCCCACCAGTGACACAACTCCCAGAAAACATTACACTTTAAAAACATTACTCCTTAATATTGGTAATCTTCTTTATTCTCAATATGATTGACCCTCAGCCACCACCTTCTAATATCTATTTGGGAGAAAATAAAAAGGAGAAATAAAGTTTTGATTTTTTTAAGAATCAGATTGAATGATATGGTTGGGGATCAACTTATAGATACTAAAGCATGGTGGATCAGCTGATTGATCGGATCGTGCCTTTCTGATCTCCGTCAAGCCAAAGTAAGGGCCAAAGTGTAAGAATGGCTCAGGTGCCCCCCCCCCAAAGATGGGGAACGCTATGGGAGTAATAGCATTGATCAAAGGTACTTAACAGTTGTGCAAGATGTGAGCAAAGTAATTTAATTGGTTGATTGGTTGGTTGTTTATTCGCTTGTTTGTGAGGGTTTAACGATCTTTCAACCTTTATAAGGTCATCCCAGGTCAAACAGATTTTGGGTTGGGTTTTTTTCAAATCAGACAGTTTTTACAATGTTTCTTTTTTCTGGACATGTTTTTATAGTATAGAATTTGACTATTCATAATGTGTGAAAGATTTTGTTTGATTTTTAGATTTTAGTATGCGTTTTGTTTCTTTTAGTTTGTTTAAGATATTATTTGGAAATTGTTGTGAAGTAGTTTGTGTGAATTATAATACACACCTATGAAGAAATAATTGGATGAAAACGATTGTATGTAGATCAACAATAATAAATGATTTATTAACAATTTACAACGGGGAGAATTATTATGAAATGAGGTTTTAATTGTCTTCCTCCATTTAATTCTCCAGTTCTGTTGTCGTCTGGTCAATCTAGGGGTAGATAACTCTGAACAGATCAACCATGCTTCTAAATGTCTTTTAGCAAGTGAGATAACTTTAGGGTATAAGAGTTATTTCTCTTTAAGCGTTATTTCCGAGATGGACTTTGTTATTCATCTAATAGGTATGCTTTTTGCTTCTTTTTGTTTGTTTAAGATATTATTTGGGCCATTCTTTTGAAGAGAGTTTTTCAAATTGTTTGCTTCGTAACAATATAACAAGCTGCGCGTGCGTGGTCCCCCTCTGTATGTGACTCGATGTGGAGAGTGTAAAAATGCAATAAATTTGGGCAATTTGGAGCATTTTTGACCCCCCCCCCCTGTGAACCCCTGGGGGCGCGAACCAGAATTTTTCTGAGGTCAAGGATGCTCATTTTATATCCAGAACAATCGCCTCTACATTTTGGCCAAGTTTCAGAAAAATTGAATGGATGAATTAAACGTTATGGGAGAAAAGGGTCATTTTTTGCCATTTTGGGGGCTTTTGACCCTCTGGGGGCACGAAACAGATGTTTTCCAAGGTCAGCGATACTTATTTTCCATTAGGAACAATTGCCTCCACATTTTGGCCAAGTTTCAAAGAAAATTGATGGATGAAAAGTTATGGGGCAAAAAGAAATGTCATTTTTTGCCATTTTGGGGCCTTATGACCCCCTGAGGGGTGGGGGGGGGGCTAACCAGATTTTTTTTCAAAAATCGGAGAATGTCACTTTCTAACCTGACCAAAGTTACAACTTCATGCAAAATTTCAGAGAAATTCAATGGATGGTTGCGGAGAAAAATCAGGACGGACATGCCTCAAAACATAAGTCCCCCGATTTTATAAATCGGGTGACCAATAAGTACTGCTAAGAAAAGTGGCTGTAAAAGCGTGATAGAAAAAAAAAAGTTTAAGAAAAATTGAATGGATGAATGAAAAGTTATGGGGCCTTTTGAAAATCAATGGATGGTTGCGGAGAAAAATCCGGATGGACGGACGGACGGACATGCCTCAAAACTTAAGTCCCCCGATTTTATAAATCGGGGGACCAATTAATATTAACCAATTAATATTAACCAATTAATATTAACCAATTAATATTAACCAATTAATATTAACCAATTAATATTTCTATGCAGGTTAATTAGTACTTGTTTCTTGTTAAATGTTATAATTTTGTTAATACTGGATTTTTTTTTAATTACAATTAAATATGTTTGTACAAATTAGTTTCTTTAAGAAACCCTATTATTTGAAAAAAAGGCTATATTTTCAAATAATGTTTTTATATTTGTTACTTTGTAATATTTCCTGCGTATATGTGCATATTTTTTGCATTTCATTAATATATGTTTTATTGTTAGTCCTTGGTTGCAATGGTAACACCAAGGTTCATCTTCCTTTCTAAGCCGGGTAGATCCTTATCTAAGTCATTTGATCAGCAGGGCCAAAGAAAGAAATACTTCATGACTGCAGCAGCGGTTGTTGACGCCAAAAGAAAAGCAAAAAGAAAATAAAGTTAACTCGTAGTAGTTGTTCTGTCTAGCATAGAATAGATTCCCTAGCAATTTATCTCCCTATGCCGGCTCTTTTTTCTTAGGGAATTCCTCCAGATTCATCACCGGCGAGATTCTTCTATTTAGCTGTTTTTTCTACGACTATCATGGCGCAATTCTCTATCTCTTTAAATATCTCGACATTTTAAGCGTCGCCGGTAATAATTATTGCCTTTCTTCTCTCTAAAAATAGAATTAAATAGTGCTAGTATTATTTTCTTTTTATATTTCTTTTAACTAAACGAACTTTGTTTACGTTTTCACCACATGTGGATCTCCATTTAACCGCTTGTAACTCACCTATTTCCCAGCACAATTGTATTTCTTCCTTCCTAGTATTATCTTTTATGCTCAAAATATTTTCTATTCTGTAATTTTATTAAGCTTACGGTTCTCTATAGATATTAGCAACTCCTCATCTTCGTTTTGTATTTACGTGTTTCTGAAACAATGTTTTCGTTCTTTTTTCAGTTTTACCTGTCGATGAACAATAAACCTGTGCCTAAAATATATCATGCCTCAGAATCTTAATTGTCGATAAGAATTTATGCTAGCTGTCCGACGTTTGCACATTTCTACGAAACATACACATCCCGGAGACAGCACAGTAGTGTTGATCTTATGGTCAATGCTCAGTAATACCAATGCCTATCCAACGCCTACCTTACCCAAAGGTCAAGCCTTGTGTCATATCTTGTTGCAGTGGGAGGCCAGGAAATAAGGTGGGTGGGTAGTTTGACCATAGGCTTCCTTTTCATTGGCTACTACACCAAGATATATGGGATGCTGACACTCCTGTTCCCGGATTACTCCACTTACCCTTGACCCTTACTATACTGAGTGTTTAGCAAGTACCATTTTTTTAGTTTTAGGAATGACTCGACCAAGGATTGAACCCCGGTCTCCAATGTTAAATATCCTAATATCATCCACTGATAATCCAATTCCTTTAACAGTCCTTCTGGTTCAATTGTTACTTAACTTCTGAACCCATCCAACATGGCTACCAGACTCTTATAGATCCTATGTTGGATAATGGCCTATGGGGATGGACACATCTGTTGGAGATCGGGTTTGACTTGCGCGAATTAACACGGGGCAGTCGAGTGCAGAACAGGGGTTGTTCTCACAGTCGGAGCTGGCAGACGTGACAAGGTTACCATGTGATGAGACCTCAGTTCAGAGAGGTCAGTCTGCAGCTGCGAGGGGCTCTGTGATTTTGCGGGCCTTGCGTGGGAAACAAAGGGGTCTGTGATGTGACTCGTTCTCGTGAGAAGCGAATTTGATTCAGTCTCAGATTTCAGAGGGCGAACTGATAAGACGTGCGATTCACAATGTAAAGACAAGCGCGAGAATCCTCCCTCCCCCTCTCTCTAGGGATAGTTAAGAAACTTTAATAACTAACTACGATAACGTGGGATTTGCTCTCTCAAGTCTCTCTCGACGTGATTAATTTACCCCCAGATAAAATAACAACGCTTGAATAAATGAATGAAAGTTAAAAGCAGAGTTTGTCTTCGAAGATTACGACATGGCTTTTATTGCAGACAAGAACGACAGCAGAGAAGAAAGAGTTCACCCACAGACGACGAGTATACGAAACGCGTACTGTCGCGGTCCAGGCAAGAGTAGTATGCAACGATTACGACTTTACGTATTATAAACTTTATTACACACGGGTAATACAACACCTAGCCCTGGTGGCCATTCCTTAAACCAAGGGCAGTAACCCATATGACATTAACAATCTTCCCCTATTCTTCTTTCCTACTTCTCACACTTTTGTTGGGTTGTTTGGTAGTTTGGTTTGGTAGTTTTGTTTTACGGCATATCAACCCTTTTTGGGTTATTTAATGCCGAATCTGGTCATTATAGTGAAAGTTTTTATGCTTCAAGTTCTTTATATCTTCAAATGTTTAATCAGGGTTTTTGGTTTGGTAGTTTTGTTTTACGGCATATCAACCCTTTTTGGGTTATTTAATGCCGAATCTGGTCTTGTTTTCTTCTCTTTTGTGTTTCTTTCCCCTTTTAATATCTGTTTCTATTTAACCCATAGTTGGGACCCTAACAGGTACTACCACTCCGGGTCAGGGTGGACCTGGGAGCAATGGTAATTAAGAGGAGGCTCCACATTCCCCAAAGTCCGTAAGCCGGATCTCACCATCGGATGTAGTTTAAGGTCATATCCAGGACCGGGAGTAGGGTAGAAAAAATAAAAATAAAAAAGGGGAGGGAGAAAGGGAGAGGGGCTGTTGTTTTTGTTTTTGGTTTTGTAGAACATAATTAAGTTTTACAAACAAAAAAAAAAAAAAACGTCAATGTAGGTGAATTTCGTCTCAGGGAGCCACAGGGCAGCCTGATCTGGTATCACCAGTGTTGGGTTTAGTAATTACTAAAAAAAAACTAGTGACCAATTCAGGACAAACCCACATTGCATATTGAACTATCCAACAATTTTTTTTGGATCCAAATAGCTCAAATGGAACTTCAAATAAATAGCTGTGCTTCATCAATCACTTTTAAGAGAGTTGCACTTAATGATCCGTCCTTTGTAAGGGTATCTGCCAATTGTTCATCACTTTGTATCCATGACAATGTTACTTCCTTTTTCTCTATCATTTCCTGAACAATTGACATCTCTACACGTAGTCTGATGTCTTTTATTACCTTAATTGTTTTTGCTGCCTCAAACAAACTTTTATTGTCAACCTGGCAGTGAATAGGTAAAATTGACTCTATTATTGTAAATAATTTCAGCAACTATTTTTGTCATAAGGAAGGACATATCACAACTTTCAACAAATGGTAGGGTCTCTGCAGCTAATGTTGATTTAACCACTCTTTTGATTTTAGTGGATGTCCATGTTAGTGGACAAGCTCTTATTTCTTCATCTGCAAGAAAGACAATTTGTCTTCCTTGGCTTCCCCCATCAGGAAGATTAGCATAGCTTGCATTGGAATAAGTCACAGTTTTTACATTTTTGAGGTTGTCTAGTCTAGCAAAGCAAATACCAGTTGGTGTGTTTTTTGACATACCATAAGATCTTATTTGCTTTATTGAGGTGGCTAACTTTAACATTTGTGATTTTGGAGCTTAACTGGCAGATAGCAAACCCCACATCAGGCCATGTCAAGCCTGCAACCAATTAAGCTATCCAATAAGACACTGCAGTCTAGCTTTCTCTTCCATAGTAACTGCATTATCTTTCTGAAGCTGTCGATGTCTGTCCATGCTGATAGGCTCAATGCTTCTGATATAGCTCTCCTGATTGATATAAATAGAGAAGTCTGATCTTTGCTTAAGTTCAATGCCTGTATATTTAAAAGCAGAAGATGCTCACAGCTAATGTCAAATGTGCTTCCTCAATTTTTCTATGACACATTCTTCAAACTTTTTTGTTCCACCCCATAATTGTTCATCAACAAAACACACGAGAATACCTTCAAGACCATTTGTAGAATGGCAAAAGAAAACACCTTGATCATATGTACTCATTTTTGTTTTGAGTTTGATCATCTCTTCTTTGAGTCTTAAGAACCATACTCTAGCGGCATCTGCTAATCCTTATACCGTCTTTTTGAGTTTCCAGACTTTACTGGTTTTACATTCGAAGATAAACGTTCCTATCAATTGGAGAAAAGCTGTAATCAATAGAATGAAGAATCCATGAACTTGAGGCAATAAGGCACAAAGCAATCCTTACACTTTCCTGCATGCATGTGGGACTATCTGTCCTAAATACACAGGTCTCCTCAAATCCTCGAGCACACAGTCGAGAATTTGTTTCTAATTTTCATATTGATAATTTTTGGTGAAACAACCCATCTTACAGAAATGCAATATTGGCCATTATCTTCAAACTCATCAGACATCATTTTTCTTCCAACTCGCTAATTCTTTATGTTTGGCTTGAAGAGTGTCTTGTAATGACTCAGTTAGAAAGATTTGTTATTAGAGTTTCTGTAGTATCATCTGACTTAGATAATTCTGAATTCAAGTTAACATCTTCATTAATTTCATCCCATTCTTCAACATCTCGGTCAAAATCAATAATTGGTTTTTCCTTAGCTCCATTTTCAGTGTTCCACTCATTTGCGTATTTACCTGAACATTTTCCAGATTTAGAAATCAGTTTTGTTCTCACCCAGTTATCTTCTCCATGCAATTTATATTGTACTTGCATATTCTTTTTCAGAGCAATGTTCTTATTAGATGTTTTAGTTGGATTACTCTTGTGTTTAAGTGGTCTTCCTCTGCCTCGTGATACAGTAACGGGCTTGGGATCTGAAACTGGTGTGCCATTTTTGTCCTCAAGATTTTCATTGTTTGTGATTTCTTCCACACTCTCATCATCACTTTCTTCTTCATTCATATCCTTATTATGCATTGTTGATCTATGGTACCTGAAGTTTGTGAAATTTTATCAATTTTCGCAGAATCTGGTTGAGTAGGTTTTTCCAAAATCAACCTACATGGATGTACACGTACATAAACACCACCATGTTTAACTAGAACTTGTTGTCCATCTTGACCAAGTACAACTGCTGGCCCACTCCATGTTTTATGTGCTAGTCTTTTGTTGTAGACTTTGTCACCAGCGTAAAATTTTGTATCACCACTTGAACGAACATTGTGCTGAAGTGTACAACGAATCTTTTCTGAAGATTCACTTGAAACAAAAGCCTGTCTAGCACTGTGCAGCGCATTAAGATTGTCTCGAATGATCTTAAACGAAGTGTCATCATCAAAAGCAGGTGGCTTGTCCACCAAGATTCCAGGAATTCGTGGGTTCTTTCCAAATACCAATTGAAAAGGCGAATAACCATGCAGATTGTGAAGGCTATTTAGGCCGGTAAATAAAGACGCATCTAAAAATACCTAAACTTAAAGGTTGTGCAAGATGTGAACACAATAATTTTCATGGTATAGATAGGTTGTTTGGGTTAGGGTTAGGGTTAGGGTTAGGGTTAGGGTTAGGGTTAAGGTTAGGGTTAGGGTTAGGGTTAGGGTTAAGGTTAGGGTTAAGGTTAGGGTTAGGGTTAGGGTTAGGGTTTAGGGTTAGGGTTAGGGTTTAGGGTTTAGGGTCAGGTTAAGGGTTAGGGTTAGGGTTAGGGTTAAGGTTAGGGTTAGGGTTAGGGTTAAGGTTAAGGTTAGGGTTAGGGTTAGGGTTAAGGTTAGGGTTAGGGTTAGGGTTAGGGTTAAGGTTAGGGTTAGGGTTAGGGTTAGGGTAAGGGTTAAGGTTAGGGTTAGGGTTAGGGTTAGGGTTAAGGTTAGGGTTAGGGTTAGGGTTAGGGTTAGGGTTAGGGTTAAGGTTAGGGTTAGGGTTAGGGTTAGGGTTAGGGTAAGGGTTAAGGTTAGGGTTAGGGTTAGGGTTAAGGTTAAGGTTACGGTTAGGGTTAGGGTAAGGGTTAAGGTTAGGGTTAGGGTTAAGGTTAGGGTTAGGGTTAGGGTTAAGGTTAGGGTTAGGGTTAGGGTTAGGGTTAAGGTTAGGGTTAGGGTTAGGGTTAGGGTTAGGGTTAAGGTTAGGTATGAGTCAGAGTCTGGGTAGATCCTTATCTAAGTCATCTAATCAGGATGGTCAAAGAAAGAAATACTCCATAGTTGCAGTAGTGGTTGTTGACACCAGAGAAAAAGAGGATGAGGTTAACGCATAATAGAGTAGATCTTAGTAATACCCAACGCCTACCCTACCCAGAAACCAAGCAGGTGTAGCCACATGACTTACATTCCATGTATTCAATATGCTTTTGTTGTGTCTTAAATGATACGCAATTCATTCTCTCAAGAAAATAAAACCTATTGTTTTATTACCTCATATTGTGTTTCTTTGTAAGATTTCACGGTTTGTATTATTGTCCACGACGACAACCGCACCACAAAAGTAAGTGGGCAGTGTAAAATACTACTTATTGAATCCAGGAACATTAAAGGTTATATATATATATATATATATATATATATATATATATATATATATATATATATATGAATGAGGAATAATAGAAACAATGTACAATTTGAATTTCTGTTCATTAAAGTTCTTACTTCCAACCGAGGATGGTTGCTTTCTTCTAGCAACTGAAATATTTTGGTAGAGCTTTTATATGTGTTTGAGTTTATATTTTTGTTAGTTTGTTGATTCGCTTATCCTCAAATCTATTTTTATTTTGCATATATATATATATATATATATATATATATATATATACATACACACACACACACACACATATATATATATATATATATATATATATATATATATATATATATATATATATATATATATATATATATAGTCTTGGAAAATTTTCGACCATTAAAACTATATGGGGAAAAAAACACTTTTAGTCCCAAGTCCTTCATTGGAGAACTACTTTGCTTGTAAGTCAATTAACTTTTTGCAATCACTCTATTAGTTTGCTTCCAAGAATTTACGCTAGTCTTAATATTATTTTAGGGTTCATCATTTGTTTACCATGAAAAACTGTTTCGGGAATTTAAAAACAAAACAGTATTTTATCTCATGGCTTCTCAGCAGTGTTGATCAGACACCACTTCCCTTAAAAAAAAAAACAAGAACAAAAACGTGCCGGATATCAGATCTAGTTTTTTTTTGCTCACCTATTTTGTTATTAGAAATGCTTTCCTTACCTGTGTTGTTCGTTTGTGTACAAGAAAAATATATTCGTTATTTACAAAAAATTGCTGTATTTCATAGAGTTTGGACGAATCCATTATACTACTTATTTGGTAATTGATATGTTTATGTATTTATATTATTATTTATATTTAGTTTCATATATATATATATATATATATATATATATATATATATATATATATATATATATATATATATAAAGATAGATAGACGAAGAGTGATAAACAAGCATGAATGTCCAAATTTATTTCAAACTTCGATTGTTCAATGCAAGGTATATTCTGTAATAAAATTATGTTTATTATTCTTTCCTTAAGCCAAGACTTTTCAAAGATCGAGATCTTATCATCAGAGGACTTATACAGATAGATAAGTTGGCAATAGAAAAGCCAAAATTCAACATTTGAAAAAATATTAAGAAAATGATGGGTGAAAAAAAGTTTGTGTAAAAAGATATTCTCTCTCTCTCTCTCTCTCTCTCTCTCTCTCTCTCTCTCTCTCTATATATATATATATATATATATATATATATATATATATATATATATATATATATATACCCTAAAATGTCCCCACAAAATATTACACCCTTTGAATCGTTATAACTCGTTGAATTTACTGATTTTCATGCTCTTGCTCTTGCCCATAAGGCCAAAACGACCCAGGTGTGGCTGCTCAACAATGTTTCTCACCACTGGTCACCGGACTTGTGGCCTCTCTCCTCACCTGACTGCAACCGCTTTGACTATTTTTTTTGGAGCGTGATCGAGGTCAAGACCAACAAGCATGATAAAAGATAAATAAATAAAATTCAACGTTAACCAGTACATGAGTCTCCCCAAAACCTGCCAGCTGCTTAAGTTGAGCACAGAGCATTGGACACCTAAAAAAAAAAAATGGAAAAATGTAATTAAAGAGCCCAATGGGGGTGACAAGAAAGAAAATTTCAAAAGGGGTAGAAGAGGAAAAAAGCCCCAAAGGGGGCTAGTCAGTGTAGAAATAACTTTAAACCAAGCACTAGTGGCTGAGTAGCTGGTCGCACCTTTGAGAAACCACAAGTGGTCTCTCAAACGCTGGCCTTTGGTAAGCAAAATATAGCATCAGAACAGATACTACACTTTGCTTCTAGCCAAAAAGGTGAAAGAGCAAGAGCTTGCTGTCTGTTGTGTTTTAAAAGCTACAATTATTTATTGAAGAACTGGAAACTGCGTGTTCCAAATAGGAGAATAAAGATTAATGCAAAAATAATGACTGATAAAGTTAATCGTGACATCAAAATCAACCAAAACAACATTGAAAAGGTTGATAATTTTGTTTTTCTCGGCTCCTCAGTTCTGAATGTATCAAAAGATGTGAACTGCCTTTACCATCATCATCATCATTATCATCATCATTGTTGCTGTCATCATCATCATCATCATCATCATCATCATCATCATCATCATCATCACCACCACCACCACCATCATCAACAGCAGCAGCAGCACCAGCTGAATCATCATCAGCAGCAGCAGCATCATCATCATCATCGACATCATCATCATCATCATCATCACCACCACCACCACCACCACCATCATCATCATCAGCAGCAGCAGCAGCAGAATCATCATCATCATCATCATCATCAGCAGCAGCAGCAGCAGCAGCAGCATCATCATCATCATCGTCATCAGCAGCAGCATCATCATCAGCAGCAGCAGAATCATCATCAGCATCAGCAGCAGCAGCAGCAACATCATCATCATCGTCATCATCATCATCGTAATCGTCATCATCATCACAACCACCACCACCACCCCCATCATCATCATCATCATCATCACATTCGGTTTAACGTCTGTTTTATATGCTGTCATGTGTTGGACGGCTTTTAGAAAGTCGACTTCTCAAACTTATCTCTGGTCAGGTTTCTTTGGAAGTCATTTCCTAAATTGAGGCAAAAATTTTATAGGCCGGATGCCATTCCTGACGCCAACCCAGTGAGGTGATGGGGAGCAGTGTTTTTATCGAGTTACCATCTCTGGGTGATTACCCACCAAGTTTAAAGAACACTTTATCTGTCCTTATTAAAGAAAAACATATATTTCCCTATCTTCTTCATTTTTTTTTTCAAAGCCAAACAAATGATTTGCTCATTGTTGTACTTACTTTCAAATGAAAGATCCACCGTTCTTTACTGTTGGTTTATCGAAGAAAAATAAATATTTCCTTTTTTTTACGTTTTGTTTTTTAAAGACTAAAGAAAACTACTTCGAGCAGAAAATTCTCGTCTTATGTTTTAGACTTAGACTTAGACTAAGACTTAGACTTAGACTTAGACTTAGACTTAGACTCAGACTTAGACTTAGACTTAGACTTAGACTCAGACTCAGACTTAGACTCAGACTTAGACTTAGACTTAGACTTTGACTCAGACTTAGACTTTGACTCAGACTTAGACTCAGAATTAGACTCAGACTTAGACTTAGACTTAGACTTAGACTCAGACTTAGACTTAAACTAAGACTAAGACTAAGACTAAGACTTTGACTCAAACTTAGACTCAGACTCAGACTCAGAAGTAGACTCAGACTTGAACTTAGACTCAGACTTAGACTCAGACTCAGACTCAGAAGTAGACTCAGACTTAGACTTAGACTTAGACTAAGACTTTGACTCAGACTTAGACTCAGACTAAGACTCAGACTCAGAAGTAGACTCAGACTTAAACTTTGACACAGACTTAGACTTTGACTCAGACTTAGACTTAGACTTAGACTCAGACTTAGACTTGGACTAAGACTTTGACTCAGACTTAGACTCAGACTCAGAATTAGACTCAGACTTAGACTAAGACTTTGACTCAGACTTAGACTCAGACTCAGAAGTAGACTCAGACTTAGACTTAGACTTAGACTTTGACTCAGACTTAGACTTTGACTCAGACTCAGACTCAGACTTAGACTTAGACTCAGACTCAGACTCAGACTCAGACTCAGACTCAGACTTAGACTTAGACTTAAACTCAGACTTAGACTCAGACTCAGACTTAGACTCAGACTCAGACTTAGACTTAGACTCAGACTTAGACTTAGACTCAGACTTAGACTTAGACTTAGACTTAGACTCTTCAATGCACTTGTGGTTCCAATAGTTGCATATGCTTCTTAGACTAAGACACTAAAAACAGAGGATGAAAGCAGGCTCTCTCGATT
The DNA here is from genome assembly GCA_963556195.1 of Sepiola atlantica. NCBI lineage: Eukaryota > Metazoa > Mollusca > Cephalopoda > Sepiida > Sepiolidae > Sepiola > Sepiola atlantica. The sequence continues at coordinate 17,250,476 of OY744547.1, read as the reverse complement.
TGAAAACGAGGCTTATTTGAAAACGAGGCTCTCTCTAATTGAAAACGAATGTCTGTAAACAATTGTCGGTAAAAATAGCTTAGCTCGCTGTAGGATAAACCAAATTAAAGAAACTCTTGGGTTTCAAAAATGACATCATCATGGTTATCCAAAAAAGAAAAAGAAAGAATGAACTGGTTTGGCCACGTCGTCAGAAAAGGTCTTGAAAGCAATGTATACCTATCATTCAAGGAAAAAGTACCTGGTAAAACACTGAACTGACCAGATCCACAGCTGTGTAGAGCTTCCTTTGCTAATAATGGAAAAGTTAGCAAAGCACCAAACAACATGGAAGGATTGTGTATCCAGAAAGTGTGCAATGATCCTCTGAGGATTATGCAACAAGTAAAAGTAAGTGTATAATGGCATGGACTGACAAGATATAACTAATTAGTCATTTCGATCTCTCTTTGTTTCCCTCTTCCCTCCCCACTAGTCAGTCATTTGTAACTAAAATCACGTGGGATAAATGACTTGCTTACCTTAGGTTTTTGTCAAGTTAATCTATTTAAAGGTATAAATAAGAAAGTTTAATTACAGGACAAGCATTATCTCAGCCTTGCGGAAAGATAAGCAAAGCACCGAACAACATGAAAGGATTGTACATCCAGAAAGTGTGCAAAGATGCTCTGAGGATTATGCAACAAGTAAAAGTAAATGTATAATGACATGAACTGACAAGATATAACTAATTAGTCATTATTTATTGATTTTTCTCTCTTGAAACATTGTCCATTTATTCTTATAGGGAACAGATCCTGGTTATGGACTAATGTTGGGACGATTAATCGGTATTAGAAAAATCAGAACTTTTTGGGGTATCAGAACCAGTATTGGAATCGGAAAAAATTAAGTCTAATTTCCGATTCCAAAAACGATTCTTTAAATTTTGTTTAAAACTTAATTTTCTATTGCTGATACTAATGATAAAATGATAAATTTAAACGAACAGCACAACTAAAATTTATAGATCATAATATCGAATTTAGGTAAAAATGTAACCAGAAAAAAAATGACCTGATAAAAATAGCACAGGTAAAAATGGCACGAGTGGATAAATAGGAAAAATGGCACAAGTTAAAATTATAGATAAAAATCTCACAATGAGCTTATCAAAATATTGGATACAATGCATAAAGGAAAAACTTTAAGAAGTTTATGAAATTAAATAGAAAATTATATCTACATTTAAAAGTTAACAAGGACTCTCTGCTACCCCCCCCCCCAAAAAAAAAACAATTAAATTCTACCTTTTTAGGTGATTTTAGAATCAGAATCGGTAATTGTATCGGAATTGGGAATTTAGAACAGGATAGGTAATTGTATTAGAATCGGGAAAAATATTGGAATAAATGCTATCACTATTATGGACACAGCTCCTTGGTTATACCTGAAAAGGGTTAGAGAGCATCGAGAATTCACTACACTAAACCTCTCCCACGAGGATCCCACAGGATGAAGAATATCTTGGTTCTCTGGATATCTATGTTCTGATGATGGATATGTTTGGGATATATGTTTAATACGTTGACTATGGAAATAAAATAATTTATATTCCAACAATTAAAAAAAATTTTTTTTTAACATAGTTCACCCCAAACAAGGCAGGCCGCCACGGTAGACGTAAGGGGCTACTGAAAAAAAGGGTGAAAGTTTTTTTGTTTTTTTTTTGTTTGTTTTTTTTTGGGGGAGGGGGGGTCAACCTAAATTGGGAGCTCCGCAGCGAGATGTCTGTTTACATTAGTTTTAAATTTCTGCATATCAGTACCGTCAGGAAAACAGGGAGCAGAGAGGCAGTTCCAGAGTCCAGCAGCACGAAGAAAGAAGTTTTTGGAGTAGAAAGCTCTTTGGCATCTGGGGACCTCAACAGTGTATGGATGGGATTTGACAGATTGTCGGGTTGGTCTAGTAAATTTACGTCGTGGGGGTACCAGAGCAGCAAGCTCATCAAAGCACAATCCATTGAAATACTTGTAAAACAGGCACAAGGAAGCAACATTGTGGCGATGGGACAGAGGATGAAGCTTGGTGGATAGTGAGGGACCTATCAAGTTGGTGACTCTTTTTTTTTAACCTTGTCTAAGAGAGAGAGACTAGTGGATGATGCCCCAGCCCAGATGTGGCAACAATACTCCATGCATGAGCGGATGATGGCTTTGTAGTGATATAGGATAATGTGAGGTGTGAGAAATTTACTGGAGCCCACCTTCTTTGCAGCAGCCCTGGCAATGTCTTCAAACAATTGGATCAGGATATTACTGTTATGGTGTAATGTTGATCTACCCTATTTCAAGTGTAGATAGACTATGAATAAAGTCACAACTAAGTGGTGGCAGTCATTGGTGGCAATCATAGCCACAGTATGGGATGCAAACGTTCTGTAACATACTATTCTGTACTTCTGTAAATACACTCTCGTAAATATACCACCGTGTTGTCTGAATTATTATCAGCCCTTCAAGGTCACAACAATTACAAAATGCTAAGTTTCCTTTACAGAGGCTGAAGATAGTCCGGTAAACGAGGCCTATTGTAGGTCCCCTTTATTAGGATTTTAAACCGACAGTATCAATGTTGTTCTGATCCTCTGTAATACATATATATATATATATATATATATATTGGGAGGAAAAATAAAGTAAAATGAAAAATAATGGCCAATACTTGGTGGGCGTCCGTACTTGTTAGAGAATAAAAATGAATGCAGAAAATGAGTGGGGAAAAAATAGAAAGATGGGGTGAGCAAGGATTACTGTATCTGTACTTGCATGACATCTTTTTTCTATATCATCATCCTGATGAAGTCTTATAAATAAAGACGAAACGTTGATGTACACATAAAAAACATCCATTTTTTGGTTTTTCCTTTTTCATTTTACCATCACGTCGGATTACCTTCATCCTTCTCTTCCCATATATATATATGCAAACATTGTTCAAAATAAAAGAATTCGTCCGTTTAATTAGACCTTTTTTTAATTTTTTCAATTTTTCTGATGGTCTTTTTTGTATTGAAATCAAAAAAGTTAATAAATGTTCCATAGGTTTCACAGGTTTCACGAACGTTTTCTATTTTCTATTCTTCGTCGAACTATCCTCAGGTGTCAAAAGCAAATGAACAAAAAAGCTTGAGAAAGAAGAGAATTTTTAAAAGACGGCAGAGAAACGTGCATAGAACGTTTTTCGCATTGTTCCAGAAAGTCGTTGACGATTTAAATTCAGCAACGCTACATGGCATCACAGAACAATATATATATATATATATATATATATATATATATATATATATATATATATATATATATTACTATTTCATGTATCCACATAAAATTTTATTAGGGAGATATAATTTTTTATGTATCAATTTTCAGTATTTACTTCAACAGTGCTCGATACGTAAGTAGAGCTAGGTAGTAAGCTATGAAAATATATATATTTAGGGCAATTAAGCTACACAGAGGCTCTCGCGTTTCATCCCCGGGGGAATCTCTGTGTAGCTTAATTGCCATAATCATATATATATATATATATATATATATATATATATATATATATATATATATATATATATATATATATATATATATATGATTATTTTTATTTACACAGACATGTACAAAAAGAAAAGTCTTTCCAAATATGATCTAAGGTTAAGATCAGATTCTAACTCTGCCTGATGAGATCTCAGTTTATAATAGCTGTTGATCGATAACATCGACATGCCAGTGTCGCAGATTTTGTACATGTCTGTGTAAATAAAAATATAATCATATATAAAAGCTCTATTTGATATTAAGCACTTTTTATAAACCCGGTTGAAATTGTTTGGATTACTACCCTGTGGATGTTTTACCTGGATTATTATTATTATTATTATTATATATATATATATATATATATATATATATATATATATATATATATATATATATATATATATATATATATTATTATTATTGTAGATGGTGTTGTTATTATGAGAATGTTTACATTTCTTTTCACTACCTGTGTTGTTGGTCACTTATAATGGCGTCTGTTTGATTGGCATGTAAACACCTCCGTGTTTGTCCGCAATTTTTAAATTCCTCATTTGATCTGCTTCAATCGTCGCAAGAAATAAAAATGGGTCTTTCTACTCCGCCCTGCACTGTGTTATCAAGTCGACCGATACCAACGACAAAAGAACAAACAATTTTGACATTTCCATTTGACGAGATTTCTGAGAGAATGTGTAGTTGCTGTTTACAATGTTTCGAACTGGTGAGGCAATCGTGGTTGGAACGAGCATGGTCACCCGGATGGACAGCAAAATAGGGGAGACAAAAAGTCTGTGTAACGTCCTTCTTTTAAAATTTCTAGTTTCTCTCTATTTCTACCTCTCTTTCTCTCTCTCTCTCCTTCCTCTTTCCACTACTTCTCCCCTATATCCCCCCTCTCTCTTTCTGTACCCCCTCTCTCTCGATCTCTATCATCTCCTCATAAATTAATTCGCCCCCCCCCCCAAAAAAAAGGGAGAAGGTAATCTCTGTGAGGATAGTATTGTGACGAACAAACATCTTTCTTTTAAAATTTCTAGTTTCTCTCTATTTCTACCTCTCTTTCTCTCTCTCTCTCCTTCCTCTTTCCACTACTTCTCCCCTATCTCCCCCTCCCCTCTCTCTTTCTGTACCCCCTCTCTCTCGATCTCTATCATCTCCTCATAAATTAATTCGCCCCCCCCCAAAAAAAAGAAAGGGAGAAGGTAATCTCTGTGAGGATAGTATTGTGACGAACGAACATATTCTATACTACCACAACCCCTAAAAAAGGAGATGGCAATGCATGGGAGAATAATATCATGACAACAAAACAGATACTACACTACTCCAAAAGAAGGAGAACATGCCTGGGAAAATGTTCTCATGCCAACAGAACAGATACTACACCACTCCCTCCACCCGAATTGAGCATTGAAAGATAGTACATTAGCCTGAAATAGTATAGTGAATTTAATTGAGCATTTTCGGCTTAAAGACAGACAGATACCAAATCTTCATTAGTAATAGATGTTTTGCAAAGAGGAATTAAGAGAATGAACGTGGTGTTCACTTGATGTTTTTATTAGCTGTGTGTTTTAAATGTCTGAACTGAACGCTGTCTGTGATGAGAAAGAGCGTGAAGCTTTGTTTCTATTTCTGGTGTGAGATCAGTAAAAAGTTCTAATAAAGGGGAATAACTTATGACTGACTATTAGTGAAGAGTTATTATTGACAGATCTGAGCCGCAATCAAGTTGTAACTTAATAATTTTATTCAATATTTTTACCTGCACAAACTTCCTGATATTTTCAACTTCGTCACTTTTAGCATAGGAGGCAAATTATTTTTCTTTGGTTGATCAAATTAAGTTGGTATTGTTTCTATTTACTTGTCTCCCTACGAAGACAGAGTTAGACATAAGGTCGTTTTTTTAATGTGGGAAAAAATCCAGCTCTCCAAAGAAAGGCACTCCGAATCAGAACAAAAATTTTAAAAATGCTTCAGTACAGGAGAACCAAAGACAGAAACAACGAAGTACTGCGATGAGTTTAAATTGTCGGAATTGTGAACTAAAAATTGTAAATGTCTAATCTTCATACAAATAGACATCAAATACGGATGCTGAAATCAGACTAAGGGTTCTTAAACTAGAGAATGAACTTGGTTTAACACTTTAACACATCGCAGAGGACTGCCAACGTTTTTTTTTTCGTGTTCTCTAAGATTCAAAAGACATTGAGCAAAGGGGAGTGTCACATCTTAGAAAAATTCCATAACAAAAAGAAAGTTAAATTCACCAACTAAACCCATCCTTATCAATTTCTCCAATGTTTTCCTTGGCTTTTTCCTGCTGCCTCAACCTCAACCCTACAGCCTCTTTCTCACAGAAGAGAAGTTGCTAGTCTTTCTCTACTCTACACAGCCTCTTTCTCGTAGAAGAGAGGTTGCTAGTCTTTCTCTACTCTACACAGCCTCTTTCTCGTAGAAGAGAGGTTGCTAGTCTTTCTCTACTCTACACAGCCTCTTTCTCGTAGAAGAGAGGTTGCTAGTCTTTCTCTACTCTACACAGCCTCTTTCTCGTAGAAGAGAGGTTGCTAGTCTTTCTCTACTCTACACAGCCTCTTTCTCGTAGAAGAGAAGTTGCTAGTCTTTCTCTACTCTACACAGCCTCTTTCTCGTAGAAGAGAGGTTGCTAGTCTTTCTCTACTCTACACAGCCTCTTTCTCGTAGAAGAGAGGTTGCTAGTCTTTCTCTACTCTACACAGCCTCTTTCTCGTAGAAGAGAGGTTGCTAGTCTTTCTCTACTCTACACAGCCTCTTTCTCGTAGAAGAGAGGTTGCTAGTCTTTCTCTACTCTACACAGCCTCTTTCTCGTAGAAGAGAGGTTGCTAGTCTTTCTCTACTCTACACAGCCTCTTTCTCGTAGAAGAGAGGTTGCTAGTCTTTCTCTACTCTACACAGCCTCTTTCTCGTAGAAGAGAGGTTGCTAGTCTTTCTCTACTCTACACAGCCTCTTTCTCGTAGAAGAGAGGTTGCTAGTCTTTCTCTACTCTACACAGCCTCTTTCTCGTAGAAGAGAGGTTGCTAGTCTTTCTCTACTCTACACAGCCTCTTTCTCGTAGAAGAGAGGTTGCTAGTCTTTCTCTACTCTATCGTTATTTTCATGGTAGGCGCTCAACTGAGCTCCAATCTATGGTTCGCCTATGTAAAACGTTCACAATAAAAAAACACGTCTAGCTACAACGACTGTAAATAATTTTCCCTTCTCTTGTGGGTACATAAAACTAAACGGAATTTTCATGAGCAGAGTTTCTTTCCAAGAACTATCCGTCTGCGGAACACACTACCATGGTGCTGCTTTTCACGTCCAATGTAAACAAATTCTTGTTGAGCCGTCCTCTTAATTAATCAAATTCCTCCCAGTTTCAACCATCGTTACCAATCATCACGACGTTGTCTCACCGTCCACCTGACAAACTTATTAACCCTTATCCTCGAGTCGCCTTTGGGCCTTGATAAGCGGTGACTCATTAGTGCATGAAAAAAAATCTACTAACCAAAGCACTCACATCTATTTTTTTCAATGTTACCAAATTAACAAAGTCTCCTTTTCTGCACCTATCTTCCTTTACTGTCCAGATTTAATCTTCCTCTGAGGTCATCAGATCTAAGCCTGACTTTAAGACTCACATTAAACAGCCATCGTATAATTCTCATATCATTTCTCTTCATGCAACACATATCCTCAACCCTCACTTGCCAGGTTTCGCTTCCGTACATCATCACACTGAGTACACATGTGTGATAGACACTTCCCTTCAAAGGGGGAAAGGTAAACAGACTCCTTCCACCCTCTTTATTTTAATAAAAGAAAATCTCCGAAATTTCCGCACTCCATATTGGAAGTTTCGAACCTGACGAGATTTTATTCATCGTTTCGCTCACATTACTGAAATTGCTAGAATTATTTTTTAAAAGCTTATTTGAAGTAAAAAAAAAGTTTTTTTGCAAGTAATTTTTAAACAGAATTTTTCTGTAAATAATAAACGACCATACATTAGGAAATTATCCCAGAGAGACAACCTGTCTGAAGTTATTGAATTCTCTGACTCAAAATGCACCAAACATTGATGTTTTATTGTTTTTTTTTCCTTTGCAAAACTCAATCATGTTCTGCAAAATCCAAAACAAAAAACAATTCCCCCCCTTCTTCCCTCTCCCCCCCCCCTTCCTTTTGACTCAACCAAACACCATGAATGAATACTTGAACATGTGAGGAACTTGAAGCATAAAAACCTTCACCAAAATGACCAGATTCGGCATTAAATAACCCAAAAAGGGTTGATATGCCGTAAAACAAAACTACCAAACCAAAAACGATGATTAAACATTTGAAGATATAAATAACTTGAAGCATAAAAACCTTCACCAAAATGACCGGATTCTACATTAAATAACCCGAAAAGGGTTGATATGCCGTAAAACAAAACTACCAAACCAAAAACCATGATTAAACATTTGAAGATATAAAGAACTTGAAGCATAAAAACATTCACCAAAATGACTGGATTCAGCATTAAATAACCCGAAAAAGGTTTATTATGCCGTAAAACAAAACTACCAAACCAAAAACCATGATTAAACATTTGAAGATATAAAGAACTTGAAGCATAAAAACATTCACCAAAATGACTGGATTCAGCATTAAATAACCCGAAAAAGGTTTATTATGTCGTAAAACAAAACTACCAAACCAAAAACCATGATTAAACATTTGAATATATAAAGAGCTTGAAGCATAAAAACCTTCACCAAAATACCAGATTCGGCATTAAATAACCCGAAAAGGGTTGATATGCCGTAAACCAAAACTAGCAAACTACCATACCAGAGAGACAACAAGAATTCGTCTTGCTACCACAACTGAAAAATAACAAAACTTTCCATTCTTCCCCCGTGTACCTAGCATCAGGCAGAATTTCTTTCCAAAAACTTCCAGCCTTTGGAACTGCTATCCTGACCTACTGCAACATGGTCGTCTTTAAATCCAATGTCAACAAAATACTTGTTATAAATCGTTCCCATAAGTAATAAAAAGTTTTCGTTCCATTCATCATTTTGAATCCTCTCGTAATATTCGTCATCATTCAACGGGCATCTTGTTAAACCTATCCTCGAGTGGCTTTTGACCTTGATAAGTGGTGAGTCATTAGTAAAAATATAAGAAGACCAATAAGCAATGTTATCCAAAATGTAGTCGAAAAGCAAGCGAAGTAAATGAGATATTCTAACGGCCTCTATACTACAATTGAACCGAATAACCTCACTAGTTTTTTGATAACATTCCTGTGTCAGTAGAACCTTTGACCTTTGCTGATGTTTAATGATATCATCCATTAACTGTGCGAAGGAAGTCACTAAATTTAGAACAGACTAGCAACATTTTGAACTAGGTTAACATTAAACTTAAGAGAATCCTAAAAAATAATTCTGCTCGGCACTATTTCAAAACACCTTATTATTGCATAAAACCATGATATTTAATATTTTTCATTGAATAAAGAATAGTAAGTTTATAAAAAAGGGAGTATATTAATAGGTTACCTCCCTTGTCTTCTAAGACACATTATCTCCCCTTGTCTATTTTGTTCATAAATTATCTCCCTTGTTTTCTAAAAGAGCCCTATTAGATTGGGTAAGACAATTCTCTTTCACCAATCAGTAGGCACTTAATTTTATTGGGATAAAAGCATGGCCATCCCTACTACAGGCCAGGCAATCGTGCAACTGGCGTCTTTTACTGGGGGCCATGTGAATTTTCTTAAATATTCGATATAGAAGTTGCAAACTATATCATCAACTGGTGCGGATCCTTTTTTTCTTTTTAACCACAATATACAAGTAATCATCTTTTGACATAAGTACAAAATCTCTAAAAAAATCCAACATTGAAATAAAAATTCTTCATTGAAATATACATTTGCCTTTGTTTATTCAAAATTACCTGTCTCTTCATTTATAGGAATTTGTCAATTGTAAAATTTATCAATTAGCTCATTGTGGTTCTTATTATTTGGTATGTAAAACACATAAAAACATCAAACTAATATCACAGAGGAATTTTACATTTGTTTGCAACTTCTATATCGAATATTTAAGAAAATTCACATGGCCCCCAGTAAAAGACCCCAGTTGCACGATTGCCTGGCCTGTTGTAAGGATGGCCATGGATAAAAGCGAAAGTCAAGTTCGTGTCCCCTTTTGAATTGTTCTTCATTCAGACAGGACGTATTTAATTAGCCATTCTTGTAAGGCATTAAAGAGAACTCTCTTTCACAAGTGGTGTCATACTTAAACGGACATATAAGCATAGTATCAGATAAGTTGGTCTTTTAATTAATTTAATTAATTACAGAGCCGTCTTGACAGACGTTAAAAAGAATTATTTTTCACAAGTGCTATCATACTTAAACGGACATATAAGCATAGTATCAGATACGTTCGTCTTTTAATTAATTTAATTAATTACAGAGCCGTCTTGACAGACGTTAAAAATAATTATTTTTCACGAGTGCTATCATACTTAAATGGACACAAAAGCATAGTATCAGATAAGTTGGTCTTTTAATTAATTTAATTAATTACAGAGCCGTCTTGACAGACGTTAAAAATAATTATTTTTCACAAGTGCTGTCATACTTAAACGGACATACAAGCATAGTATCAGATAAGTTGGTCTTTTAATTAATTTAATTAATTTCAGAGCCGTCTTGACAGACTTTAAGAAGAATTATTTTTCACAAGTGCTATCATACTTAAACGGACATATAAGCATAGTATCAGATAAGTTGGTCTTTTAATTAATTTAATTAATTACAGAGCCGTCTTGACAGACTTTAAAAAGAATTATTTTTCACAAGTGCTATCATACTTAAACGGACATATAAGCATAGTATCAGATATTTGGTATTTTAATTAATTTAATCAATTACAGAGCCGTCTTGCCCGACGTTAAAAAGAATTATTTTTCACAAGTGCTATCATACTTAAACGGACATATAAGCATAGTATCAGATAATTTGGTCTTTTAATTAATTTAATTAATTACAGAGCCGTCTTGACAGACGCTAAAAAGAATTATTTTTCACAAGTGGGGTCATACTTAAACGGACATATAAGCATAGTATCAGATAAGTTGGTCTTTTAATTAATTTAATTAATTACAGAGCCGTCTTGCCCGACGTTAAAAAGAATTATTTTTCACAAGTGCTATCATACTTAAACGGACATATAAGCATAGTATCAGATAAGTTGGTCTTTTAATTAATTTAATTAATTACAGAGCCGTCTTGACAGACGTTAAAAAGAATTATTTTTCACAAGTGCTATCATACTTAAATGGACATATAAGCATAGTATCAGATAAGTTGGTCTTTTAATTAATTTAATAAATTACAGAGCCGTCTTGCCCGACGTTAAAAAGAATTATTTTTCACAAGTGCTATCATACTTAAATAGACATATAAGGATAGTATCAGATACGTTCGTCTTTTAATTAATTTAATTAATTACAGAGCCGTCTTGACAGACTTTAAAAATAATTATTTTTCACAAGTGCTATCATACTTAAACGGACATATAAGCATAGTATCAGATAAGTTGGTCTTTTAATTAATTTAATTAATTACAGAGCCGTCTTGCCCGACGTTAAAAAGAATTATTTTTCACAAGTGCTATCATACTTAAACGGACATATAAGCATAGTATCAGATAAGTTGGTCTTTTAATTAATTTAATTAATTACAGAGCCGTCTTGACAGACGTTAAAAAGAATTATTTTTCACAAGTGCTATCATACTTAAACGGACATATAAGCATAGTATCAGATAAGTTGGTCTTTTAATTAATTTAATTAATTACAGAGCCGTCTTGACAGACGTTAAAAAGAATTATTTTTCACAAGTGCTATCATACTTAAACGGACATACAAGCATAGTATCAGATAAGTTGGTCTTTTAATTAATTTAATTAATTACAGAGCCGTCTTGCCCGACGTTAAAAAGAATTATTTTTCACAAGTGCTATCATACTTAAACGGACATATAAGCATAGTATCAGATAAGTTGGTCTTTTAATTAATTTAATTAATTACAGAGCCGTCTTGACAGACGTTAAAAAGAATTATTTTTCACAAGTGCTATCATACTTAAACGGACATACAAGCATAGTATCAGATAAGTTGGTCTTTTAATTAATTTAATTAATTACAGAGCCGTCTTGACAGACGTTAAAAATAATTATTTTTCACAAATGCTATCATACTTAAACGGACATATAAGCATAGTATCAGATAAGTTGGTCTTTTAATTAATTTAATTAATTACAGAGCCGTCTTGACAGATGTTAAAAAGAATTATTTTCCACAAGTGCTATCATACTTAAACGGACATATAAGCATAGTATCAGATAAGTTGGTCTTTTAATTAATTTAATTAATTACAGAGCCGTCTTGACAGACGTTAAAAAGAATTATTTTTCACAAGTGCTATCATACTTAAACGGACATACAAGCATAGTATCAGATAAGTTGGTCTTTTAATTAATTTAATTAATTACAGAGCCGTCTTGACAGATGTTAAAAAGAATTATTTTTCACAAGTGCTATCATACTTAAACGGACATATAAGCATAGTATCAGATAAGTTGGTCTTTTAATTAATTTAATTAATTACAGAGCCGTCTTGCCCGACGTTAAAAAGAATTATTTTTCACAAGTTCTATTATACTTAAACGGACATATAAGCATAGTATCAGATAAGTTGGTCTTTTAATTAATTTAATTAATTACAGAGCCGTCTTGCCAGACTTTTAAAATAATTATTTTTCACAAGTGCTATTATACTTAAACGGACATATAAGCATAGTATCAGATAAGTGTGAGCCACCTGACATCCAGTTATAAGGTTCGCCTGGGGGATGGCTATTACACAATGCAACACAACAGAGTGTGTAAATATCTTCACTGGACTATTTGTAAAAAGTTGAATATCCAGTGTAGCAGCAAGTCCTGGGAGCATATACCAGAAAGAACAGTTGGAAATAATTTATACACCATCCACTATGACTATGCAATCCCTACAGCTACATATCTAGAAAACGGAGCTGTTAAACCTGACATCGTAATATGGGACAAAATTGAGAAAGTAGCAACCCTAGTTGAAGTCAGTGTCCCTAATGATTCAGGATTGAACAGAGCTGAAAGGGAAAGATATCGAAATACCAAGGTCTTATGTACGACATGAAAAGAAACTGGAATCTTATGAAAATCTCCATCATACCAGTAATTATAGGAGCAACAGAACTAATGAAAAAGAATTTCAAAAGCTATCTGGCGAGTATACCCGGTGAACCGAGTGCAAGAGAAATACAAACAATTGCACTTAAAGGGATGGTTAGAATCTTAAAAAGATCTCTCGGTTGGAGTGTCTGAAATAGCCGGTTAATGTATGGAAGCCCCATCTTCAGCAAAAACGGAAAGATAAGAAAAAAAATAAGTTGGTCTTATAATTAATTTGAATAGTTACAGAACTGTACTGCCAGACATTGAAAGGAACCCTATTTCACAAGTGCTGTCATACTTAAACGGACATATGAGCATAGTATCAGATAAGATCTTTTGCAAATGCTGCCATACTTAAATCGATAGTATGCCGTTATACTCAAATGGACAGTATCAGATTAGTTGGTCTTTTACGTAAACAGCAAACACATTTTGTTTTCAAGACATGTTTGTATTATAATTTCAATACATATGTTGTATTACCCGTTCTTTCGGGGTAAGATCCAACAAGAATGACAAAGAACAGAACGTATATGGAAAAACTTTGGTTTTCTTTATTTCCCATCACCAGATGGTTTACGCCGGCTACGCACACACATATAAAAAAAATCTTTTGACATACTTTTGTCTCATGAAAGTCTTTTTTCTTGCTGAGGTCACAGACTTGGTTTCCGTTAGAAACTCGTTCATATATACATCCGATTGGAAAGCAATTTGCTCTGCATTGTCTATTCGAGCGTGAACTGAAGCAATTGTTCCACAAGCACTTCCAATTGTCTGTTTGATGAAATACAAGTCAGGGAATTCCTTCACAATACCAACTTGCTTATCAGTCGCATGTTTAGTCAGCAGACACAAGAACCTAACAGCAAGATGGGCTTGGGTACCATAACCAATAAAGTTTCATCGGTGCCATAAACATCGGTAAACTCCCATTTTTCCGGTACTTCGATACTCCGATCACGAAGCGCTCCGGCTCTTTGCGTTTCTGAAACCGCCGCCTTTCAAGTCTCGGTTGCACTGGGGAACCTTCTCCTTTTTAACAATTATCAAGTCGCTTTCTTTCTTTCTCGACGTCCCACCCACAATGGACTCGTCCACGATTCATTTTTGCCACTGTTCATTATCTTACACATATACCATTATCATTATCTTACACATATACCATTATCATTATCTTACACATATACCATTATCATTATCTTACACATATACCATTATCATTATCTTTTTTACTCTTCTTCATTGCGTCTTCATTTCAGCTTATCTTTCCCACATTACTTAAACGAGAAATAATAAATTCACTTCAAGTTACAGCAAGTTGAATCATACACATGAAATACTGAAAAATATATAGGATTTTTTTTTTTTATTGAGTTAACACAAGTTGTGAAATCAAGAAACTTGTTAAATAAATTATTTTCATAATTCACTACAAGAGTTCGTTTCAGTACTCCATGATTCACAATCCACGTTTTCGTATGCTTGATGTCGACATTGCCCGTTTTAGACGAAAAATGTGTTAAAACGTCTTAAAATGGTAATAATAAGTATGTGTTTACTAGAAATTATTTCTCATTTAATATTATTTAAAAATTAAAAAAACAACATAAAACCATCCTCATTTAATATTATCTTAAAAAACAACATGAAACCATTTTCATTTTATATTATCTTAAAAAACAACATAAAAACATTTCCATCGCCTATACATAATTTTTTTAACGAAAAATGTATTAAAACGTCTTAAAATGGTAATAATAAGTATGTGTTTACTAGAAATTATTTCTCATTTAATATTATTTAAAAATAAAAAAAAAACAACATAAAACCATCCTCATTTAATATTATCTTAAAAAACAACATAAAACCATCCTCATTTAATATTATCTTAAAAAACAACATAAAACCATCCTCATTTAATATTATCTTAAAAAACAACATAAAACCATCCTCATTTAATATTATCTTAAAAAACAACATAAAACCATCCTCATTTAATATTATCTTAAAAAACAACATAAAACCATTTTCATCGCCTATACATAATTTTTTTAACGAAAAATGTATTAAAACGTCTTAAAATGGTAATAATAAGTATGTGTTTACTAGAAATTATTTCTCATTTAATATTATTTAAAAATAAAAAAAAAACAACATAAAACCATCCTCATTTAATATTATCTTAAAAAACAACATAAAACCATCCTCATTTAATATTATCTTAAAAAACAACATAAAACCATCCTTATTTAATATTATCTTAAAAAACAACATAAAACCATCCTCATTTAATATTATCTTAAAAAACAACATAAAACCATCCTCATTTAATATTATCTTAAAAAACAACATAAAACCATTTTCATCGCCTATACATAATTTTTTTAACGAAAAATGTATTAAAACGTCTTAAAATGGTAATAATAAGTATGTGTTTACTAGAAATTATTTCTCATTTAATATTATTTAAAAATAAAAAAAAAACAACATAAAACCATCCTCATTTAATATTATCTTAAAAAACAACATAAAACCATCCTCATTTAATATTATCTTAAAAAACAACATAAAACCATCCTCATTTAATATTATCTTAAAAAACAACATAAAACCATCCTCATTTAATATTATCTTAAAAAACAACATAAAACCATCCTCATTTAATATTATCTTAAAAAACAACATAAAACCATCCTCATTTAATATTATCTTAAAAAACAACATAAAACCATCCTCATTTAATATTATCTTAAAAAACAACATAAAACCATCCTCATTTAATATTATCTTAAAAAACAACATAAAACCATTTTAATCGCCTATACATAATTTTTTTAACGAAAAATGTATTAAAACGTCTTAAAATGGTAATAATAAGTATGTGTTTACTAGAAATTATTTCTCATTTAATATTATTTAAAAATAAAAAAAAAACAACATAAAACCATCCTCATTTAATATTATCTTAAAAAACAACATAAAACCATCCTCATTTAATATTATCTTAAAAAACAACATAAAACCATCCTCATTTAATATTATCTTAAAAAACAACATAAAACCATCCTCATTTAATATTATCTTAAAAAACAACATAAAACCATCCTCATTTAATATTATCTTAAAAAACAACATAAAACCATCCTCATTTAATATTATCTTAAAAAACAACATAAAACCATCCTCATTTAATATTATCTTAAAAAACAACATAAAACCATCCTCATTTAATATTATCTTAAAAAACAACATAAAACCATCCTCATTTAATATTATCTTAAAAAACAACATAAAACCATCCTCATTTAATATTATCTTAAAAAACAACATAAAACCATTTTAATCGCCTATACATAATTTTTTTAACGAAAAATGTATTAAAACGTCTTAAAATGGTAATAATAAGTATGTGTTTACTAGAAATTATTTCTCATTTAATATTATTTAAAAATAAAAAAAAAACAACATAAAACCATCCTCATTTAATATTATCTTAAAAAACAACATAAAACCATCCTCATTTAATATTATCTTAAAAAACAACATAAAACCATCCTCATTTAATATTATCTTAAAAAACAACATAAAACCATCCTCATTTAATATTATCTTAAAAAACAACATAAAACCATCCTCATTTAATATTATCTTAAAAAACAACATAAAACCATCCTCATTTAATATTATCTTAAAAAACAACATAAAACCATCCTCATTTAATATTATCTTAAAAAACAACATAAAACCATCCTCATTTAATATTATCTTAAAAAACAACATAAAACCATTTTAATCGCCTATACATAATTTTTTTAACGAAAAATGTATTAAAACGTCTTAAAATGGTAATAATAAGTATGTGTTTACTAGAAATTATTTCTCATTTAATATTATTTAAAAATAAAAAAAAAACAACATAAAACCATCCTCATTTAATATTATCTTAAAAAACAACATAAAACCATCCTCATTTAATATTATCTTAAAAAACAACATAAAACCATCCTCATTTAATATTATCTTAAAAAACAACATAAAACCATCCTCATTTAATATTATCTTAAAAAACAACATAAAACCATTTTAATCGCCTATACATAATTTTTTTAACGAAAAATGTATTAAAACGTCTTAAAATGGTAATAATAAGTATGTGTTTACTAGAAATTATTTCTCATTTAATATTATTTAAAAATAAAAAAAAAACAACATAAAACCATCCTCATTTAATATTATCTTAAAAAACAACATAAAACCATCCTCATTTAATATTATCTTAAAAAACAACATAAAACCATCCTCATTTAATATTATCTTAAAAAACAACATAAAACCATCCTCATTTAATATTATCTTAAAAAACAACATAAAACCATCCTCATTTAATATTATCTTAAAAAACAACATAAAACCATCCTCATTTAATATTATCTTAAAAAACAACATAAAACCATCCTCATTTAATATTATCTTAAAAAACAACATAAAACAATTTTCATCGCCTATACATAATTTTTTTAACGAAAAATGTATTAAAACGTCTTAAAATGGTAATAATAAGTATGTGTTTACTAGAAATTATTTCTCATTTAATATTATTTAAAAATAAAAAAAAACAACATAAAACCATCCTCATTTAATATTATCTTAAAAAACAACATAAAACCATCCTCATTTAATATTATCTTAAAAAACAACATAAAACCATCCTCATTTAATATTATCTTAAAAAACAACATAAAACCATCCTCATTTAATATTATCTTAAAAAACAACATAAAACCATCCTCATTTAATATTATCTTAAAAAACAACATAAAACCATCCTCATTTAATATTATCTTAAAAAACAACATAAAACCATCCTCATTTAATATTATCTTAAAAAACAACATAAAACCATCCTCATTTAATATTATCTTAAAAAACAACATAAAACCATTTTAATCGCCTATACATAATTTTTTTAACGAAAAATGTATTAAAACGTCTTAAAATGGTAATAATAAGTATGTGTTTACTAGAAATTATTTCTCATTTAATATTATTTAAAAATAAAAAAAAAACAACATAAAACCATCCTCATTTAATATTATCTTAAAAAACAACATAAAACCATCCTCATTTAATATTATCTTAAAAAACAACATAAAACCATCCTCATTTAATATTATCTTAAAAAACAACATAAAACCATCCTCATTTAATATTATCTTAAAAAACAACATAAAACCATCCTCATTTAATATTATCTTAAAAAACAACATAAAACCATCCTCATTTAATATTATCTTAAAAAACAACATAAAACCATCCTCATTTAATATTATCTTAAAAAACAACATAAAACCATCCTCATTTAATATTATCTTAAAAAACAACATAAAACCATTTTAATCGCCTATACATAATTTTTTTAACGAAAAATGTATTAAAACGTCTTAAAATGGTAATAATAAGTATGTGTTTACTAGAAATTATTTCTCATTTAATATTATTTAAAAATAAAAAAAAACAACATAAAACCATCCTCATTTAATATTATCTTAAAAAACAACATAAAACCATCCTCATTTAATATTATCTTAAAAAACAACATAAAACCATCCTCATTTAATATTATCTTAAAAAACAACATAAAACCATCCTCATTTAATATTATCTTAAAAAACAACATAAAACCATCCTCATTTAATATTATCTTAAAAAACAACATAAAACCATCCTCATTTAATATTATCTTAAAAAACAACATAAAACCATCCTCATTTAATATTATCTTAAAAAACAACATAAAACCATCCTCATTTAATATTATCTTAAAAAACAACATAAAACCATTTTCATCGCCTATACATAATTTTTTTAACGAAAAATGTATTAAAACGTCTTAAAATGGTAATAATAAGTATGTGTTTACTAGAAATTATTTCTCATTTAATATTATTTAAAAATAAAAAAAAAACAACATAAAACCATCCTCATTTAATATTATCTTAAAAAACAACATAAAACCATCCTCATTTAATATTATCTTAAAAAACAACATAAAACCATCCTCATTTAATATTATCTTAAAAAACAACATAAAACCATCCTCATTTAATATTATCTTAAAAAACAACATAAAACCATCCTCATTTAATATTATCTTAAAAAACAACATAAAACCATCCTCATTTAATATTATCTTAAAAAACAACATAAAACCATCCTCATTTAATATTATCTTAAAAAACAACATAAAACCATCCTCATTTAATATTATCTTAAAAAACAACATAAAACCATCCTCATTTAATATTATCTTAAAAAACAACATAAAACCATCCTCATTTAATATTATCTTAAAAAACAACATAAAACCATCCTCATTTAATATTATCTTAAAAAACAACATAAAACCATCCTCATTTAATATTATCTTAAAAAACAACATAAAACCATCCTCATTTAATATTATCTTAAAAAACAACATAAAACCATCCTCATTTAATATTATCTTAAAAAACAACATAAAACCATCCTCATTTAATATTATCTTAAAAAACAACATAAAACCATCCTCATTTAATATTATCTTAAAAAACAACATAAAACCATCCTCATTTAATATTATCTTAAAAAACAACATAAAACCATCCTCATTTAATATTATCTTAAAAAACAACATAAAACCATCCTCATTTAATATTATCTTAAAAAACAACATAAAACCATCCTCATTTAATATTATCTTAAAAAACAACATAAAACCATCCTCATTTAATATTATCTTAAAAAACAACATAAAACCATCCTCATTTAATATTATCTTAAAAAACAACATAAAACCATCCTCATTTAATATTATCTTAAAAAACAACATAAAACCATCCTCATTTAATATTATCTTAAAAAACAACATAAAACCATCCTCATTTAATATTATCTTAAAAAACAACATAAAACCATCCTCATTTAATATTATCTTAAAAAACAACATAAAACCATCCTCATTTAATATTATCTTAAAAAACAACATAAAACCATCCTCATTTAATATTATCTTAAAAAACAACATAAAACCATTTTAATCGCCTATACATAATTTTTTTTACGACAAAACTTTAAACTAGACGCTTACCAGTGTAGCTATTGATGCTAGCTCGTACGACACACGTGTTGGGTATATCTTTCCCAAACGCGAGGCCGCCATATTAGTGTTTTGTTAGAAGAAAGTGAAGAAACAGCTGGATTTGCATATATACACATTGATGCTCACATAAAGTACGTCGAAGTATGTAAAAGGGGTTACGGAAACATGGAATATGGTACTCATTATAATACATGAAAGAAAGAATAACAGACATTACTCTTCCAAATACGATACGAAAGACATGTGTTGCCAGGGCGGTGTTATTGTTAAAAGCATCTCTCTCTCTCTCTCTCTCTCTCTCTCTCTCTATATATATATATATATATATATATATATATATATATATATATATATATATATATATATATATATATATATATGTATCACCCATCTCACCCTTTTCGGCTACTTCTTTCATACTCTTACCCACCCACCCCGCCTACTTTCAAATTATCTTCATTCCTTCAAATCTTTTTCTAAAACTATTATACTACCTACATACCAAAGACACAGAGTTCCCCCTTCCCTCCTCTTTGCCCAGCCCCTCAAAATCCATGCTACACCTCACCACGACAAAAACCTCAGCACCCCCCTCCCCTCTCTCCCACCCTAAGACAAATTCACTAACACTCCCACTCTCCCCTTTTTCACTCACAGCCTTCCATATTCATTTCACTCTCTGCTACTGACTGACTTCTCTCAGCCCGAACCTTGTGCTCAGTAGCCACGGCTACTACTTTTTCTCATCAACCCATCATGTCAACCCAATATTTCGATGTACTTGCATGACATTTTTCTTAAAATTATCATCCTGAGGAAGTCTTACAATAAAGACGAAACGTTAATGGATATATAAAAAATCTCTCTTGGTTTTTCCTTTTCATTTCCCATATATATATATATATACATGGACGGCGGCACCGGGGGGGGTCAAACCTCTCCACTTTTTTACTTGCCCCCCCCCCCACTTTACGGTCATCAATAATGAAGTTATATATGCATGTGTTTAACCGGGTCTCCCCCACTTTTTATGAGAGCCCCCCCCACTTTTATAACTGTCCCACCGGGCCTGATATATATATATATATATATATATATATATATATATATATATATATATATATATATATATATATATATAAAATGTGTGGTTTATCGTTCAAGTTTCAAAGTATTGCATGGAAAGTTAATAAAATTGTAAATATAAGCCAAATTAGCAATACAAGATTAATTTTTTTTTTTTCTTACATTAATCCTATCGATTACGGAATAAAATTCCTTCTTCAGGGGTGACCAGTATTGAGTCATTTTTTTTTTTTTTCTTTTTCTTTTTTTTCATCAAAAAACAAGAATAAAGAAACTGATTTCTTTGTTAATTTGATAAACGTCTTTGATGGTACGACGTCATCGCCGTGCTGTTATGAAAAACGGGTAGAATTCAAAAACCGGTGTCGAACGAGAATTGCGTTGGCACGCTGTCAAGTAAAATGTGTGGTTTATCGTTCAAGTTTCAAAGTATTGCATGGAAAGTTAATAAAATTGAAATATAAGCCAAATTAGCAATACAAGATTAATTTTTTTTTTTTTCTTACATTAATCCTATCGATTACGGAATAAAATTCATTCTTCAGGTGTGACCAGTATTGAGTCATTTTTATTTTTTTCATCAAAAAACAAGAATAAAGAAACTTATTACTTTGTTAATTTGATAAACGTCTTTGATGGTACGACGTCATCGCCGTGCTGTTATGAAAGGCGGGTAGAATTCAAAAACCGGTGTCGAACGAGAATTGCGTTGGCACGCTGTCAAGTAAAATGTGTGGTTTATCGTTCAATTTTAAAAGTATTGCATGGAAAGTTAATAACACTGGTCACCCCTGAAGAAGGAATTTTATTCCGTAATCGATAGGATTAATGTAAGAAAAAAAAATTAATCTTGTATTGCTAGTTTGGCTTATATTTCAATTTTATTAACTTTCCATGCAATACTTTGAAACTTGAACGATAAACCACACATTTTACTTGACAGCGTGCCAACGCAATTCTCGTTCGACACCGGTTTTTGAATTCTACCCGTTTTTCATAACAGCACGGCGATGACGTCGTACCATCAAAGACGTTTATCAAATTAACAAAGAAATAAGTTTCTTTATTCTTGTTTTTTGATGAAAAAAAAAAAAAAAAATGACTCAATACTGGTCACCCCTGAAGAAGGAATTTGGGTATATGTTACGACGCTCAGCACAGTCGCGAACGGGGTCCAAAAAAAGAACGAGAAAGGGTTTAAAAGCATAAATTTGCAACAAGTGAAGTTGACCTGCGACGAGAATAGATATTTTTCTATTTACCTATGTAATTTGTTTTTATTTTTACGTATTATAAATGGGTTTTTATTAGATGTAAAAAAAAAATGTATTGTTTTTTCCCCAAAGGCTTGCACAAAATTCAAGATGGCGATTCACATGCTTCCTTACCAAATGCCCCCCCAAAAGCGGCCATGTTTTTCCCAAGTTACGGTGATAAAACTATTGATTTCTAATAAATAGCGGTTGTAACGGTCTAAAAATACAAAAAATGCTACAGGCAAGTTTCAAAATAACTTTTACAGCTTACAGTTACTTTTATTTGTTGTATATTTGTTTTTTTAGCGTTTTTACTCTGCTGAGCGTCGTAAAAGATCCCCAGGAATTTTATTCCGTAATCGATAGGATTAATGTAAGAAAAAAAAAATTAATCTTGTATTGCTAATTTGGCTTATATTTCAATTTTATATATATATATATATATATATATATATATATATATATATATATATATATATATATATATATTCAAAAATATTTAAGTAAAGAGTAAATGGGCACATGTTCGTCTTTAACCACTGTCCGTTTTTTACAACTTTTTACTGACCATTTTTCTTTTCTTTTGTCGGTGTACACTTATCTATCAGGCTACTAGAGAATTCCGGCGTTTTTGGAATTTTTTTTCAAATATTTTACATTTTAGGAGGGGGATCAGTTTCCAATGTTAATTCAACGTAGACTGATCCCCCTCTTTTTGACCATCTCAAATTTAAAAAAAATCTTTTTCGGTGTACGATTACCTATCATGTCAATAGAGAATTCCGGGGGTTTTGGAAATAATTTTTTTTAAATTGTGATTTTAAGACGGGGGATCAGTTTTCAATGTAAATTCAACGTGGACTGATCCCCCTCTTTTTAACCATCTCAAATTTTAAAAATGATTCTTCTGCTTACAATTACCTATCATGTCGCGAGAGAATTCCGAGGTTTTTGGAAAGAAATTTTTTTAAATTGAGATTTTAAGACGTAAAAAGTTGTGAAAAACGAACTATGGTAAAAGACGAACAAGACTGATCCCCCGCCTTAAAATCTCAATTTAAAAAAATTTATTTCCAAAACCCCCGGAATTCTCTATTGACATGATAGGTAATCGTACACCGAAAAAGATTAAAAAAAAAATTTAGATGGTCAAAAAGAGGGGGATCAGTCTACGTTGAATTAACATTGGAAACTGATCCCCCCTCCTAAAATGTAAAATATTTGAAAAAAAATTCCAAAAACGCCGGAATTCTCTAGCAGCCTGATAGATAAGTGTACACCGAAAAAAGAAAAGAAAAATGGTCAGTAAAAAGTTGTGAAAAACGGACAGTGGTTAAAGACGAACATGTGCCAGTAAATGAAATACATAAAATAAAGAGACCCCCAAAGCGCCACTGAAATTATTTTTTTCACCCCCACCCCAGCAGGGCTTATACCGACCCTAGTCGGGGTTGGGTAGGGCTTCTGAGGTAGGTAACGTCGGCATTGCATACGTATCTCTATAACCTATACTATTAAAAATACTAATTGGTTCTATCTTATTATGTTTATTTACCCACCTCTCACGATGCAAAGTCTGACATAAGGTCAATTTATAGTGAGAAGTCAGCCTCACAAAAAACGGGGCACTCTGAACGGATACAAAAAATAACCTGGTCGCCTTAAACGACAGGCAATAACCACCCCCACCTCCATCCACCCACCGGACGCTGTAATTTCTTGTGATGATACCTTCACGGAATTTAATTAAAAACGGCACCGGAAGCATGATGCAGGTAAAAATGGCACAAGTGGATAAATAAGAAAAATGGCACAAGTGAAAAATGGCACGAATGGATAAATAAGAAAAAATGGCACAAGTGAAAAATATAGATGAAAATCTCACAATGAGTTTATCAAAATCTCCGATACAATACATAAAGGGAAAACATTAAGTGTGTCAAATTAAAAAGAAATTATATCTACATCTTAAAGTAGATGAGGACCAGCCCCCCCCCCCCCCGCCCCCAATGAGATTCTATTTCTTTAGGCGATCACGTGTGAATAACTTGAAAAACGTGAGGGAATAAACAACAATTATTTTAGAATTTTAGAGTGAAGGATTAGTTTCGCATAAATTTAACGTAAAATAATCGGTGATAGGACAAAAGCCCACCGTACAAAAGCCCGCCAGACATAACTCCACCGGACAAAAACCCACCAAAATAATTCAAACACGGACAAAAGCCCATCAAAGTAAACATAAATTATTTTTTTAAATTAAAAAAAAATTATATTTAATTTCTTTTAATGTTCTTTTATGATGTAATCTTTAAAAGAATGTAGTATTTACAAAGTACCGGAAAAATGTTTAAAAATGAAAGAAAAAAAATTTTGTCAAGAAAAAAAAATTACAGACTAAGAGTTATTGATAATTGTGAAAAAACTAAATATACAAATTTCTTTAAAAAAAATTTTAATTAATTTATTTTTACGTAGGTGGGTTTTTGTCCGTGTTTGAATTATTTTGGTGGGCTTTTGTCCGGTGGGCTTTTGTCCGGTGGGCTTTTGTCCGGTGGGCTTTTGTCCGCGCACCAAAATAATCACCCATTTCCGGACCAAAACCCGTCAAAATAATTCAAACACAGATAAAACCTCCCCAACGCAAAAATAAATTTTCACGACTTTAAATAGTAAATTAGATATTTATTTCGTGACAAGTAATATAATTTAAGAATAAAAAAACAATTTTATCCAAAACTAGTTGTATCTATCCGGCGTTGCCTAAAAGTATTTTTTTAAATCTCTATTTATGCAATTATTGGCTGTAAAAAGCTTTCAAAACTTTCAATCTTTTAATCAATGAGGATTTGCTAAGCCAGTTTAAATGACTTTCTACTCGACTGTTTAATTACTTTCACATTTCGAACAGTCACGAAGTAATTCATTTATTTTTCCAACTATTAACAAAATATTAAAATGGCTGACTTGTTTACGAAGAACCCGAAATGCATTATGATGGATTTAATCTCGTAATCAAACGAACCCTCATCTACATTTGAACCTAGTGTTTGCTTCTTTAACTAAAACTTAATTTATTTACTACTTTTTTTTATTTAAAAATAATTGGAAAAGACAATACAAGAAGTGTTCTTAGAAAAATCGATTTTATTTGCTTTAAAACAAGAGTAACTATTCTATAATAATATTTGGTGCTTATGCTGATTAGCGGTCATATGAAAAATTATTTTTTATATAAAAACAATATTATATACTTATTAAGCATTATATTCTTACTCACTGTACAAAAAAGTAGAAAAAAATATCCACTAGAACTTTAATTACAAGTATTTTTCCATTCTGCGTATCATAACAGCGACTCGTTCAGTAAGCCTCCATCTTGTTTTTTAAGAAGATTTCAAGGGCAGATAACTGAAATCTTCTTAAAAAACAAGATGGAGGCTTACTGAACGAGTCGCTGTTATGATACGCAGAATGGAAAAATACTTGTAATTAAAGTTCTAGTGGATATTTTTTTCTACTTTTTCGTACAGTGAGTAAGAATATAATGCTTAATAAGTATATATTATTGTTTTTATATAAAAATAATTTTTTATATGGCCGCTAATCAGCATAAGCACTTAATATTTTAATTAACTACTTTTTCATTAACATAATAATTGGAAAATATGATAAAACAGCAGCATGTAGGGGAAGGGGGCTCGCTCCCCCCCCCCCACCCCGGAACGGTCCTCAAATATATTTTGAATCGATATTTATTCAGGTGTGTGGACTAAAAGCCCACCAAAATAATTCAAACCCGAAAAAAAAAAAAATTTTATATTTAATTTAAAAAATTCCTTTTACAATTATCAATAACTCTTTGTCTGTATTTTTTTTTTCTTGACAAAAATGTTCTTATTTCATTTTTAAACATTTTTCCTGTACTTTGTAAGTACCGCATTCTTTAAAAAAATATGTATTATATTACTCATCTTTCGCAGAAAGAAAAAAACAACAATTATTTTAGAATGCAGATTGGGGGATCAGTGTTGCATATAATTTTAACATGAAATGATCCACCATGCCCGAGGTAAATGGGTTCGACTTTTTAAAGCGATTACGTGTGGTTTTACGACTTTGCTGGTCAGACTTAGGGTGTGGAAATTTCTAGACGTTTTTCTAAGTAAGTCAACGGTTACTTCCCTTTGTTGAAGGGTCAGGGGGGGGCCTACGTGCAGGTCGAAGGTCATATGGATATTGCGTAGGTGTTATGTTGTGAAGGCCATGTTGTGTCACGTGATTTCTATTTTTAGCAATGATGCATTTGTCGTGTCTGGATATATCGGTGCGAAATTTAATCAGAACAGAGTTTGACGCCGAGCTCGACACATGTTAAAACTGTTTCTCCGTCCACGAGGGGACGTTAAATTGATAAAGAATTTCTGCTTGGAGAAATTTAAGAGATATGATATCTCTTGGATGAATTACATGTTGTTTATGTAATATTTCCCCTCGGTCAAGAATATATCCTTGGGAAGTTGTTTCAAGCCAGATACTTGAAATAAGGAGATGGAGTATGTGAACGAGACAAGAAGAACTCCATGCAAGAAATTGCCTATGTTGAAGAGCTTAGCTCCCGAGAACTGAAATACTTTGCAACACGGATCGATTCGAGAAGATTTAACTGTGTCAGTTTTATCCTTACTTTTGCGCGTGATTGCCGTTCAAGACTTGGAATGAAGAAGTTGAACGAGATAGCTCCGGGAACGAAATTGCCTATGTTGAAGAGATTGGCTCCCGAGAAGTAAAATACTTTGCTGTCGAGAAGATTCTAATCAGAGATTAAGAATCATAGAGATTGATCGTCTTTGCACACAGATCGATTTGAGATATTCAACTGTGCTAGTTGAATCAGAACATTTGCGCGTGATCGCCATTCTAGACGAACGATGGAAAATAGTGAGTATTGTGTTTATTTGAAATGTGTACTGTTCTTGTGCCATACATATTGCGTTGGATTTGCTAAAAGAAAATATTGAAGAAAAAGAAGAAGAAAAGAACTTTCTGACAGACGTTTGATAAAATAAAAAAAGAGTTAATTTTATTGTGGAAATTATGTTGGACTTCGGCACGGTTTGTTAATTTTATTTCTTCTGATTGTAACTTTGGTGTAAAGAAAAAAAAGAGACTTTTGATTGATTTGTAAGAATACGGACTTTATAGTAAGTTCATGTTTTAAAAGGATTTATTCCTTAACTTAGATTGTGTCAATTTTGTTGTATCTAACCTTAATGTTCAGAGATACTGATGTTGTATTTTTTTGAGTTTTATTTTTTTTGTATGTTATCCAGGAATAATTTATTTATTCCAGCTTTGGAAAAAAAAAGCAGTCCAGGCTATCTTTTTTTTGTAAATAAAACTATATTTTAACTCTTACGAACATCTTGCATTCCTCCATTCCTTATCTCTTGTTATAATTTTTTTTATGATAATTGTCCTAGATAACATAACCATCGTTTAGAGCGGTTTTTCGTTAACGACACGAAAATTCTGACATTCTGCTTTTTTTTATTATTAAAAGCGATTCTGCTTTTTTTATGTTCCATTTTTCGTCTGGGTGGACGAACTTCAGAACGATATACTGGAATAATTAGTTTTCTTTCTATTAAAAGCATTCTACTTCTTGTTTCATATTTCGCGTGTTGGAAAAAATACTCGAAAATGTGCTACTAGTTTGGATTTGGATTGAGTTTCTTCTATTGCTATTTTTTGGTACTAAGTCAATGAAGGAACTTACTTCAAGTGATAATCTCCTTTCTGCCTTTGGCGCCTAGTTGCGTGTGTCAGACGTGTTGCACGGGATTCGGCGGCCCATCTTTACAATTAGAACGTAGTCAAATACGAGATGTTCAGGTTTTAATACTGTTTTAAGCTGACTGCTTTTTTTTCTTTTTCTTTTATGTATTTTATGTGAAAATTGCATTTTTTAAGAGTCTGATCGCCATTTTTGTTCGCCACGTGGAGTCATTTTTGTGAATTTCCCGCGTATTCTAAGTCGCCATTTTTGTGAACTGTTGAATGTTGGATATTGAATGATTTTTGTGTAATTATTTTTCCCTTGAGAATTTTGCTTTGACTGACAAGTGGAATTGTTAGAATTACATTTGAACGAATTTGGTTAACTATGGAACAGCCTTTTTCCATTTTTTTGTAGGAATCTTACTTAGATAATTTTACGTTGTCATTTTCCCGCCATTAAGAAGACGTTTGGCGCCTATTTTAGGTTAGCCCACACCTGATCGCCATATTGTATTTTGTTCATAATGGCGTCTACCCCCACTGTTAATCTCCTTGTAGAAAGGCGAGATATTGTAAAAATTAAAGTCGATACTATTATTGATGTTCTTGGGGGTGGCGAGGGGGAGAACCGGGAATTTGTTTCTTCCCAGAAGGTTAGGGTTAAGGAACTCTTTGCGTCCATTGATTCGCTCAATGAGCAAATCACAAGTGCCTATATTGAGAGTGAGTCTCGCGAAGAGATGTCTGAGAACTGTCGGAGCGAAACGTTATATCGTATCCATGTGGATCAACGTTTCAGCGAATTGGAGAGCATGTGGAAGGATGAGGGCTCCCCACATAATAGAGAAGGGGAGAAGCCTAAAGCGTCCCTTTGTAGTGTGACACCAAGACTTGTCTGTCCTGTTTTCGACCCCATGAGTTTGGAACGCGACAGATTGGCGTATCTCAACTTCTCGAAGGAGTTCGAAAATTGCGTGTCAAATATACCCAGTGAGTCCACGAGGTTGATTATTCTGAAAAATCACCTCGGGGGCTATGCCCACCGAATAGTGGGACATCTTTCCATTTCGGACGCCAACTTTGAGGCAGCGATGGAGATCCTAGATAGAGAATTTTTAGATAAAAAGTTTATTGTAAACTCTATTTTTAAAGATCTCCATAGTGCTAAACCTCTTGGGGATTCAGATACTAACTCGGTGAAGAGCTTTTTAACTAAGGTGAAAGCTCAAATATACGAGCTGAAAAACTCCTTTGGTATGGATTTTCTAGAGGAGGAGGCCCCCGGTAATCTGTTGCTAAGTAGCATTATTTTTGAAAAACTTCCTTTTTCTGTGAGACGGGAGCTGATTCATACCGTCGGTGGTAATTACCCATCTCTGGGAGATATCTTTGATAATTATTCTGAGGTGTTGCGCACGTTGGACATCGTCAAACCCAGGATGGTTAAAACGGTAAAGCCCGTCGCCAAACCGCGTTCGTCTGGTTCCTTTAGATTCAGGCCCGCTAGTGCTGTTAAGAAGCCCTCCACTTTGGAGAACTTTTTTGTAAAAACTAAACCCAGTCGACATAAGTGCTTCCTTTGCAGTAGTGACTGCCATATTGCGTACTATTGTGGGAAGTATCCCTCTCTAAGGGATCGGTTACAACGATGCCAATTGGCTAAGTTGTGTAACCGTTGTACTAGCCCGTTCCATAACGCCGAGGCGTGCCCCGGTAAAAGTGGTTGTCTCCGCCCCTGTTGGAAATGTAAAAGTTGCGAACATGCAGGTGCGTTATGCCCTGACTTTGACAAGTCTCGGCTGGATACTAACCCCTGTCTTCAGGTGGGAGAAGTGAATCTTCTGCCTATAATTAAAATTGACGTGGTCAATAATGGAGTTGTAAAATCTTTCAATTGTCTGTTGGATTCAGGAAGCCAGCGCTCCTATTTGTCTGATGTAGTTCTGGACCTTTTGAATTGCCGTTCTATGCCTGTAAGGAGAAGGGACTTCTTTATTAAGACTTTTCTCGGAACGGCCAGAAGGAGCCTAAATGAACTAGAGTTGCGGGTCAAAGTGCCGAACTCTGAGTGTGTTATACCCTTTTTGGTGGACGAAGGCTTGGACCTTCAGTTTCACGTCAGGGGTCTGTCTACTGCTATTGAGAGTATTATTGCGGGTGGGGGGAAATTGGCTGCTGACTTTTCAAATGTTGAAAATGATTGTATTACTGTACATGGTTTGGTAGGTGTTGACCTACTGATGTATTTGGGACCCATGAAGTTGTCTCCCTTCATGAATGGGTCTGTTTTTGAGTTTCCTCAAGGAATTGTGCCTTTTGGAGATATGTCCAATTTTGTGAGTCCTGTTATGAAGAAAACGGATGCCTCCGTTGTTGGCGCGAATTACAGCCAAGTTGTGTCCGAACACTCACGGTGTCTTATGACACATGTTTATTTTGTGCTTGAGCCGAAGTCTCAATATTTCGACCCTTTCGATAGTTTTGTTGATTCTTCTGTGGAAAGAGCCGTGGACAAGCTCTTTAGTTTGGAAACACTAGGAGTTACTGAGAACTCTGTAAGTGATTATGACAAGAATAAAATTGATGCCTTTCGCAGTTCGATCTCGTACCGAGACAGTTGCTACTATGTTAGTTTGCCATGGGACGAGGGAAAGTTGCCTTCTGTTCCTTCCAACCATCAAGTGTCGTTGAATGTGCTTGATAAGGTTGTCACTCGTTTGACGAGGCAGGGTCTATATGAGGACTACTGCCAGGTTTTCTTAGAGCAGGAGAGGGAGGATATTATTGAGAGAGTGGAAGTGAATCCAGAGGATTTCACTCATTATACTTGGATTCCTCACCGTCCGGTTATTAAGGCTAATGGTCAGAGTACCACAAAGATAAGGCCGGTGTTCAACTGTTCGTTGCGAACAGGTGGACATCCCTCTCTAAATGATTGTGTCTATCCGGGAATTAACCTTTTCACGGATATGCTAGAGTTATTGTTGAAGTTTCGTATGGACCGTTATGTCCTGTTGGCTGACGTCCGTAAGGCCTTTCTCATGATTCGGTTGGAAACCGAAAGAGATAAGAATCGGTTTTGCTTTTTTGTGAAATTGAATGACAAACTGGTATGTTATCGTTACCAAACATTGATTTTTGGGTTTGTGGCCAGCCCATTTATTCTCAACTTCGTCATTAGACATCATGTTGAAAAATACCCTCATAGTTTATGTAGGGATATGCTTATGGAGAATTTTTATGTGGATAATCTTATAAAAACTCACAATTCACAGAAAACTTTGTTGGACCTATACCTGAATGCAATGAGTATCATGCAGGATGGTAATTTTTCATTAAGGTCCTGTAATTCCAATAGTGATGTTTTGACCACTCGAATGAAAGCTGACAAAAGTTTTGTCACCCATGATTCTCCTCTGGAGAGGGTGTTGGGTTATGAGTATGATCCTGTGCAGGATAATTTGCATGTGGCGGTCGGTTCCTTGGATGTGCCGGCTGATACAAAAAGGGGCATCCTATCGCAGAACTCTTCCATATTCGACCCTTTGGGGCTTGTTTTGCCTGTGACTATCAAGGGAAGGGTAATACTCAGTGAGATATGGAAAACTCAGGTGTCAAGGGATCAGAAGATACCGGAGAGTTTGCAGCTCACTTGGAACAAGTTGTTTCCTGAGTTGATGAATCTGCATAGTGTGAGGATCCCCAGATGTGCTGTTGATTCCTCTGCGCCTGCCACGTTAATAATCTTTTGTGATGCTTCACAACAAGCCTTTGGCTTTGCGGCTTACATTTTCCAGTATGGGGCTGCTAAATTAATATTTTCCAAGGCTAAGGTGGCACCTTTGGCAAAGAGAACTTTGCCGTCACTTGAGTTGATGTCCGTCTTTTTGGCGATGAAATGTATCCCTAATCTTTTGAAGGTGTTTCAAAAGGATGTGGTCAAGAAAATGGTGGTTGCGGTGGACGCACAAGTCGTGTTGTCCTGGATTCTGTCCGAGACAGTTGTGACAAAGAGTATATTTGTCCGAAATAGGTTAAAAGATATTCGAGTGGGAGTGGATAAATTGTGTGAACAAGGTTTGGAAGTGATGTTCAAGTATGTGAACACTTCTGACAACCCTGCCGACCTGATCACCAGGGGTATTTCCTTGGCAAAATTCAAATCTCTATTGCCCTTTTGGTTATCGGGGCCGTAGTGGCTGGTCGGTGAGAATTTTAACTGGCCAGTGTATGATTTGAACTGTTTGAGTTCTGACAGTCAGAGGTTAGTGCTGACTAATGCCATCTCTGTGGTTCCTGTGATTCAGGAATTGTCACCGGTAGTGGATTTTAAGAGATTTTCTTCTTTGGGAAAACTCATGAGAGTTTTGTCCTACGTGTTTAAGTTTGTATTGAAGTTGCGGAAATCCATGAAAGAACCAGGCCAAGTGGCCAAAATTTATTTGATTAAGTTGGAGCAGTCCTTGCTTCTTCCCAGGGAAAAGTCCTTTTTGTTGAACCCCTCCAACCGTGAGATTCCTCCGTTGGTGGCGAAGTTGGATCTTTACCTGGATGATAGAAGTTTGATAAGGTCTGGGGGAAGGATTGGTAAAGCCAGCCTTTACCCTCCGGAAATTTTACATCCGATTTTGTTACCTCGAGGCAGTTATATAACTGATTTGATTGTTATGGACTGTCATCTCAAATGTAAGCATTTGGGTATTGCAGCTACCCTCAGCAAACTCCGTTTGTCAGGTTTCTGGATACATAAATCCAGGCAGGCAGTGAAGTCGGTTATCTCTGCCTGTGCTCTGTGTAAAAGATACAATGCCGTATCTTTCAAATACCCCAAGGTAACCAATTTACCTAAGCACAGAGTTAATTTTGTGAAGCCCTTCAACCATACCGGGATAGACTTTACTGGTCACTTGTGGGTTGAAGATGAAAGGGGACCGCAAAAAATGTATATATTACTTTTTACGTGCTTCAATGTGAGGGCGGTTCATTTGGAGTTGGTGGGTGACATGTCTACCCACTCAGTGATATTATCATTGGTGAGATTTTTTAACATTTATGGGGTGCCTTCCCATATATACTCAGACAATGCTAAATCATTCGTTGCTGGATGCGGTTTGATTAAGCAAGTGCTGGTGTCTGACGAGTTCGAAGAGAAGTTTAGTACCTTTGACATCAAGCACCAGACGATACCTTTATATTCTGCTTGGTTCGGCAGTGTTTGGGAGCGTCTTGTTAAGACGGTGAAGGTTTGTCTTTATAAGTTAGTGAGTCGGCAGAAGTTGGGTTATTTTGAACTTCTTTCTGTGTTGTCTGATATACAGAATGCTATTAACTCACGTCCTCTAACTTATAGATGTTCTGGAGATGATGGTTTGGATATTATATCTCCAAACGCGTTTATTCGCCCGTATTGTAATAGTGCTGTTTTTATAAATTCTGAAGAATGTTTTCTTGAGAATTCTCCTCCTTCTAGGAGTGACCTTTTGGAGAAGCTGAAACAAAGGGATCTTCTCTTAAAGAAATTTAAGGTTTTATGGTACGAAGAATACCTGCTCGGCTTGAGAGAACTGAGTGGTGATCTGTACCAATCTGATTTTGGTGATGTCATCGCGATAGGCGATGTGGTTCTTGTTAAGAACCCAGCCAAAGCTCGCCCATATTGGTCCTTGGGTAGAGTGATAGGTTTGACTCCAGGTGATGATTCTCATATTAGATCTGCCCTGATTAAGAAGGCAGATGGTTCCTCTCAGGAACATTCTTTGAGACACCTTTTTCCGATGGAGTTGTCGGTTACTCATTCCCATCAGGCTTCAGAGGTTCCTGGTGTGGTCCAGCCGGATGTTGCTGGAGGAGATCATTCCTCGACTTCCAATTCTAGACCCATTCGAACTCGCAAGAAGGTGAGTGAACAGGATGATGATTATTTGTGGTATTGATGTGTACATGAGACATGTATAGACATTGTACATTTTTTTTCTTTGTCGGGAGAGTGTGGAAATTTCTAGACGTTTTTCTAAGTAAGTCAACGGTTACTTCCCTTTGTTGAAGGGTCAGGGGGGGCCTACGTGCAGGTCGAAGGTCATATAGATATTGCGTAGGTGTTATGCTGTGAAGGCCATGTTGTGTCACGTGATTTCTATTTTTAGCAATGATGCATTTGTCGTGTCTGGATATATCGGCGCGAAATTTAATCAGAACAGAGTTTGACGCCGAGCTCGACACATGTTAAAACTGTTTCTCCGTCCACGAGGGGACGTTAAATTGATAAAGAATTTCTGCTTGGAGAAATTTAAGAGATATGATATCTCTTGGATGAATTACATGTTGTTTATGTAATATTTCCCCTCGGTCAAGAATATATCCTTGGGAAGTTGTTTCAAGCCAGATACTTGAAATAAGGAGATGGAGTATGTGAACGAGACAAGAAGAACTCCATGCAAGAAATTGCCTATGTTGAAGAGCTTAGCTCCCGAGAACTGAAATACTTTGCAACACGGATCGATTCGAGAAGATTTAACTGTGTCAGTTTTATCCTTACTTTTGCGCGTGATTGCCGTTCAAGACTTGGAATGAAGAAGTTGAACGAGATAGCTCCGGGAACGAAATTGCCTATGTTGAAGAGATTGGCTCCCGAGAAGTGAAATACTTTGCTGTCGAGAAGATTCTAATCAGAGATTAAGAATCATAGAGATTGATCGTCTTTGCACACAGATCGATTTGAGATATTCAACTGTGCTAGTTGAATCAGAACATTTGCGCGTGATCGCCATTCTAGACGAACGATGGAAAATAGTGAGTATTGTGTTTATTTGAAATGTGTACTGTTCTTGTGCCATACATATTGCGTTGGATTTGCTAAAAGAAAATATTGAAGAAAAAGAAGAAGAAAAGAACTTTCTGACAGACGTTTGATAAAATAAAAAAAGAGTTAATTTTATCGTGGAAATTATGTTGGACTTCGGCACGGTTTATTAATTTTATTTCTTCTGATTGTAACTTTGGTGTAAAGAAAAAAAAGAGACTTTTGATTGATTTGTAAGAATACGGACTTTATAGTAAGTTCATGTTTTAAAAGGATTTATTCCTTAACTTAGATTGTGTCAATTTTGTTGTATCTAACCTTAATGTTCAGAGATACTGATGTTGTATTTTTTTGAGTTTTATTTTTTTTGCATGTTATCCAGGAATAATTTATTTATTCCAGCTTTGGAAAAAAAAGCAGTCCAGGCTATCTTTTTTTTGTAAATAAAACTATATTTTAACTCTTACGAACATCTTGCATTCCTCCATTCCTTATCTCTTGTTATAATTTTTTTTATGATAATTGTCCTAGATAACATAACCATCGTTTAGAGCGGTTTTTCGTTAACGACACGAAAATTCCGACAAGGGTTAGTAGTAAAAAAAATTTAGTTAATGCCCTAAAAGTTACAATGGCTCGGAAAGGGTGAATCATTTTACGTTAAATTTACATGCGCAACTAATCCCTTACTCTAAATTAAAAGAATGATTGTTTTATTTTCATTTTTTTTTTTTTTCATTTTTAACAATTAATTTACTTTACGTTGGCTGGCTTTTGCATGGCCGTCGTAATAATAAACTGAGTGTACTATTACGACGGTCGTGGCTTTTGTCTATGTTTGAATTATTTTGGTGGGTTTTGTCCTATCACCGAAAAAAGAACGGAATAGCGAAAAAGTGAATTGTAGTTTATTCTCAAAATATCGGCCCTACTAATTGGCAAGAATTAACGTTAATATACGAGCTAGGATAATAAAATAAAAAGTGTGAATATATTTATTTACTCCTCGCGGAGTTAGGCACAAGGCCAGTTTTATCTTACTCCCACAAGTAAGATGTGACCCAAGATCGGGTCGAGCAAGTGGGGTTAAAAGCCAGCGCTCGAGATGTGAGCACTCTGGCCATTTAAAAATTGCCTGGGCAGCCCCGTCGGCATTCCCCGGTAGGGGCGCCTCAGACAGTAAGCAATAAACTTACTCCTCCCCAAAGAGGGGAGGCAAAGCCTGGGAGGGTGTACCTCCTAGAACTGCACAGGACAGGCGTGCAGTATCCATCGGAACAGATACTACACTTTGATCTTAGCCAAAAGGCCAAAAAGCCCAATGGAAACGTGGTCTTCTGAAATCGTATCTGCGAGACATATTGGCACCTTTTCTTTAAAAAAAAACGCCAAATTGACAACCTCTCAAAGAAAAAACGAAAAACAACTAAAGTTGAACTAAAAAAAAAAAACGAAAAACAAAACAATTTTAGTTGATCGTTTGGATCAGTTAAAGTTTAGCGATTCATTTTTATGGTTTTCTCTGAAGTGGGTATTTTTTTTTAATATTTGCTAGAAAAAAATGATGTCCGTTGGGTCACCTGTTGAACTCGGATAAAATTGTTTGAATCAGGAAAACGTGAGTT
The DNA here is from genome assembly GCA_963556195.1 of Sepiola atlantica. Taxonomy (NCBI): domain Eukaryota; kingdom Metazoa; phylum Mollusca; class Cephalopoda; order Sepiida; family Sepiolidae; genus Sepiola; species Sepiola atlantica. Next base: position 17,213,891 of record OY744547.1, on the reverse strand, counting down.
TGCTAAGCCAGTTAAATATAAAATTTAAAAAAAAAAAAAAAGTCAAAATTAATCTAGTTCTGGTCTATGGCGCATGAATTTAGGAAAATTGGGCAACGAAAAATTGGTCGATTTTGGCAAGGTAGGAAAATTAGGCAATTATGGAATAAAAATCGATTGAAAATAGATTTTAGGACCGTTCTTGAGAGGGATATAGTTTTAAAAAGAGCTAACCCTCTTTCCACCCCAAAAATAATATTAACATTTTTTAAAAAAGATATTTACTGTTGTTTTAAAGCAAATAAAATCGATTTTTCTAAGTAACGTGTTCGTTCTAAGAACACGCTTCTTATATTATCTTTTCCAATTATTATATTGATAAAAAAAAGTAGTAAATTAAAATACTATTACGAGATTGAATCCATCATAATGCATTTCGATCTCTTTGTAAACAAGTCAGCCATCTTAATGGTTGAAAAATAAAGGTGCTTCTGCAGTTTCACAATGACATGTTAAACCTCTCTTTAAAAAAATAGCGGGTATATGTTACGACGCTCAGCAGAGGCGCGAACGGGGTCCAAAAAAAGAACGAGAAAGGGTTTAAAAACATAAATTTGCAACAAGTGAAGTTGACTGCGACGAGAATAGATATTTTTCTATTTACCTATGTAATTTGTTTTTATTTTTACGTATTATAAATGGGTTTTTATTAGATGTAAAAAAAAAAATGTATTGTTTTTTTCCCCAAAGGCTCGCACAAAATTCAAGATGGCGATTCACGTGCTTCCTTAGCAAATGCCCCCCCCCAAAAGCGGCCATGTTTTTCCCAACTTACGGTGACAAAACTATTGATTTCTAATAAATAGCGGTTGTAACGGTCTAAAAATACAAACAAATAGCACATGCAAGTTTCAAAATAACTTTGACAGCCTACAGTTACTTTTATTTGTTGTATATTTGTTTGTTTTTAGCGTTTTTACTCTGCTGAGTCTCGTAAAAGATGCCCAAAATAGCTAACGAAATGTATAAACTTTGTTATGTACTTACGTGATAGCTGAAAAGAATACTGTACACCAAAAATTACAAATTCATCCAGTATTTATTAAATTAAAAATAACCATCGATTTTATCTATATGTCGCCATTTTCCTTATGTTTTGAGTTTTCCGAAAGTTATCTCCCTTGCCTACTTAGTAAGCTTAAATGTCTACCGATACGTAAGATCAAAGTTTATACATTTCTTTAAATATTTTAATGTCTTTGTAAAACTGCAGAAGCACCCAAAAAATCAATTACTTCGCGACTGTTCGAAATTTGAAAGGAATTTGGAAGTATTTAAACTAGTGCTCGGAAAATTCAGCAATGGAAAAATTTGGCAACGGAAAATTCGGCAATTATGGAATAAATATCGATTGAAAATAGATTTTAGACACGTTCTTGCGGGAGATATAGTTGTAAATACGGGTGGTAGGACAAAAGCCCACTGGACAAAAGCCATGGCAACAATTATTTTAGAATGCAGATTGGGGGATCAGTTTTGCATATAATTTTAACATAAAATGATCCACCACTTCCGGGCCGTTATAACTTTTTAGAGCAGTAACCAATTTTTCTTTTGCGATGGTAAATACATTCTATGTGTCGTTTTTTTGGGAGCGAGGTGGGTGGGTTCTATTTTTTAAAGCGATTACGTGTGGTTTTACGACTTTGCCGGTCGGACTTAGGGTTAGTGGTTAAAAAATTAGTTAATGCCCTAAAAAGTTAGAATACCCCGGAAAGGGGGAATCATTTTACGTTAAATTTACATGCGCAACTAATTCCTTACTCTAAATTAAAAGAATAATTGCTTTATTTTCAATGTATTCACACGTAATCGCCTAAAGATATGGAATCTCATTGGGGGGGGGGGTACTTTTATGTTTTCACTTTACGCATTGTAGCCAAGATTTTGATAAATTCATTGTCAGATTTTCATCTATATTTTTCTTTTGTGTCATTTTTTTCTATTTATCAATTTGCGCCATTTTCACCGGTGCCATTTTTTACTAGATTCATTGAAAATAGCGATTTGAGAGATAGTTGAGCAGTCATGAGTATTCAAATTCTCCATTAATTGAAAATTGATTTAATTAATTTCAATGGGAAATAAGCATTAGGTTTAAAGAATTTCAAACCGAAAAAATACAAACAAATACTAATTATTTCAGAGGATATATACGCGCGGTGACCGGACAAACAGCCAGGGTCACGGCGGCGCCAGTGAATAAAAAACTTGTCCCCAAAACTGTGAACGCTCTGAGAGGCGTCATAAAAAATAATTTTAACGTTTCAAAGCCTTTGATAAGGGGGGCATTTATAACGACAGCTAACAGAACGGAAAAGGGATAATAAAAAATACAAATAGGCAACAAATACATGTTACAAAATGCAAGATAAGGTAATCTTCTACTAACATAAGTGTATTTGTGTTTTAACTTATTTTAAAGCGTTATTTTGTTCAAAACAAACCTGGTGTCCGCCTGTTCAGTCAGAACGAAAAACAAAATGGCTGTTCATGAGCCCAGCACGGTGATAATTTGTGAAAAATAAGCAAAATAGGGTGCTTATGCAGATGAGCGGCCACAGTAAAAAAAATTTCTTTTTAAAAAACAATATTATATACTTATTAAGCATTATAATCTTACTCACTGTACAAAAAAGTAGAAAAAATTATCCACTAGAACTTTAATTAAAAGTATTTTTCCATTCTGCGTATCGTAACAGCGATTCGTTCACAGAGACTTCAGTTTGTTTCTAAAGAAAGAAGATTTCGCAGGAATTCCCTCTCTGCTCCCCGTTTCATCAACTCTACCAACATGCAGAAGTTTAAATGTAATGTGAACAAACATCTCGCTGCACAGCTCTCCACTTAGGTGCACCCGCCCAGATGTGACAACAATACTCCATGCATGGGCGAATGGTGGCTTTGTAGAGATATAGGATACTGGCAGGTTTTAGCAGTTTTCTAGCACGGTAGAGGGAGCTCACTTTCCTTGCAGCAGCCTTGGCAGTATCTTCTATGTATTTGTTCCAACCTACACTAACAAGTAAAAATAAAAAGGATGTATGTATGAAATGGAGGTAAAACAGAATGAAACACAACATATTTATGTATATATACAAAGTTACGAATATACGGCATAATCACGTTGACACACCGGTTCCCGTTAGATCACCGAAGTTAAGTAACATTGAGCATGGTCAGTACTAAATGGGTGACCATTTGGAAATACCAAGTGCTGTATGTGCTCTCCGCTTATCTCGGCATTGCTTCTAGTCGTCCTGAACTTCTCCTTGCCACGGGAATGAAGCAGTGCTGATTCAGGAGAGGTGTGGTTGTATATTGTGCAACCCTTGCTTCACAATTTCATGCACGGCCACCCTTACAGGGGGTATCCATTGTCTCTCAAGACGGAATGGAGGCAATGATTTCATACTTGCACTCGTGGATCAGTCGGTTACCCCGTGCCGTACTTTGTGAGCTCGAACCATACAAACGGCATAATTATTTTTCTTCTGATCTTGTTCCAAAATGAATGCAATATTCAGCAGATTGTTTAATTTTATTTTTATTTGTTTTTGTAATCTACGTAATTTATAGAAATGGGTTAATCGGTTAGTGCACTGTACTTAGAGACAGAGGTTGTGAGTTCAAACCTCACTCGGGGCATAATTATTTTTACTCTGATTTTGTCTCAAAATAAACTTACAAATTTCAAATGACAATATTAAGCAGATTGTTTAGTTTTACTTTTATTGCTTTTTGTAATCTACGTAATTTATAGAAATGGGTTAATCGGTTAGTGCACTGTACTTAGAGACAGAGGTTGTGAGTTCAAACCTCACTCAGGGCATAATGATTTTTACTCTGATTTTGTCTCAAAATAAACTTACAAATTTCAAATGACAATATTAAGCAGATTGTTTAGTTTTACTTTTATTGCTTTTTGTAATCTACGTAATTTATAGAAATGGGTTAATCGGTTAGTGCACTGTACTTAGAGACAAAGGTTGTGAGTTCAAACCTCACTCGGGGCATAATTATTTTTACTCTGATTTTGTCTCAAAATAAACTTACAAATTTCAAATGACAATATTAAGCAGATTGTTTAGTTTTACTTTTATTGCTTTTTGTAATCTACGTAATTTATAGAAATGGGTTAATCGGTTAGTGCACTGTACTTAGAGACAGAGGTTGTGAGTTCAAACCTCACTCAGGGCATAATGATTTTTACTCTGATTTTGTCTCAAAATAAACTTACAAATTTCAAATGACAATATTAAGCAGATTGTTTAGTTTTACTTTTATTGCTTTTTGTAATCTACGTAATTTATAGAAATGGGTTAATCGGTTAGTGCACTGTACTTAGAGACAGAGGTTGTGAGTTCAAACCTCACTCGGGGCATAATTATTTTTACTCTGATTTTGTCTCAAAATAAACTTACAAATTTCAAATGACAATATTAAGCAGATTGTTTAGTTTTACTTTTATTGCTTTTTGTAATCTACGTAATTTATAGAAATGGGTTAATCGGTTAGTGCACTGTACTTAGAGACAGAGGTTGTGAGTTCAAACCTCACTCAGGGCATAATGATTTTTACTCTGATTTTGTCTCAAAATAAACTTACAAATTTCAAATGACAATATTAAGCAGATTGTTTAGTTTTACTTTTATTGCTTTTTGTAATCTACGTAATTTATAGAAATGGGTTAATCGGTTAGTGCACTGTACTTAGAGACAGAGGTTGTGAGTTCAAACCTCACTCGGGGCATAATGATTTTTACTCTGATTTTGTCTCAAAATAAACTTACAAATTTCAAATGACAATATTAAGCAGATTGTTTAGTTTTACTTTTATTGCTTTTTGTAATCTACGTAATTTATAGAAATGGGTTAATCGGTTAGTGCACTGTACTTAGAGACAGAGGTTGTGAGTTCAAACCTCACTCAGGGCATAATGATTTTTACTCTGATTTTGTCTCAAAATAAACTTACAAATTTCAAATGACAATATTAAGCAGATTGTTTAGTTTTACTTTTATTGCTTTTTGTAATCTACGTAATTTATAGAAATGGGTTAATCGGTTAGTGCACTGTACTTAGAGACAGAGGTTGTGAGTTCAAACCTCACTCGGGGCATAATGATTTTTACTCTGATTTTGTCTCAACATGAACTTACAGAGGGTATCCATTGTCTCTCACGCCGGAACGGAGGCCATGACAAAATTACAATGTATGAAAGTTGTTTGTCTGAGTGAATTGTTTCATTTTGCGCGCATAAGTTCGGACAGTTAAATTGTTTTCCTCTGTTTGTAGAGCGGAGAACATGAATGAGTCTGTGTATATGTGTGCTAGCTTCAAGCCCAATGTAAGAAAGAAGCTGAATTCGGTTTCTAAATACCCCATGCGGGTTGAAATTTAATTTTGTTTCCAGAAGTAGAGAGTTCCTCTTTTCATTGGCCAGTGATGTTTCAGGGGAGATAACTTAGATCTGGTCCAAGAGAGATAAATCCTGAACATTCTAAGCTAACATGGGCGATGAAACTTGCACATCACTGCGGACTCACTTCAAAGCATCTTAAATATGTATTTTTCAATCGACCTCCACCCCCCTCCCCACAAAAAATTAATGTAATAAATGTATTTTTTTTACAAAATTTAAGAGAATATTATTCTGATGAGTCATTTTTTTTATACTAATGAATCATAGCTCACTAAGGTCAAAAGCCACTTGAGGATAAGGGTCAATGAAAATGTCAGTTAGATGATGAACAATACCATGGTTAGATTTGCACAGCCTGAGTAAGTGTTCGTACCAGTCAGGGGTACGTCCTCGACAATCAGTCCGACAGTGACTTTGTTGCTGTCAGGCTGAGGTATGGTTCTGTCCAGTCCTAGGCGGTCTGCCTTCCCAGGATTTACGATCTCTCTGAGAATGTTTTTTTTTATGGAAATCGCTCCAGACAAGACATGAAGCCACTTGATGTAAGGAGCTAACAACAATGAAATATGATTATCACAAAGACAGGAGATGCCTATTGGCCTTAGTCTTGAAAAGACCAAAGCTATAGGTAGAAGGAAAACAGTCAACAGGAAGAGAGTTCCACAAGCCTGCAGTTCTGTGAAATAAACTACTGGAATAGGGAAGCTGTATTATATCGAGGTATCAAAACAGCAAATTGATGAAGACCACTAGACCAACAAGTCAAACGGGCTGAAACAAAGGAAGCAGGGTATAGATCAGGTAATTCTGAAGAACACATGCCATTATAGTACTTATAAAAGAGACTGAGAGTAGCAACATCACATTTGTGAGAGAGGGGGTGCAGGGAAGCAGAAATCATGGGGCCAAGAGGCGCTCCTACTGGGGAATGCCGATGGGGATGCTTAGGCATATTTTATAGGTCAACGTGCACTTATCCTAATGCGCTGGCTTTTCAAAACCACAATTGACCTTGTGCCTAACCTCCTGGCAAGGAGGTAAATAAAGTACCACAGGTGGATTGAAAAGGACGGATCGATAAGTATTTGTTGACATTGGACTAGAAGACGCCAATGTTGTAGTCAACAAAGAAGCAGTCCTGTGGCAACATGTTCCCCAGATGGGAAGTTCTTGGAAAAGAAACTCTGTTTATGGAAATCATGTTTAATTTTAGGCGCACAAGGGAAGAAAAGAAAAATTCTTTGCAGTGGTTGTAGGTAGACGAGTTCTTGTTGTGAGTGTTTTACAGGAAAGAACCAGAGATCGGAGCTCAGTCGAGCACCTTCTATGAAAATAACGATAGAGCGGAGAAAGACTAGCAACGTCTCTTCTGTGAGAAAGGGTCTGTAGGGCAGAGATACACTAAATGTTTGAAACTGTGATTTTTGAAACTGACAGGTAGGCCTTGTTTTTCCGAAGAAGAGATTATTCACACCTGTTGCTTTAATTAAAGAACCGGAAGTTGTATATGAGTATCATTATTCCACTTGCAAATTATCAACGTTCTGGGCAGCAACGCTGCTCGCTCCGTTAGTGTTTGCTTAACCTATTTTTTAATAGTGCGAACGGCATAAATATTCAAAACAGTAAATGAATAAATCATGTGTGGCTGCAATGGTAACGACTGAAAGCGTGAGAGAGAGAGAGAGAGAGAGAGAGAGAGTGAGAGAGAGAGTGTGAGAGAGAGAGAGAGAGTGAGAGAGAGACAGAGAGAGAGAGTGAGAGACAGAGAGGGGAGAGAGAGGGAGAGGGGGAGAGAGAAAGAGAGAGGAGGAGACAGAGAGAAATACAGTTAGTGAGAAAGAAAGAGGGAGAGAGGGATACAGAAAGAGAGATACAGAGAAATATATATATATATATATATATATATATATATATATATATATATATATATATAGAGAGAGAGAGAGAGAGAGAGAGAGAGAGAGAGACACACACACACACAGACAGAGAGATGGAGAAGGCGTGGGAGAGAGAACGAGAGACAGTGAGAAGCACACAGGAACAGAGAGAGGGGGAGGGAGAGACAGATGGAGAGAGAAGGAGGGTGAACAGAGAGAGAGAGGGAGAAAGGGTAAACACAGAGTTAGAGACACAGGGATGACAAAAAGAGAGAGAGAGAGTGAAAAGAGGGAGAGAGTAGGAGAGATATAGAGAGAACGACAGAGAAAGAGAGACAGACAGAGAGAGAAAGAGAGACGGAAAGAGACAGACAGACAGACAGACAGACAAACAGACAAACAGAGAATATTTGAAAAAGGTTTGTGATAGCAGGAATGAGTGAATGGATAACGGATGAATGAAGGATAATCAAAATAAACTTGATAACTGGGAAATATAGAGATGAATTATAAAAATAGGGCATGTTTCTCAGATAGATAGATAGATAGATAGATAGATAGATAGATAGATAGATAGATAGATAGAGAAAGATAGATAGATACAGAAAGATAGAAATATATACAGATAGATAGAACGATAGAGAGATAGACAGAGATAGATAGATAGATAGATAGATAGATAGACAAAGATAGATAGATAGATAGATAGATAGATAGATAGATAGATAGATAGATAGATAGATACATAGATAGATAGATAGATAGATAGATAGATATACAGAGGGATAGATAGAGAGATAGACAGAGACATACAGATAGATAGATAGATAGATAGATAGATAGATAGATAGATATTAGAGGTTGAAAGAGAAGAATTTGGGTAAAAATGCCACAGGTAAAAATAGCACCGCTAAAAATGGCACTGGTAAAAATGGCACAAGTTGATAAATAGGATAAAATGGTCCAAGAGAAAAATATAGATGAAAATCTCACAATCAGTATATGAAAATGTTGGATAAAATGCATAAAAGGGAAAACATTAAAAATTTGTCAAATTAAAAAGAAATTATATCTACATTTGAAAGTAGATGAGGACACTCAGCTACACACCTGATTCTACTTTTTTAGGCGATTACATGTAGACACCCTGAAAAAAAAAAAATTTTAGAATGGAAGATCAGTTACGCATATAAATTTAACATCAAATTTGTAGCAGCAGTACTACAAACGGCGACAAAAGCAGCAGCAGCAACAGCCGCCATTAACGATGTTTGAAATGTCTTCTTGGCTTCTAAGCTACGTGTTGATTGGACCAAACACGTAATTTCGATTCTGACGAACCCAATCAGAAACAATCTCTTAAACGAGCAGAGTACTGACCCCGATGCTTATTTAAGGGAAGGCTCGCTGCTATTCTTCTTCTTTAGCGGTGAGAAGGCACAGCTATCTAACTCATCCACGTCGCTCAGTTCTATCACCAATCTTATCCCTTGTAACGCAAACCAAAACCCGCCGAGTCACAGGCTCTTGCGTCGATAGAAAGGTTTCAATATCCAACATGGCAACCTTTCCGCACATGGACCAACGTGCCACACCATTGCAATTGTTCATCTGATAACAAAGATAAAATGGACGTCAAACCGATGATGATGATGATGATGATGATGATGAGGAGGAGGAGGAGGAGGAGGAGGAGGAGGAGGAAGAGGAGCAGTTGAAGAAAATTGTTAAATGAGTTTTCTTTTATTAATGGCGTAAGGTGATTTTTCTTTTAAGGACATTAGTAAAGAAACCGAAACAAAGTATTCTTTAGGTCAAATAACATGTTACAACATCAAAAAGAAAAGATAGGCTCGTCAGAGGAAAATATCGATCCGTCAGCTGAAATCCTATTCGGGTCAAACTTTTAAAATCTTACAAAATAACTTTATATGATCGATTATGTACCCCTTCATTATATTTTAATACCCCATTCAATTTATATATACAACGAAATCGTGGTTAATAGGGTTAATGATATGGTTCAATAATATATTGTTTTTTTTTAAGCTGATTTTCTTTTATGAAAATCGCTCCAGACAAGACATGAAGCCACTTGATGTAAGGAGCTAACAAGAACGAAATATGATTATTGCAAAGACAAGAGATGTCTATTGACCTTAATCTTGAAAAGACCAAGGCTTTAGGTAGGAGGCAAACAGTCAGCAGGAAGAGAGTTCCACAAGCTCGCAGTTGTTGGAAAGAAGCTACTGGAATAGGAAGCTGTATTACAATGAGGTATCAAAACAGCAAATTGATGGAGACCACTAGACCAACGAATCAAACGAGCTGGAACAAAAGAAGCAGGGAGTAGACCATATAATTCTGAAGAACACATGCCATAATAGTATTTCTAGAAAAGACTGAGACTAGCAACATCACGTCTGTGAAAGAGAGGGTGCAGAGAAGAAGAAAGGGTAGGACCAATCAAATTACAGATACGTTTCTGCACCTTATCAAGATCCTCAAATGGGACAGAGATTCACCAGCCCATATATGACAACAGTACTTCATACATGGTCTGATAGTAGATTTGTAAGTATAGAGAATGGCCTCAGGTGTGAGAAAGCGTGTGCAGCGTTAGAGAGAACCGACTTTACGAGAAGCAGAAAGAGCAATGGATCTAATGTATGAACTTCAAGAAAGATTTAATGAGAGAGAAAGACCAAGTAGTTTCAGAGTCGATTTCTCCTCAAGAGCAGATTATAATGAATATGTTAAAGGCATTAACGAGTTTTAATTGTTTGTTTGTATTTGAATGCACATCATAAATAATTTCGTGTATAAATCTTAAAGGAAATCAATAAAATAAAACAGTAATTGAATTACCTTTTCTTTTTTTTTTTAATTTGCTTTTACTCAGCCTAAACAAGGAAAATTGTTAATGAAATATAAAGGGCCAGTGTGAATTAGGGGCCAGAATTATAGGGGTGGGTGGAGGGCATCCTAAGTGGGGAGTTTTGCAGTGGGATGTTTGTTCATATTACATTTAAATTTCTGCATGTTATTACAGCCGGGGAAACAGGAAGCAGGTAGAGAATTCCAAAGGCTAGCAGTTCAAAGAAAGAAGCTATTAGAGGAGAAAGTTGTCTGGCATCTGGGGACCTCGACATTGAAGGGGTATGGATGTTACTGTTAGTCGTGTTGGTCGGGGGGGGGATTTACGCTTAGGGGACACAAGTGCAGTAAGTTCGTTTTATTTACTCCTCCCCAGGAGTTAGGCACAAGGCCAGTTGTATCTTACTCCCACAAGTAAGATGTGACCCAAGATCGGGTCGAGAAAGTGGGGTTTGAAAAGCCAGCGCTCGAGAGGTGAGCACTCTGGCCATTTAAAAATTGCCTGGGCAGCCCCGTCGGTATTCCCCGGTAGGGGCGCCTCAGACAGTAAGCAATAAACTTACTCCTCCTCAAAGAGGGGAGGCAAAGCCTGGTAGGGTGGACCTCCTAGAACTGCACAGGACAGGCGTGCAGTATCCATCGGAACAGATACTACACTTTGATCTTAGCCAATAGGTCAAGAAGCCCAATAAAGTTCGTTAGAACACATTCCATTGAACTACTTATAAAACAAGCACAGTTAGGCAACATTGCGGGGATTGGACAGGGGCTGAAGCTTGGTAGACAGTGTGGGACCTATGTGGTTAGAGACTCTTTTTTGCGCCCTGTCCAAGAGGGAGAAACTAGTGGTTGGTGCACCAGCCCAGATGTGGCAACGATGCTCCATAAATAATTAAATTCGGCAAATTTTACAATGTAATAAGAGCGAATGGAAGCACCAGCGCTTCTATTCCGTTTAATAATTTTTAATGTTTTTTTTGTTGTTTTTCTTATCATTATTTTTTAGATTGCAAACATTAGTAGAGGCTTATATTCTGTTATTTGCCTCGGTTGAATAAAGTTAACAGGGTGCTTTGAATTTAAGGGATATTACCAAAAATTAAAAAACGAGCTTCATACTTTTTCCGAAGATTACAGTTATGCAAAAAAAATAAACACACTGTTTTACAATTTCAAACACTACTACTACTACTACTACTACTTCGAGTGGCCTTCGGCATATGATAAGCAGTGACTCGTTAATATACAAAAAAAGTAATTTAAAAAAATGAGGTATCTTTTACAATAATCTGCAGAGTGAAAACGTTATAAACACAAATTTACAACAAATAAAAGTAACTGTAGCCGATAAAAGTTATTTTCCAACTTATCTGTGACATTTGTTTGTATTTTTAAGCCGTTTCAACTGCTATTTATTAGAAATCAATATTTTTGTCACACGAACTTTGGACAAGCGATGGGAGGGGGGGGGGGGTATCGTAACGAGGTAAGGCTGGCCGTCATTTTGTTTTAGTAAAAATACGTGCCAAAAAAAAACAAGAAATTTTTTTTGCATCTAATAAAAACCCATTTATAATACATAAAAATACAAACAAATTTCATAGGTAAGTAGAAAAATATCTATTCTCGACGTAGGTCATCGTCACTTGTTGCATATTTATTTATTTTTTTACCCCGTTCTCGTTCGTTTTTTGGACCCCGTTGGCGACTCTGCGGATTATTGTAAAAGATACCCCAAAAATCTTATAATCTGTAAAGTTGCCACTCAATTGATACTAGTCTGAAGAATTCAAAAACGATAAGTCAGAAAACATACACCAAATATTCTATCCATGAGATTTTTTTAATTTATTTATATTTTCGGTTAATTGTCGTTTCCTAGTCAAAATGGCGGACAATGAATCGTCTGCGGTTTTCTGATTTTTTTCAGACCTCACAAATGAGTAAGTAAACTCAAATAAATTCCCGAGGCCCTACAGAGGGGCGATGGGACTGAAGAAACGTCGATGTTAGCTCACTCGTGGATTAGGGTTAAACATGCAGTTGAAGGGAAATCTAGCTTTATATGGGGTCGAGGTGGCTCCCAAAGGACAATTTTTATAAATTCAGGAAAATCCGCTGATTGGTTCTGGTGGATTCGTGCGTAAAGCGGTGTGCGCAGAAACGAGTTTAAGCACTTTCATTTTCGGCACCGGAGTGTAAACTTCGCTGCTATAGTGCCGTGCATTGTATGGTGTACATCCTCTCTTTGATTCACATGTCTCATAGTGGTGTTCTCTGGAATCTGAGTGACAACAAGTCTTCCCAGACTTTAATTTTTTTTTTTTTAACTATGCTGTTTTATTTTTTTTACCTGTAGGAAGGGGCCTGATGTTGCAAGACCCGAAACCCTTAATAATCTCAGGCTCACAAAATCACTGACGATATGTCCTGAAGCATACTAATATTATTTTAACTATGCCGTTTGTCTGTTTTTAACAAATTATTATTAAAAAGGGTATTTAGACATATTATTGTTATGGTTTTTTCAAAAAAAAATATACTTTATTATTATGTTTTAATAGGATTTCTTAAGTTAAATTTAATTTTAATAATTAAGTATTAAATACTTAATTATTAATTAAGTATCGTTTGGTAATTGAATCATTAATTGAATCAAATTGCTATAAAACGATAATTAATTGTGTTAAATTACTGTTGTTTTAATCCCTATTAAAAAAAATATATTGAATGTAAATAGCTTCCAACATTTTCGATCTTTTAATACATGAGGATTTGTTATTGATTTCAAAGCCAGAAATTACTTTCTATTCCACAGTTTAAATGCCCCCAAATTCCTTTCAAATTACGAAACGTCACAAAGTAATTCATTCTTTTTTTTTTTTTTTTTTTTTTTTAACTATTAACTTACTATTTATACTTACTGTATAATAGCAATAGGACTAATGTAAAATTTACAGTTGGGAAATTAGTTCAAAACAATTTATTTGGGTTTACATACTCATTTGTGAGGTCGGAAAAAAAATCAGAAAACTGCAGACGATTCATTGTCCGCCATTTTGACTAGGAAACGAAAATTAACCGAAAATATTAATTTACAAATAAACAGACATGCACTCTGGCGGATTTAATTTAATAATTAAAATGTTTCGTTTAAAGAACATGGTCGTGTTCAAGTCCAATGTTAACAATCAATGAGCTGTCCTCTTAAATATTCAAATGTTGTCCAGTTTCCACCATCGTTTCACAAATCAAACTGTTAGACTCACTGTCCACCTGACAAGCTTATTAACCCCTATCCTCGAGCGGCCTTTTTGGCCTTGATAAGCGGTGACTCATTGAATAATAAGATTTTAAAAATTTCGTTTTATTTTACGATACTTCGTTTTTGATTTCAATAAATATTCGATTAGCAGTAGATAAGGAAATAAATAATTATTCAATTTGTAATTTATCAAAGTTAAGATGACACGAAAAATACAGACACAGAAATAAGACAAGTGGTCACACAATTATTATTATTAGTAGTAGTAGTAGTAGTAGTTCTATTCTTATTTGATTTTGTACTGGAAGAATTCAACCTCCGCCCCTTCCAGATACATCATCCATTCATTCTTTCGTTCATTCATTCATTCATTCATTCCTAGAGATTCTTTCGATAGAACAAGACCGGGTAAACCCGGTTACGTCGCCGAACGGAAGTTAAGATCACGTGGGTGATACAAAAAACCCAGACCTGGTTTTCAACTGTTTCTCTACTGCTTCGCTGCTGCTGATTTAGCGAGTGCGTGTGTGTGTTTCAGGCAGCAGCAGTTGTACTTTTCTCTCTCTGTTTTTGTTGTTGTTTGTTTTATATATTTTATACTTACTGTATAATAGCAAACAGCTGATTTATTAGAAGACAAATCGTTGTTATTTTTTTTTTTTTACATTTTATTTTACTGTCAAACCTTCCCAGAATGATGAATTGCAACGGAAATGTGATCGTAAGTAGATATTAATTAATATTATGTCCGAAATTTTTGCTCCCCCCCTTTTTTTTTTCTTTTAATGTTTCCTTTTTTTTTCGTATGAGGAGAAAATGTCGTCTGCTTTTTTTTGTTGTTGTTGGCTTCGTCTCTGTCTTTTTTTTTTGGCATTTCTTGAAATATTTTATTTCGTTTCGACCCATTTATGTATTTTATTTTAAACATAAAGGCTTGTTTTATAACCTGTCGCGTTTTTATTTTATTTTCTAAGTCGTTTTATTAGAGAAGAAATCGTTTTGTTTTTTTTGTTTAAATTTTATGAACGTGAAAATGAAACGCCAGACGAACGAACTACTGTGGACATTTCCGACAAGATTTATTCAAAATTAACAACAAAATGAGTCTAAAATATCCCTTAAAATGAGTCTTTAAAAAGACCCATAAAAAGAATAATTAAAATTAGTCTTTTAAACTCACTAAAATGAGCCGTTTTGTAAAATAAAAAATAAAAAACTCATTTAAAATGAATCTTTAAAAAGACGCCGCTTTTTTTTTTTAATTCATTTTTGAATGAATTAAAGCTGAAAAGTTCAAGATAACCGTTAACTACTTTTTGTCTTAATTTTTGATTTGATTATAAAAAATAGATTGCAAATCTTTTTAAAGATATTTTCATTTTTTTTTTAAATGTCTTTGAAAATATGTTTTTAAATTAATTTTTTTACAATATTCAATGAATTAACTAATTATTCGTCTTATTTTTTACAAATTTAAATTAAGAAAAAAAAAATATTGTAAAAAAATAAATAAATAAATAAATAAAATATAAATGAAGAAAAAAATCTTTTTAATAAATTATTTATTAGGTTAGATTTATTTTATTTTAGAATTAGTTTAATATTTAAAAATATTTTTCACAGAAAAGAATGAATGAAAACATTTTAAAAGTAATTTTCGTTTATAATAAAACAATTTCTCGTTTGTTTCTCGCCTCGACGTGGCTTACACATTTTTTTAAAAAGTTACCATTATTAAATCTATTTATTGAATAATAAATAAAAAAATGCAACATAAAGTATCGTATTTAAAACGAACCTATAAAATCCTATTTAAAAAAGATAATTTACGAAAGTAAAACCAGCAGAATACCTTTCGGTTTCTTGTAAAACATGTCGGTTTAAATGCTTTCAAATTCTTTTCGATTTTCAAAGGGTCAGGAAGTAATTTCCTTTCTTGTCTTAACAAAGGATTAAAACTCTGATAAATTTAATTTCGTAATTGAATTAAAGTTGTACCACTTTTTATTTCAATACATATTTGATTAGGTAAAATTGTCGTTTCCCAACCAAAATGGCGGACAATAAATCGTCTGCTGGTTTCCGACCTCACAAATGAGTAAGTAAACCCAAATAAATTTTGAACTAATTTCAAATTTACCTTAAATTATTTTAAAGGAAATACAGTAGAGAAATAAGTCCAAAACAATTTATTTGGGTTTACTTACTCATTTGTGAGGTCGGAAAACTGCAGGCGATTCATAGTTGGGAAACGACAATTTTACCTTTGACTTATTTTAATTTTTTTATTTACTATTAATCAATGTGTAGTTATCGAAGTTACAGTGACACGAGAAATACGCACACACAAACGAAGTGGTCGCACGATTTTATTAATATAGAGATTTGACCTCTTGGAGGTCATCAAAATGAAATAAAATAGATAATTTTATTAAAAATAAATTATTTATTTGAGTTAATTTGTACATACAACGCAAGAATTAAAAAAAAAAATATTTTAGGTCTAAAAATTATTAAATTGTATTAAATTTAATAATTTTTAGAGCTAAAATAATAAAAAAAAATAATATTCCTTTAAACAAATAAAAGTTAATCTTGCTAACATCCAAATGTTTATTAATTCATATTTAGTTCACTAATATTTATTAACTCCTGATTTCTAGAATAAAAAAAAAATATTACTATAATTTATGGAAAACGTCGATTTTCCCGCAATTTACGGTCGACTCTTCTGAAATGAAAAATAAATCGATATTTCAGTTTGTCAATCTTTTTTTACATGAAATTATATTTATTTAAATTGACATTCCTGAATGAAATTTGCCGCTAAAATGGTCCATTTATTAAATTAACACCAAATTTTAAAAGTATATCAGACAATATTAAAATATGAATTCATGATTCGAACCACTTGAAATGAAGCTATGTTCCTGAATTTTTAAGATGAGGATTGATAATTTGGATTATTCGGACTACTGTTCTCATCTTGAGTGTTATTCTCACAACGTTTCGGCCGCTGTAACCTCCGACCTTCTTCAGATGTATCTTTTTGAATGAACTCGAATATTTCTGTCGAACTCGGGAATCTGGACGGAAGGACTCGTGGCGTAGTGGATATAGTACTAAGTAAAATTCACTTCTAAGTGATAGTCATCTGAAGGTTCAATCCTCTGTGCGGAACGAGAGCAGAGCATGCTAGCTCCGAAATTCTGTTCAGATTCCGGAGTTCGATAGAAATATTCTCGAGTAGTTGGAATAATCCAAATTATACAACGAAGCAGTTCCTATTTACTGCCCCCTTCCCCCATTTAGATACAAAGTCGGTTTTTTCCAACACCCTCAAAAGTGGCACTTTGGATTAGATAAAAAAAAGTGTGCCTCAGTCTAGAAGGACTTTTTCACTGACCAAGCATGAGAACATATACTACTGTTTCTAGCCAAGGTTGTTGAACCATGTTCTTAAAAATAAACTTTTAAAAATAGCAGTCAAATTCTTTTTATTTGCTACTACACTTAATCTGTCCTCGGTCAGTGAAGAAATCCTTCTAGACTGAGGCAATTTATTTTTGTCACAATCCAGAATGACCCTTTAATCATCCCCATTTCAGTTTTTTTCTTGCATTTTAGGGCATTTTTTTTGCTATGAGATTTTCTATTTTTTAAGGCGATTACGTTTTTTTTCCTTTTTGCCAAAATTTGGGTTAGTGGTCAAAAAAATTGGTGCTTTGTTTAGGACCCGAGCTAACTTTGATCCCGTCGTTGGGGTCAGGGTCAAAATTAGCGTGGTTCAAAGAACCAAAGATTTAGTTAACAGCCCTAAAAAAAGTTAGAATGGCCCGGAAATGGATCATTTTGCGTCAAATTTATATACAAAACTGATCCACCACTCTAAATTCTAAAATAATTGATTTTGGAAATGTAGGTATTTGTTCGTAATTGTCCATAACCCACAAAAAATCGGTCAGTAAAGAAGTTGAGAAAAACGGGTTGTGGACAACTACGAACAAGCGCAAAGAGTTTTTTTTTTCTTTCCACCAAGTTTTTCAGGGTGTTCACACGTAATCGAATCACCGGTGCTTGTACAGAGAAGCGTACATATGAAAAAAAAAAACGCTGAAAATCGCAGTTCCAATTAAATTAACCGGAAAACTTTTTGAAATACTTATGTATCAAGCAAAAATAGGTTTGTACACCAAAAATTAGCAAAAACTATCGAGTAGAATTGTAATAAAAAATAAAAATCTGTTATATCGTTTAATCGAGTTCGGCCATCGATTCAAGCGAAAAATACGAAATTCAGGGGGAGATAACTCAATCTGTTATATTAACAAGTAATAAATTAATGGCATTCACCAAAATACGATGAAACTGATTTTTATTTTTAATTAAAATTCTACTCGATCATTTTTCTACTTTTTGGTGACGATATTTAAATCTGCTGCGTAAATATATAATAGTGTTTTTTTGTTTTTTTGTGTGTGTGGTATTGATAATTTAATACGGACGCTTCTCTGTACAAGCACCGAATCGCCTAAAAAGTAGATTCTCATTTTGTTTGTGTGTTGAGTGTTAATCTACAAATTTACCGATTTTTTTTGAGAATTTCTTTTAAAATTCTGGTGACCATTTTTGTAATTGCCATTTCATTTCGATTGCTAAAGAAATTACAAGATAACATAATTATAACAAGGAAATTGATTTTCATACGAACGAGGAGAATTCTGTTTGTCATAAATGTCTTGTGAAATCGACCTTGACTATCGGTAAAGTATAAGAACAAAGTTGGCGAACTTTCTACAAATACTATTATGACATGTGCTCTTCGGAATTGCCTGATCTAGTCTCTGCTTCTTTTGTTCCAGCTCGTTTGACTCGTTGGTCTAGTGGTCTCCATCAATTCGTTGTTTTGATACCTCATTGTATAATACAGCTTCCCTACACCAGTAGCTTCTTTCAAAGAACTGCAGGCTTGTGGAACTCTCTTCCTGCTGACCGTTTTCCTACTACCTATAGCTTTGGTCTTTTCAAAACTAAGGTCAATAGTCATCTCCTGTCTTTGCGATAATCATGTTTCGTTCTTGCTAGCTCCTTACATCAAGTGGCTTTCTGCCTTGTCTGGAGCGATTTCCATTAAGAAAAAAAGCCTCCCTAGTAAGTACGAGTTCTTTTTGTCTTTTTCTTAGTAATTAAAGTGTGGGCATTTTCAAGTGTAGTTAACAGAACAAAAAAGGGTGAAAAAACAAATGTGCAACAAATAAATGTTACCAAAGGCAAGATAAGTTACTCTTCTACCTACCTGGATAAGTTTGTGTTTCAACTTATTTTAAAGCGTTTTTTTTTGTTTTTTTTAAACAAAGTGTCCACTAGTGTTCACTTAAAACGAAAAAGATGGCGTCGACAAGCTATGCACGTGTACCCCTCCCTCCCCCCCCCCCCGATAATCGCTTAAAAATGCTGTTAGAACGAATTTAGGAAAACTCGTCACAGGAAAATTGGTAAACGGAAAATTCGTAAACGGAAAATTCGTCACTTTTGGCCAAGTAGGAAAATTCGGCAATTATCGAATAAATATCGATTGAAAATAGATTTTAGAACCGTTTTTACAGGAGATATACTTGTAACTACGAGGCTACCCACCTCCCCAGTGGAGACATTTAAAACGGTTCTAAAATCTATTTTCAATCGATATTTATTCGATAATTGCCGAATTTTCCTACTTGGCCAAAAGTGACGAATTTTCCGTTTACGAATTTTCCGTTTACGAATTTTCCTGTGACGAGTTTTCCGGGCACCGTTAGAACATTACATTTTCGCACGATTGGTGACATTTATTGGATGTTTTTCTACCAGTATTTTGTTAACTTTTCGATTTTTAAGCGATTATCAAAGAAAAATGTAAAATAATATTAAAGCGAAGTATACACAAAAAACTTGATCAAATTTGTGAGTAAAAAAAGTGAGTGGTATTTTACGTTAAATTTATATAGGAAAGTAATCCACCCCCTAATCTAAAATATTTGATACAAATTTCTTTTTAAACAGATTCGCGAATTTTACCCAATTTAATTTACCGTTGTAAAAGAAAAGAAAAGTTGTGATTCGTGTGTATAAAAAAAAAAAAAATTAGGCGCTTGTTCGTAATACTCCACCATCCGTTTTTCTTTACTAACCAAATTTTATTTTTTCGGTGTACACAATTACCTATAAGTCGCTAGAGAATTCCGTGGTTTTTGGAATATTTTTTTTATTTTAATTTTTTAGATTTTAGAAGGGGGATCAGTTTCCTACATAAATTTAACGTAAATTGATCACCCACTTTTTGACCATGTCGCATGTTTATTCACCCATTTTTATTATTTTTTATTTTTTTTGGACGGACTAAATTTCTTTTTTCTGTATACAATTACCTATAATGCCGCGAGAGAATTCCGGGTTAAAACATTTTGGGAAAAATTTGTGATGGTCAAAAAGTGGGATTAGTTTAACTGATCCCCATTCTAAAATCTAAAATATATATTTTTTAATTCCAAACACGGAATTTTCTGGCGACGTACACCGAAAAGAGGAAAAAAAAATTAGTCAGTAAAAAAGTTAAGAAAAAGTGGCAAAAATAAAATTATTTTTACACTTTATTAAACTTTTTTTCTTTCGTACAAGAAAATGGCGATGGTCATCAATTAGGTGATAATCGGTTTACGTTGAATTTATATAGAAAACTGATCCCCTCCTAAAAGCTAAAATTTTCAAAACAAAAAAAATAAAAACTGGAATTTGGTCCATACAAAAGATAAGAAAGGGGTGGTGGTATTTTTTAATTTTTTTTTTTTTTTTTTTTTTTTTTTGCCTAAAGTAGAATCTCATTTTTGGATGGGGTGATTTACCGTTTTTTTTTTTTATGCACCTAAACTAACAAATTACGGTGGTAGCACAAAAGCCCACGAAAATAATTCAAACACGGACAAAAAGCCCACCAACGTAAAAAATAAATTTATTTAAAAAAAAAAAATCTTTGTTTAATTTTTAATTATCAGTGACTCTTTGTAATTTTTTTTCTTGGCAATTTTTTTTATTTTGACGTTTGTGGGCTTTTGGCCGTGTTTGAATTATTTTGGTGGGCTTTTGTCCGCACACCGAAATTACACCGGTATTTCGTGGCTAGAATTAATAGGCAAAAGTTAAGTATCAAGGTTTACTTGTGCTACTAATCAAAATAAAACCAGTATTTCTCGATAGCACCACTATTTTCGAAAAGAACGCATTTTTCAATGAAAAGGAAAGAAAAAAAAATGGAAAATGTTTTGGGTAGACATTACTGTTGAGAAAAAAAAATGATAAACGCCATAGAAATAATAGCATTTAAAGAAAGGCACACGTTTAAAACTTTGGCAGTTGATTAACCTTTTTTTGAATTCGTGTCGTAGCAGGTTTTTTTTTTTTTTTTTTTTTGCTTTTAATTTCTTCAGTTTCCTTAAAAGGTTAAAAAAAACGTTTCAGTAACTAAATTGGTAAAAGTACAGAATTTTGTTTAACTATGTTAACTATTCTGTACCTTTTTTAACGTTTAAAAAAGATCTCACAAAGCGTTTCCACACGTTGAAACTATGCGGGTTCGTTAGAGAATTTCATTCTAATGCGTTTTATATAATTTTCTTTCTTACAAGGTCTCGAGTGTTAACTATTCTGTACTTTTACCGCCGAATTAAAAAAGGGGCATAAATAAGTTTAATCAGCCGTGCGATATTATTTAATTATAATGAAAATTATTAAATGGAATTTGATTTTTTTTTTTTAATCATTAACATAAAAAGAAGTCTACATTTTGTAGGCGATAAACCTTTTTAAAACGCCTTTGCTTTGAAAATATCTAGTTATTTCAGGTGAGGGGTATAGGTTCCACCCGGTTAGGAGACGCGGGTCCAGCAGCAAGCGTAGCGGCAAAAGTCGAGTTGCCCGCCTTGTCAGTGAATTTAGTGGGCTTCTCAGCTGTCCACTTATTCTTCCGGGAGGGGGGGGGGGTTCTTGTGTTGGATCTGGTAGACCTCAGTTGGCGGGCGGGGAGAGGGGGGTAAAAATAGACACAAAAGCGTCTCTGTCCGGGGGTGAGGGTCGGGCTTCGAGCATATCGACTACAGCACGGTCTTCAATTCTAATGTAAACAAATACTTGATGCACCATCCTCTTGGATAACCAATTTCTCTTAAGTAATCTTCTGCCCATCCCATATGTTGGCGATCGTCTTACTAACGATCTCTTTAACACTTATTCTCGAGTGCCCTCTCCCCTCCCCGAACCTTGATAAGTAAGTTAGAAAAAAAAAAAATTTAATTCTGGAAGTAAGGTATATGGTAAGTTAGGTGTAAGAATATGACTGATCACTTTACTCACAACCAATATTTACGATAACTTCAGGCTTATATTTTCTATTAAATTTTTTTTTTTTTTTTTTTTTTTTTTTTTTTGCTACTGGATACTATTCCCGAAACAGTTTTTCATGGTAAACAACTGATGATCCCTTAAAATAGTGTTAGAAACAAACTAATATAATAACTGTAAAAAATAAATTGACTTACATGAGTGTTTTTTCCACTGAAAGACTTGGGACTATAAGTTTAAAAAAATTTTTTTTTTTTAATAGTTTTAATGGTTGAGAAACTTCCGAGACTATATATATATATATATATTAGCTGAGGGAGCAAATTTTAGTATTGAGTTTAAATCGAAGAAAATCAGAATGACGACTTAGAGTAATTCGTCTGGCTATGTCTGACTGAAATAGAATAAGCAAAACGGGATCGCCATTCCTCACGAAATAAACAATGGCTTCACAATTGAAGAGGTGTGCAGATTTATTTACTGGAAACACAGGAACAGAATGAAGGTTGTGGTGCAATGGGTTGGTTAACAAAAGTATTGCCTTTTCAAACGGGGATTCATGCTGAGAAATTAAACATCTTGAAACCCTAGAAAAGTGAATGTCCACTCCAGATTCGAGACACCCTTGCTAGTAAGTTTTTATGGCGATAGATTAACAGCAGAGTGGTCTCACCATGTGGTTTGACCAATATATATTAGAAATTTATGGAAAGCCAAAACGATATTATTTTTTTTTCTTTTAAAATAAATTTTTATTTACCTTAAAGATATGGGTTAGCTTTCAACCGTAATAGGTTTTTATCAAGCGACTTTTCTTTTTCCGTCTGAGATATAAAATCTCTCATGATGTGAGTACAAGTCTGAAGGGTGTTGATTCGAGATGATCTGAAAGTCATATATGTGTGTATATATATATATATATAATATATATATATTATATATAACCTTGGGGTTAATACCATCAAAATGAGGAAGAAAAGAAAAAAAAACTATAATACAGTCTGGCCTGACAAAGTTGTTCTACAACAAAAGCTTGCAAAAAAAATAATTTTTTTAATTAAATAAATGAATTTTTCATTTAAATTGCACGATTGTTGATTTTGTTGATTTTCAAAATATTTCACTTAAATACATTCTCATGCGTGCCTAATTTCCTTATATATATATATATATATATTATTCCAACAATACACACGAGGTCAGTTGGGGTTCTGTCTCTGAGACGCATTAGCCTTTGGACATTAAGCTGATGGACTGTTAGTGTTTGGTTGGAAGATAGGTTTTCCATGATTTGCGAGTCTTGTTTGGTGGAGGAGCCAGCTGTCTTTCTAACCTCAAAATAAAACATTGTGACTTGTTTAACACTGGAGTTGTGGTCTGTTTTTGGAAGGAGAATTCATTTGTTACAGCAGTGAGAGAAACCAAATGATTGACACTACAGTGTCGTTCAATGCGCAGACCGTGATCGCCCGCCCACTGTTTTCATCCAAATTCGGTGCTTGATTTCAACATTGTCCGTATGTGGTCTCTGCCAAGCAACAATGCTTTATTTTTGAGTTTACAATGACACCCCGCTTCTCCACCAAATGACAGACTTGCACAAATAGACAAACAAATCTCTCCAACCAAACACAAACAGTCCGTCAGCTTAGTGCTCAAAGACCCATCTGTCTCTGAGATCCACAGAAACCCAACTGTCCCCCTCTGCCTGTCTTGCTGGAATATATATAGATATTGGTTTCTTTTTGAGTAGACCACACAGCTAGCCCATTCGAAAATGAATGGTTGTTTTATCACTGGACATAAAAACCTATTGACAAGGGGGTCTCGTATCTGGAGTTATCATTGTTTCTAAGTCTCAAGTGGTGCTCAATCACATGAAATCTTGTATCCAAGCAGACTATTTCAAAGATGCCAGCCCATTTCTCGTGTGGTCGTTTTACTTGGCTAAATATTTTCCCATTGCAGGTCTCCCGCCTGCAGCATGCATCCCACTAAAAATGCAGCATTGTGGATGTTTGCATTACCCAAAAGTGTTATTCATTAAAAGTAAAATCTTACTCAATATTTGCCACCTGCAATGAAGGCAACCCATGCAAATTGATGAATCTAATAAAGGCTAATATGAAAGACTGGACACTCATGTATTCTCTGTCAATTCTGCAGACGACAAAGATACATTTGATTTTTTGTGATCCTTTCTACCGAGGGTAGATATTTTTCAAATTTTTTTTTTAATATTAAATATGTCTATGTGGAGAAAGTTGGTTATTCATCAATGGCGATTATTGACACCAGAAACTAGATTTCTAACTTGCATTAAATGTTGAGCAAATAGGTTTTAAAGATGGTTTAATAAGAAGCATTGGAAAATCCATGCTTTTTATACATTTTGATGTATCTTAACATTGGTGTATCGATTGCGCTGCTAGTCTTGGAAAGGTGCCTAAAATTAGTATTGAAAATATCCCCGAATGTTGATGTTTTTTAAATTTAAAAAAAATTTTTTTTTAATTTTTAAAGAAATTTAAAAATAAATTAAAAAAATTTTTTTTTTAAGTGATTGCTGTTGCTTTTCCAGTACTTCTTATTAGACAATCTTTAAAACTAGTTGCTCAAAAATGGGTGCCAGTTAGAAATCTCTGAATTTTATTTTAAAAGAGATGGCTGCCAAATAACATTCAACATCTTGTCGGCAGGGAGGGGGGGGGGGGGCTTACCTTATATGAAGTATTTTATTTATCTCCTCTCCAGGAGTTTAGGCACAGTCGGGTGTGGTTTTGAAAAGCCAGCGCACTCTGGCCTACCGAAAAATGCCTAAGCAGCCCGTCGACATTAAACGGTAGGGACGCATCGGTCAATTAGAAATAAACTAACCCCTTCTCAGAGAGTGAGAAAGTAAAGCCTGGGAGGGTGGACCTCCTAGAACTGAACAAAACCATACCTCAGCCAGAAAGCAACAAAGCTGCTGTTAGACTGATTGTCAAGGATGTATCTACGACTGGTACAAACACCTACTAAAAGTATATTAGTGACAATTATTGTTGTGACGAACTGCTACATCAGCTTATTAGGCATGGAGTCAAAAAACTGACTGAGCCAGATTTTTCAGAAAAACTGCAATATTTTGCGAATATCTCAAATGGTCTTTCATTTTTTAAGATTAATGGTTATTTAAATAAAAAGAAAATACTGGTGACCCGAGGAAATGTCTTGTCTGACCTCTATTAAGATGGAAAAATGGCCTCCAAATTGGCTAAAATTACACCTTTTCACAAAGGAATACTAGTTAATGGAATAGTGAATAAGCATGGCAACAGACTAGGACACAAACACAGCATTAAAGCTGAACTTGCATATTTTGGTAGATTCATTCAACCATATTCGTTTGGTGTTAATAAGCTTTATTAAGCAGAACTCAACATTTTATTTCATACAGTGAAGCCTGGAAGGTAATCCAAGGAGGGAAACAGATGTAAAAAGGGGTGTGGGTGTGTGTGGAAGTTGTATGTAGTGGGTTCAGTATGTGAGAAGAGAAAGTGGAGAGTAGAAAGCGAGCAGTGTGAGTAGGCCGAATGCATGAGGGAGGAGTGGGTGGAGGGGTAAGCAAATAAGGTGAGGTAATTAGAATTGCTAGAGAAAAATAAAAACACATGGTGGGGGGGGGGGAATAGATAAAACTCAAAATAAGAATATAGGCATTGGGCGACAGTTGAAATTATTCATTAGCGTATTTTTTAAAAAATATTTTCAAAGAGGATTCTTTTAGTTATGGTGTCGAATGTTGAAAACCCTGGCCTTTGTGGAATATTGTTCTTGGATTGTGATATTAGACAAGATTGGATTAGGCATCGTAATACTGTATAGTTTTCGCTTTTTGCGTAACAAAATGGTAATTATTGGAAATCATGTGTAAACAAGTGAATTTAGAGTGTTTCCTAACTTGATGGATCTGTTATGTTCATATATCTGAAAATACTCGCTAATTTGTTTCCTCCTCCCCAGAATCCAACAAAAGTTGTGATCAATGGTTGTTTATGCTTTTGTTTTTGTTTTATTTTATTTGTTAATTTAAAAAAAAAAGATTTATTAGCAAATAAAATGTTTGAAAAATAACTATATGTTCTCTTCAAGGTAAAATATGAATATTGACCTTTTTTATTTAATAAATGTAAAAACGAAATTATCAAATTAAGAGGAAAATGTTTATCAATTCTTTAAATTTTTCTGTCTTGGATTTTTTTTTTTTACACGTATGTTTTTTTGTTGTTTTTTTTTGTTTGTGTTTAGCAAATGTTTGTCAAAGTCACATCTTAAATGTTTTTATTCTTATTAATAATCCTTTTCTTGTCTCATTCTGCCTAGCTTTGTTGTATCGGAGTTAGTACAGTGAATTGCATTGTTTTCATTACTCAAATGTACGAATATTTATTTTATTTATTATCAACATTGTCATCACTTGTCACTTTGAAATATTCGTCTTAATTTTGAAGACTTTAAAACTTTTCATAAATCACTCTCTAATGATTTACTGAAAAACATTAAACAAGACAATTGAATATAGTTTTTAAAAATGTCGCTGAACCAATTATCGGTAATTTTATTTCTACTAATACCAATAAATTTTTTTATTGTTCACTTTTTTTATGAAAGATCAAATATCAAAACCATTGAGGAGCGTTACCGTTACCACTGTCGACCAAGTGAAGTATGTACCAGGCATGTGTACGCAGTGTGATGTATGGAAGTGAAACCTGGCCGGTGAGGGTTTAGAATGTCTTACATGAAGAGAAATGATAGTAAAATGATACGATGGATGTGTAATGTGAGTCTTAAAGACAGGCTTAGATCTGATGACCTCAGAGGAAGATTAAATCTGGACAGTATAGGGAGATGTGTGCAGAGCAAGAGACTTTGTTGGTTTGGTCACATTGTAAAAATGGATGAGCATTCTTGGGTTAGTAGATGTAGAGTATAAAAAAGATAATGGAGGAGAAGGGAGGCTTCAGATACAACACTTTGATCCAAGCCCGAAAGTGGCATATGACTCTTTAAAATGGTAGATATGCCATAAAACACGCTGACACCTAAGTTTATTTGATCTGCATATGTTTTCTCAAACGCAGATTTTTAAGGTTATTCACACCATTTGATCCAAGCAGATTGAGTTCGTCAGCCATTATAAAAAAAATCACTAAACCATTCCAATATATATATATATATATATATATAGCATACTATCATCATTATCATAATAATATTTGATTTAATGTTCGCTTTACATGCTGGCATGTGTTGGACGGCTTTTAGAAATTGACTTCCAAACTAAGCTATCTCTGGCCAGATCTTTATTTATCCCTCTTTCTCTCAAGTCCATCTTCATAACTTCCTCCCATGTTTCCCTCTGAACCTGCTACTTTAACACTTTTACTACATCTATTAACCCGAAAACCTCACATCCATTCTTTCAACATGGCCATACCATCGGAGTAAAGTGTTAATATATAAAGTGAGTTTACTATTTCTTGTTGGCAGAATGTGGGAAAGATACGCTAAAATGAAGACGTAATGAAGGAGATACAAAAGACGAGGATTCATGGTAGATGTATTGAAATTATAATACAGGAAATGTTTTGCAAACAAAGTGTGTGTGCGGCTAAATTCGGACAATGAGCAGACGATCACAACAGTTTTCTTAGCAATTGAACAATTTAATTTTAGGAACGGTGAAATGCACTTAAATATTTTCTTTAAAAAACAGAATGTGGTATAAAGTGGGTGTTAGATAGAATTTTTCGGGGAGGGAGGTGATAGGACTTATAAAATTTTCTGAGGACCGTTAAAATCAAATCTGTGGGTCCCAGGACTTGCTAAATGAAAAAGCTATCGGCATCACGCCATTAGTGCATTTAGCGCCATTAACCGATTGTGAAGGTTGAATATAGATATTTTTGAAAAATTAATCTCGATTTCTGTTTTTTTTTTTTCTGCCATTGGTCTCTCACCTCCTTTGTAAATATGTTTCTTTCTTGATAATAATCATGACATGTGCCTGGTGACAAGCAAGCAAGATCCAGATTTATAAGAAGTATACTAGACCCCGTGAGGGGGGAGGGGGGTAGACGTTCATCTAGTAGACGACTTGTGACCAAAAGGATCACAGGTTGTATAGTTAAAATGTAATAAAGAATTTTTCATTTCCTCTCTCTGTTTTAATGAATGACGTCATCTACTGTGCAGTTATTTTTATTTGTTTTATTTGATGACATCATTTACATTTGTTTGACCCATGCTCACTAAATGGCGTCACAAAAGTGGCATCATCTAGTGTGCACGGGGACAAACAAGTAAGATAACAAAATCCAGTTTTAGTAGTATACAAGACTCTTCGGGTCTAGAAAGTTTGTATGTATATATATATATATATATATATATATATATATATATATATATGGGTAAAATACACGATATATCATAAAAATGCTGTGAAAGACAAAATGTGTGAAAATAGAAACGGCAAAAACAAAATTTAAATATAGAAAAAAATCAGAAAACGAAAAATTTTACCGGTTTCGTTCGGATCGTTCGTGGATCCGAACGAAACCGGTAAAATCTCTCGTTTTCTGATTTTTTTTTTCTATATTTAAATTTTGTTTTTGCCGTTTCTATTTTCACACAAACACACACAGATGTATTTTATATATATATATATATGTGTGTGTGTGTATGATTGAAGACTACGGAATTCTCATGTTTCATAATTTTTTTTTAATTACTGTCTCTAATCGGCGAGCAAATTTCTGTTTTTCCGGTGGTAATTCGTTGAGTATGGCCCCAAAACTTTTATCAGCCATCTCGAGCGCTTTCGATCTTCGCGATCGTCTTCGGGAGTTGCTTTGTTTTCTTTTCGTTACATTGTCGTCGTCGTTTTTTGTGTTCTTTTTTTCAATTATATTCTTGTTAGTTTTGTCGAAACAACAACCTAACATTAATAAAATAGCCTTTAACATCGATACTAATGTATTAAACGTCTTTCATAATTAAATTTAATAATTTTTTTTTAAATATACAAACTCATATTAAAATAATTGTATAAAGAAAATAAAATTAATAAAATCAAATACATAAACAGACTCAATTACATGCCGTTTCTTTTCTCCCCCTCCCCCGCCAAAACTACCGAGAAAATAATTTTAAAAAAAGAAAAGAAAAGAAAACTATAAAAACTATAAAAACACAAAACAACAACATAACGATAAGAAAACAAAACAACTCCAAGAGAAGATTATGAAGATCAAAAGCGCTCGAGATGGCCGATAAAATAGCCATATTCTAAGAATTACCACCGGTTCACAGTGGGCCCAGAGGTGGAAATTGGCACAAAATCGATATTTTCTTTTAACTTTTTCCTTTTCATCAGTTAAAAGTAGAATAAATTTCCTAACAAAACAAAAAAAAATCAAATCTATTGCATAATTTTGAGCCATTTTATGAGACTTTGAAGTTGTGGAAAATATATCTGCCGGTGACAACCTTGTTCAGAGTCTTTTTCATAAGCAAAATTTCCCAAATACAAAAAAAAATCTCCGGAGACCCGGAAACTTGCTCGCAGAGACGAGACAAAAAGAATTCTGTAGTTTTCCATCAGACTTGTATCAATAACTGCCTGTGCGTGTGTGTCCATTCCCCCCCCCCCCCCGTCCACAGGGTCATGGTTGTCTATGGTCGGTTTTAGTGGATGTCGTCATGGAGGATTTTCTTGGTGTCTTACATGTCTGTTTCAGTGGATGACGTAATCCTGTGTATACGAAAACGAACATGATGCACAGTTTTAGTAGTAGGAGAGACAACCGGTGACCCGTTGGATCAGTATTTGTTATATACCTCTTCCTTTCTCGCTTAACTATTAACACCATTCGCCCCCTTCAACTACTATTATCAATCACCCTTTATTCAGATCATTCGCCTTTTGTGGCATCCAGTGTGCAAGCTTCAGGTCATGGTAGATAAAACGTTATAAAGTGTCCACCCATTTCTGGTTTGATTGATGACGTCATCCTTTGGTGAGGTCATCCACTCTGCACGATTATCTCCCATCTGTTTTAATGAATGACGTCACAAAAAATGATCTCATTCATACAAACAAGATCCATAGCATAGTGTGTATGTGTGTGTGTGTATATATATATATATATAATCTAAATGAATAAATAGGAAAGTGTTTTCACCTATCCTAACTATATTAACATTAAAACGGCTTATGATTATTTAATTCTGTGATACAATGGAAGATTTTTAAATACTGTATATATAGTAATCTGTAAACACTTTTAGGTATTCCTAATTTGCATATTTTTTCAAGTTTCTAATAAATTAATATTTGGTAATATACATTTGTAAATTGCATTGTCATATTTTTTATATATACGTAATAGTTTCGTCGATAAAAAACGTCTGTTACTTGAATGCTGAGAACAGATACTACACTTTGAATTATTTATTTGCTGTACGATAAAAAATTTTACAATGTAACAAATTAGGAACAAGCCCATCAAAAGTGGGGAGGGGGGAAATGGGTGTCGTTGGTCATTCTTGGTCCAAATATATAAAAAAAAATGTCTATCCGTCTCTTATCTTAACTAGAATCATCTCGGTCACTACAATACCACAATTACTCTCAGGCCCATCTTACTTAAAATTTCCCAACTTGTTGACAATTTTACTTGGGGTAATTCAGAATGTTCATAAATCAACCGTAACCTTAACCCAAACCGGGTATTGGTTCGGGTTAATTTATGAACATGGTTGAGGAAATGTTGCTAGACGTTTGTAGACCCAATATCTCGTGATATGAAAGGTGTATTGAGCAGAACGGGTTAGGGTTAATTTTATGAACATTCTTAAATTACCCTAAGTAGCCTTTACGTTTATTAAAATTTAACTATCTACGTGTTTGTTAATTTTACTGTCAGTATTTTTAAATGTGTATTCTTACTCTTGTATCAATCTTGTCTGCAAGTTAAAGTCAGTAAATTGAAAGAGTTATAACTATTCAAAGAGTGCATACATTTTTGGGGAGATCCCATATATATATATATATATATATAGTGCTAGAGGAATGGCCCACGACACGTTAGGTGCCATACTCCACCAATTAACACCCGAAAACCGAAGAATTGCTCGCCACGTCGAGAAATTGACAAGAAAGATAGTGAAGAGAGAACACTCTGGTCTTTAATGACACTTGCATAAGAAATGACTTGCTGCCGAACTTTATATATATATATATATATATATATATATTTGTAAGATTACCAGGAGAGAACTTCAACAGAGTGTTCGATTATTAAGAAAAATTAAAAAAATAAGAGCGTAATATTTATTTATGTATTACAGAAAATCAGAATATCAGTACCATCGGTTTCAAATCCAACAAAGAGGGACAGCAAGTGACCGCCCTTCTGTAATACATATATATATATATATATATACACACATATATATATATATATACACATATATATATATATATACACATATATATATATATTAAATTCTACAGAGCCTGACCCGTTTTGAGTCTTCCTTGTTACTAATTGCATTTCTGTTACGATTCAGTGTTAATATGGATCTGATAGAAGTACTTTTCTGCAAGCACACTGAACCCAATCTCTCTGATTCCAAATAAAGATATTTTTTAGTTGGTTATTGTATCATGAATTATTGATAAGTAATCTCGGGCAGAACGATTTGCCTGGATTCTATACAAGACGTGATATTTGGCCGATGATCAATGCTTTTTTTTTGTTCTCTTGATGATAACCACGAGTGCATTCTCTAACTATAAATTAATTTTCACTTATGTTTTTTTTTGTTTGTTTGTTTGTTTACCCCCCACAGGCATATTAAGACTGAAGCGTAAGGGATTGGATTTCTAGGGGGAGGAAATTTCAAAGGCGAGCGGTCTGCGGAAAGAAGCTATTAGAGTAGAAAAAAAATCTTCCAACATTTAAGGACTTACAGTGAATGAGTAGGATGTTAGTTGCGGCGGGGAGACGAGGGCAGTGAGTTCATTGGAGCACTTTCCGTGGAAGTACTTGCAAAACAAGCATAGGGATGCAACACTGTGGCGATGGGACAGGGGCTGGAGCTTGGTAGACAATGCGGCAGCTATTAGATTAGAAACTCTTTCTTGCACCCTGTCCAGGAGGGAGAGGCTAGTTGTTGCTGCACCAAATGTGGCAACAATACTTCAAACATGTTGCAATTGCTGCTGCTGCTGCTTGATATAGCGTGGCTTGAGTTTTACGTCACATGCCATGTCGTCTTTATATTATCCGCTTACCATCACTGAAATCTTGTAGGCTTTTTAGGACTGCTGACTCAATTGTTGATATGTGGAACTGTTTTCTTGGTTTTCATTTTTTCGTTTTCTTTATTTGTTTTACTCCTTCAGCCTGGTTCTCACTTTAACTATTTTATTTTGCTCTTTTAAATCTGTATTCTTTATTTGGCTTAGCAGGTGCTCTATTCACCACAGTTTCTCTTTTTAGTCATTTTATTAAAGAAAACTGCACTTTAGGATTGCCAAAATAGATGCAATGTTTCTGGAATAAGTTTTTAGATGGACTCCGGAATTAGAAGTCAGATTTTTTTTTTTTTTTCAGTCCACTCTACACCTCAGGTTTAGAGTATGAAGTGGGAATTGGCTTTTTTGTAAAGATTTTTAAAGAGTCGGGAGCCAGACTATTTTCAGCCGACCCCTTCCCATACTCTTATATACCTCTAGTCCAGAATTAAAAAAAAAAAAAAAAAAAAAAAAAAAATTACTCTGGACTAGTTGGGTAGGAGTGTATGTGTGTGTGTGTGTGGGGGGGGGGGGACTTCTGAAAAGTAGTTTCTGACTACGGGGTCAGTTACAAAGAAAAACAAGAACTGACACGGACTTTAATTTCAGCAAAACTTGCAAACTCCTCCCTTATAATCTAAACCTAAAATATGGAGTTGGATGAAAAAAAAAAAATGACTCTGGAGTTAGTTTTTAAAATTAATCTCAACTGCAGGCTAGGATCAAAGTGTAGTATCTGTTAACTTTGTCAGAAGTAAATCCTTGTAGACTGAGACAATTTAATTTTAGTCTCAATCCAGAGTGCCCCTTTTTGGGGAAGGTGGGTTAATTTTGCAAGAGAAACATATACTGTTTGAGAGGATGTGCTGCCATCGGACACGGCAGATGCGGCGCAGGCAGTGGTGATCGACAGTTTCCAATCGCTTCACGTCTTCCACTCTCATTGGCCAGGACTCACTGCCATAAAGGAGGATCGTTCGATATTATTGTACCACCCTTGTTTAAATTGAAACATACTTACCTAAGTACTGGTTGATGTAGTTTCAGAGTATAACTGGTTAGGGGGGGGGGGGTCTATTTCCGAAACCCTTGTAGGAGTTTGTGACATATTTCCATTCTATGAACGCCCAGCACAAATGCAGACACCACGATATTGTACCATCTTTGGATAGAACAGATACCACAATTTGATCCTAGCCCAAAGGCCAAGTTATTTACGTCCCCAGAAGGATGTTAGACTCAAGGTCAAAGTATTTTTATTGACCTCCTCTCCAGGAGGCTAGACACGAAGTTAGGTGTGGTTAGCCAGCGCACACTAGTATTAGCTCGCGCTGGGCAGCGTGTCGGCATTCCCCGATAGGGGCGCTTCAGGCGATGAGCAATAAACTAACCCCCTCTCAAAGGGTGAGAAGGCAAAGCCTGGGATGGTGTAACTCCTAGAACTGCACAAGACAATACTTCAGACCGGCAGAATCAACACCTAAAGGCCAAGACGGTGCATGTCTACAGTGTGTAGTACAGATACTACACTCTGATCTTAGCGAAAAGGCCAATAAAGTTTATTTTAGTTTCACATTCGACACAACGGCGACATCAGATGATATAAAAAAAATCTGGTGATCCCATCTTTTAAAAAAAAAAAGGATGGAGGGTGTTAACGGAAGTACGAACATGACATTAACATAAGTTCAATAGTCCTTTTAAAGGCTTCTGCAGTCGAATTCTTTTGTATTGACTTTTTATAAGTGCATCCAACCACCACCACCACCACCACCGCTGCTGCTGAATCAATTTTCTGTCCATACAATTGCAGCAGCCTGCTTCCCCTATTTGAATGATTCTTGTTTTGTAAGCCAAATTAGGAAGCAAGTGATTTTGAACAGTTTTCAATGCAGACTATGGAATTGGCACACTTATTACCTCCGCCACTGACGTTATGTTTTCGGTCGAGTTTGTAACTGTTTATTTACAGCCTCGCGTCCACATCGCTTGACCAATCGTCACCAAACTTGGTCGAAACATCGGCTATAGTCTTATAACTGATTTAATTTTGGGATATTTAGATCAAAGATCATAAAAAGGTGAAAGTCACGTTTTGGTGATAACTTTGGTTCTGTTCATTGTAGACTCACTACTTGGCCCATATTGTAGCCAATGAAGTCCTGCATCTTAATATGCCCATGACCTTGACAAGTTTGATCAAGGTCAAATTTTTTACGAAATCTCAACTTCTGAAATTTTTTAATTTGATGTATGGATCAGATGCTCTTTTGGTAACAGAAATTCAGTGCAAAATGTCAGCCTCATCAGATAAATAGTTTTTGATTTATCAATATTTCCATTACGTACGTTGTCGAGTGGAGCTACGTAGTTTCACGACTGACGTTTTTTTCCTGTTTCAAGTGCGATCAGATCGGTCAGGTTCATTAGTATGCCATAGAAAGGTATAAACGACCACTTCTCTCCGGTCATTTACAAGGTGTCGGTAAAGTTTATAAATAGACATTAGAAAGATAGGTCGTTCATTTAAAACATTGATAGGTTAGAATTATTAAAATTGAAAATAGAAGCCTTTTTCAATGCAGGATTAATTATATACATTTTTTTTTTTTTTTTACTTTAATCTTATTAATTTTGGAATATAATTCCATCAGAGTTAACTAGTATTGTCATTTAAAAAAAATATATTTAAAATTTTTTTTTTGATATAACGTCCGTGTAATGGTTATCCACGGTGTTGTTCTGGCGGTTATGCATTCAAATTCTGGTTGTCGAACGAAGAAGCATGGGGCATGCTGGTATTATAAAAAGATAGGTCGTTCATTTTAAAGCATTGATAGGTTAAAATTATTAAAATTGAAAATAGAAACCTTTTGATCAGTATTGTCATTTTTTTTTTTTTTAATTGGATATTTTCTGCCTCCACGGATGTGGAGTGGTCTCCTCGTTCACCAGACCTTAGTCCTCTGATTTCTTTGTTTTAGGGTATACTAACGGAGAAAGTGTACTCAATAAAAAAAATCAGATCCAATACACTCGACTCATGAATAAAGATTTAATGTGGCAAAAGCAAAGCAATATTGATTTAGTGTATAGTTTTAGGCAATTACATGTGGTTATACAAGTTTTTTTTTGGGGGGGGGGGCACTCGAACTTAGGGTTAGTGGTAGGGTTAAGGAAGGTTGGGGGGACTGCCACACGAACTTAGGGTGAATGGTATGGTAAATAATTTTTATTTTTACTAACCTTTCACAAAAAGAAAAACGCACAGAATTTATCTTCCATAGCAAAAATGTTTTTGTGGTTTCTTGCCCTAAAAAGCTAGAAAGGCCCAGAAATGGAGGATCATTTTATGTAACCCTCAAGGTTGGGAAATTCATCTCGATTTCAGCTTTTTTTGCTTTTTTTACCAATAGTTTCTGTCTCTAGTATTACTATCTTTCAATGTGTTCTGTTATTAGACCATCCTCCCAGACATTACCTCCTCCTTTGAAGAATCAGTATGTTCGTTTCTCATCTATACTAGCAAAAAATTCTAAATGTTTTTATTTTAAAATTGTTTATTATATGGATTAAGAGTTGGAGGTCAATATTTTTTACTTCCTCTGCCTCCAAGAATTACCGACTCTGGCTCTCACCTTGACTGTTGTTTGTCCTTTTGTTTTGTTTCTTTAATGGAAATTGCTCCATACAAGGCATGAAGCCACTTGATATAAGGAGTTAAAAAAGAAAAATACTACTTTCAAGGTCAACGATAAGTGTTAGATGGACAGATTTCGACCCAGAAAACAGCAATTCTTCTCCCTTTGTCAGAAATATCACTCATTGAATGTGAGAACTAAAGGACAAAATAAGGGAAGCGAGAGTTATGAGGCTGTCGAAAGTAAACCAAAGGTCCAAATGAGTGTAGTATCTGTTCTGATACTACACTTCATCTGTTCTGTCGGTGAAGGTGAGATCCTTCTGGACCGAGGTAATTTTAATTTTTGTCCTAAACCTTTTTGGGAGCTGGATTTTCTCCACATTAAAATCTGACCTCTCATGGGGAGGCAAGTAAATAGGGACTCTGACTCCCACCTCTGCTCGTTAGACAAATAAAGGCAGTTCTGAACAAATATGAATTAGCAACCGAAACAAAGGGGGGTAAACACTTTATTTTTTTTTTTTCTTATTTTATTATATTCATTTCAAATGTTGCGAAGTGTTTGTTTTGTAGGTTTTCTTTCTCAAATCTTCCACTAAAATATCAAGATAATTGTTCTCAAAATGCCTGTCTCCCCAGCAAGTAGCTGCTAATACGGTCCTCGTTCTTAATTATAACCTTACGCTATCCACTTAACTGCGCATAGAAGCGTACAACATTCCGAACACTCAAGACCAACCATTTAAAGGTAAAAATACTTCTGGCCAAAATTGGTATTTTTAATTAATACTTGCTACTTTATTTTAAAATCCGTACTTTTAGCGAGACCGATTTGCTAATCTAATATTTTATAAATTAAATTAAAAAAAAAAAAAGATTTTAAGAAAAAAAGCATAAATTCTTTACAAGCATTGATTTATGAAAATCAGGTTTAGTTATGGAAGGTCGTGATGACCTGTAATTTCGTATGATTCTCCAGCTCTCCTAAACTCTAGCCCAGTCTAATATAACTAAACTAGTGTTGACAATGACATACGTATACTCTCAATGTTGTATCCTAGTCCTTTTCACTTATCTCTCTTTTTTTTTTTCCACTGAAGAGGGATACATAAAGACCTGGCCAGAGATAGGTCAGTTTGGAAGTCAGTTTCTAAAAGCTGTCCACCACCTGCCAACATGTAAAACAGATGTTAAATGTTATGATTTCTCTTTGTATTCATTCTGGTGTCATCTCAACATTTTTTTTTCTATCGAACACTTTTACAGCCACTTTTCTTAGCAGTACTTATTGGTCACCCGATTTATAAAATCGGGGGACTTATGTTTTGAGGCATGTCCGTCCGGATTTTTCTCCACAACCATCCATTGAATTTCTCTGAAATTTTGCATGAAGTTGTAACTTTGGTCAGGTTAGAAAGTGACATTCTCCGATTTTTGAAAAAAAATCTGGTTAGTCCCCCCCCCTCCCTCCCCCCCCAGGGGGTCAAAAGGCTCCAAAATGGCAAAAAAATGACATTTTTTTTGCCCCATTACTTTTCATCCATCAATTTTCTTTGAAACTTCGCCAAAATGTGGAGGCAATTGTTCCTAATAGAAAATAAGTATCGCTGACCATGGAAAAAATCTGGTTCGCGCCCCCAGAGGGTCAAAAGCCCCCAAAATGGCAAAAACTGACCCTTTTCTCCCATAACGTTTGATCCATCCATTCAATTTTTCTGAAACTTGGCCAAAATGTAGAGACAATTGTTCTGGATATAAAATGAGATTCCTTGACCTCAGAAAAATTCTGGTTCGCGCCCCCAGGAGATCAAAGGGGGGTCAAAAATGCCCCAAATTGCCCAAATTTATTGCATTTTACACTCGCCACATCGAGTCACATACAGAGGGGGACCATGCACGCGCGGCTTGTTTTAATTTTGTTTCGGAATTTTTGCGATAAGGATTCATAATTTGTATTTGCATTATTCTGACTATTTTCGTCTTGGTTGTTATTTTTACGTTTCGGACGATGTAACCTTCGATCTTCAAGCGATAACTAAGAATAACAATAATTAAAACATTGATGGTTGATGGAACGAGAACAATGAATTAAAGAGTCCAGTTTGAAATTCCCTGCAGGTTCCCAAGTTCGAAAAGGTTACATTGGCCGAAATGTAAAAATAACAACCAAGATGAGAATAGTGGTTCATATAATCTAAATAATACAAATTAAGAAAAATAGACCAGACTACAGCTGTGGACCAGACAGCTACAAAATGCCCCCCCCCCCCCTCATACTGACATGGGAATCCCTGCTTCTGGGGAAGTCCCTCCCGGTTCAGAGGCACCCTGGCTCCAGTGGAAAAGACTAAACCGCTGAGAACGGGAATGGGGCGATCAAAAGTTGGGGCTATAAAACTGACCCAACCATCTGTGAATGTGGAGAGGACCATACGATGCAACACTGCCTTGTCTACTCTCTACTGCCTGGTAATACTCTTGGCCTTTTGGCCAAGATCAAAGTGTAGTATCTGTTCCGATGGATACTACACCCCATACTGGTGTTGTCTTGGCCTTCGGGGCTTGATTTACGCCGGTCAATGGGTCTGTCCTGCGCAGTTCTGAGAGGTCCACCCTCCCAGGTTTTGCCTCCCCTCTTTGGGGAGGAGTAAGTTTATTGCTTACTGTCTGAGGCGCCTTTACCGGGGAATGCCGACGGGGCTGCCCAGGCAATTTTTAAACCCCACTTTCTTGACCCGACCTTGGGTCACATCTTACTTGTGGGAGTAAGATAAAAACTGGCCTTGTGCCTAACTCCTGGAGAGGAGTAAATTAATACTCTCTACTGCCTGGTTTGTCATCTACTTTCTAACCGGTGTAGCTTGAAAGACCTTGCAGAGTACACTATTGCAAAAGATTGCATAAAAAAGTGGGAAACGGTCATATGACCACATGCTTCAAAGACATGCAAAGAACTGTTGGTTTGGTATGAAACCGGTCTAGTGTTCAGGAGAAAAAATAAAAAAATCGAGCTTATTTGGCTCAATTTAAAAAAAATTTTTTTTTTAAAGTTAAATCAGATATGCGAGTTTTCGGCTTTTTTTTTTTTTTTAAATCCAGAAAAAGCGGATTTTCCTTTAACCCTCTTAGCGCGCTTGTCGCAAAATTGTAACAAGTCTACCACCTCTAACAGCAGACGATAGTACATGCGAAACTGGTTTTATTTGCAATATAAGACACAACAGCACAAATATACACAATAAATTCAGCAATTGACTCATATATGCATGAGAAAATTACCATTTTCCATGAGTGGATGGTCAAGCTCATTATGAATTCAAGATGGCCGCCATCAAAATATGCAAATTAGTCAAATTTTACAATTTATTTTGATAGTCCTACTTATGCTACAAATGTCATCTACGTTGTTGTAGTAAGGAGAATAATAAAAAAAAAACAGAATATTTTTGGTAAAGCTTTTAATTACAAAAAGCTACAACAAATAATAAACAGCGAAGAGACATTTAAATGTCTCGTTAACGAAAGAAAGTCTGACTGACGAGTGGGGGGAGGGGCTGAAGAATATAATTTACAACATTGGCATACAATGAAAGATTAAGCTTAGTCATTTTAAAAATAGGTGTAAAAAACTTTTCTCCCTAAATAAACATTCAGCGCTCAGAGGGTTAAATCGCTAGATCCTCACATGGATGCGAGTTATCTGCTTTCTATTTAAATAAGAAAACTGATTTTCTCCAAGGCGCTAGAGTCTTACCTCCTTATTTTTTTGTCGCTGTTTAGCTGGATTTTCTTTCTTTCTTCCTCTCTCTCGCTTCAATTTTTTTTCCCCCCTGTTCTCTCTGTCTTGTATTGCCTTCCTTTTCCCTGTTATGACAGTTCTCTCTGAAAACTGAAAATGTTAATTTTGATGTGAAGACTTCAAACGATGAGGTTAGGAGAAACTTTTTTTTCAATCAAAGAATGACTTCCTGTCTCCTCCTCCTCTTCCTCCCACATGAGCACTTGGTGTCTTTCTTAATTTTGACTTTCTTTTTTATCAAGATTGAAATTTCATGAATTAAACATTTTTCAAATTAGTTTAAATGTCTTTACTACTTAGCAATCGCACATCATCCAAGTTGTTTTTGCGCTATCCTCTCTCTACACAAATACACCACACACACACACACACACAGGGGAGGGGGTAAGTTTAGGAAATTCATGTCGATTTCAGTTTTTTTTTTTTTTCTTACATTGACTACTCACATTTTTGGCTAAGATCAAAGTGTAGTATCTGTTCCGATGGATACTA
This sequence comes from Sepiola atlantica, assembly GCA_963556195.1. NCBI lineage: Eukaryota > Metazoa > Mollusca > Cephalopoda > Sepiida > Sepiolidae > Sepiola > Sepiola atlantica. Next base: position 17,173,751 of record OY744547.1, on the reverse strand, counting down.
CACCCCATACTGGTGTTGTCTTGGCCTTCGGGGCTTGATTTATGCCGGTCAATGGGCCTGTCCTGTGCAGTTCTGGGAGGTCCACCTTCCCAGGCTTTGCCTCCCCTCTTTGGGGAGGAGTAAGTTTATTGCTTACTGCCTGAGGCGCCCCTACCGGGGAATGCCGACGGGGCTGCCCAGGCAATTTTTAAATGGCCAAATTGCTCACCTCTCGGGCGCTGTCTTTTCAAACCCCACTTTCCCGACCCGACCTTGGGTCACATCTTACTTGTGGGAGTAGGATAAAAACTGGCCTTGTGCCTAACTCCTGGAGAGGAGTAAATCAATACTCACATTTGATAAATACTCATAGGTTTGCTTTCCTCTTAAATTGAGGTCGATATTTAATATTTGGATATAAACATAAATAATTTTCGTATACCGAACTGTTCTAGAAGTTTGATCAATACAAACTCTTGGCATGAATTTTTTTTATGGAAATCGCTCCAGACAAGGCATGAAGCCACTTGATATCAGGAGCTAAAAAATACTATTTAAAGGGCAATAACTAACCAACGATAAGTGTTTATTTTTTTTTTTCTCCCTCCCAAAGCGGTAAAATGTGACACAAGGTCGGAAAGTGGGATTGAGTGACGTCATGGTGAGAGTAGGAATCTCGAACCAGAATTTTATTTTTATTATAGCTAAAAACTTTTAATGTGGCATATAGATCTTTGCAAAACAGACAATGATACCAAATTTTTTTTGGTAGCACCAAATTAGCCACCGAATTATGACCGTTCAAAGTTTGTTGAAAATTCGAAAATTTGCTGTCTTGTGTGCTATTCGTCCAGAAACCAATTTTCAGTGTATGACTAAAAATGTAGGCTTCAAACAAGTGAAAAATGCTTCCAAATGTAACGTCATCTTGTGTGACGTCATGCAAGTGCATTTTTATTAATGTAATGTGTTATGCAGCAGGTTTTTTTTTTTTTTTTTTTTTTAAACTTATATTCAAACAAAGCACATTGCTACCGAGACGTAAGGGGCTACTGTGAATTAGGAGTGATATTTATAGGAGTCTCCAGAGTTGTGCAGCGAGATGTTTGTTCTCATAATTCTGCATGTTAGTACAGTCGGGAGCAGGAAGAAAATTCCAAAGGCAGTTTGAAGGAAGAAAAAAACAAAACTATTAGAGTAGAAAGCTGTCCGGCATCTGGTGAAGGGGTGGGATTTTACTGATTGTCGGGTTGGTTGGGGGTATTTACGTTCAGGGGGGGGGGGGGCACAAGTGCAGTAAGTTTGTCGAAGCACGTTCCTTTGATGTACTTTGTAAAACAAGCGCAGGGATGCAACATGGGGCTGGAGCTTGGTAGAAAGTATAGAACATATTAGATTAGAGTTTTTTTTTTTGTAATGTGTACATGTGGTGTTACAAGACAACACACAGGTAAACACAGACGATTCCTGGTTTCTCTCAGAGCAAGACTACTAGATAGCGTCAGACCAACGCATTTTGTTATCTATGTTATGTGTACAGTCTGACGAGGGTCATATTCATCTTTTTTTTTATGCGATATAAAGCGTGGGTAAATGACACAAAATTCTAGATTTTCAAATCTAATAGGGACACACTCACAATTAAAAAAAAAAAAAAAAAAAAAAAAAAAAAAAAAAAAATTTTTAAATAAATAAAAATTGAAAAATAGAAATTTTCAGCTCCCATTTGCTTTTATCATAAAAGCTTTTTTGTTTTTCTTGCTTTGGACTATTGTGAACTCCAGTTTTTTATTAAATTTTCAACAGTATTTCAGTATGAAATACCTGTCCTCAGACAGGTATTTCACCTAGTAGTAAGTCTAAACTTATTTTTTGACTTGTTTGGTTCAAGTGACATACCAATATTTAAATAATGTATTTTGCTTTTTGATTATAAAAACTGAAAATTCTTCAAGATATAGAATGTAATAGTTGAAATTTTTTTTTTTTTTAAAGAAATTTTCGAAAATATTCTGAAAGTATTTTAGAATTTCTTCAGGCACATTTAAGTTTGAACATCGTATAGTCTTCAAAAGTCTGCATATATTTCAGGTGATTCAAGTGAATTTGTTTCAAGTGATACAAGGATGAGTGAATAGTCCAATAAACTCTTTGAATCTTGGTGCATGTTGATAACAAAGAAGTTCTTTTTTCTGTTTTGTTTTTTTGTTTTTAATTTAAAATTTTAACGATTACATGATACTATCACAGATGTTGAGTGAATTGGATTTCTGCAAAGAACCCACAAAGATTGTGCCTCAGGATTGTCTGGTCTGCATTTGGCTGTAGCTGATTGTTTAATACCTGCAAGATTGCACGTTTTTACCTTTAACACTCTGAGCAGCAAGGTTACATGTCAGGGAAGGTCTGTAATTACTTGTACTTGAAACAATGAAACAACATTCACCCCCTGGGATGGGTTGAGCTGGCTCCATCCATCCGTCCATCCTCGCCACTGCGTCTCATGCCGGCCAGCCATGCCTGACGATTTTAAGTCAGCAATTCGGTGATTTTTAGCCACTCAGTGTTTCAATATGGGTGGGACGTAATGGGTGAAAATTTCAGATTCATGCGAGTAGTATTTTTTTATGTTCATTTATACATAAATAACACTAGACAATCAAACATTTTGAAAATTTTGCAAAATTCAGAAGGTGCAGGCCACTATTTTTTGGGCTATTTTACATTCATAAAAACCCTTTCACAGCCTGAAAATGGTCCTAAATTAAAGTACTATATCAGATTTAACCATTTTTCTATAACCATTCATAGCTTTTGCGGATGTTTTAGGACCTGCAATGTCGCATGAAACCACTTTTTCACCGAAAAATGATGGATTTTGAGTCCCGTGGAACCCTAACGGCTATTTTTGGCCTGCACCTTCTGAATTTTGCAAAGTTTTCAAAATGTTTGATTGTTTAGTGTTATTTATGTATAAATGAACACAAAAAAATACTACTCACATGAATCTGAAATTTTCACCCACTACGTCCCATCCCTAGTTCCAACGGCGAACTCTGTAGACATGGGGCCCCAGGTTGAGCCCTAGGTCAGGTTTAACCGTCATCAGCTATGTTTTCCTTTTTTCACCACTTCGCCTTTTCCAACCTTGTAGAGGATCTGCGGTAATTGCTTCATAGATGAACTCTCGGTTGACAACAGAGGGCATGACCCAGCCAATGCAGACGTTTTATGAGGATGACTAGTCGGAGGGAGTTAATTTTGCAGTGGAGACGAAATGCTGCCATTGGACACGGAAGATGCTACACAGGCAGTTGTGATCGAAAGTTTCCAGCTGCGTAACGTTTTCCACTAATTGGTCAGGAGTGCCATAATCGTTCGCACCACCGCTTAATAGATCCTTAATTTGGTGCTGCCCCTAATCTCAGATCTCGACTAGAGCTGGGAATTGAGTCGGCAGGAGGTTTAACCCCAGAACACACAAATAAACGGCAGTTGCATATGCGACGAAACAACATTGTTATCCTTGCTCCGTGGATTTGCGGTTCTGTGCCTGACACGGAGACAACTAAAGAGCAACTGATCCGGGTACACACTACCACGTTGTCACTTTCCTCATCGCGGTAAGGAAGGATTGAGTCGAGGTTTAATGGGTCGAGTTTTCAAGAAGAAAAAAAAAACTACTTGTTACAAGAATTGGTGATTATTGGACAATTCACTCAAAAATTGATTGTGTGGTTTTAAAGAATCACTGACACAAGGGCTAAATCTTATCTTGTACAATTTCAGGTCAAACTTGGGCATGATGCAGCACCTCTTCCCTCCCCAACAGTGCTTCGGCTGGGAGGTGGTGTGGATCTTGGGCATCCTGGGGTGAGAACATTTTCTTTGTGCTAATATTGTAGTCTTGTCACGAATCAACTGAAATGGTATACATAAAAAAAAACAATTAAGGAAAATTAATTTTCCAATTAAAATTGTTGATTCGAATCCCCTCCCGTTTTTTTCTTTTTCAGTTGATCGTTTTGGAAAAAGCGCATTCGGCTACGTATGTTTTGTAAAACTTGTTTATTGCCACTTAAAGATCTCTGAGAAAACAATTATCTCTAGAACAAAAAGTTACAACAAATTTGAAAAAGCCGACTCCACCTCCAATAAAAATTGCGGACTCCAACTCCCCACTTTGAAGGTGGTAAAAGGAGAAAAAAAAAATTTGACTCCTACAGAAATTGACAACTCCACAGCGCAGTGGTTTTCAAACTTTTCTTGCGACGGACGCATTTCCAGAATGAACATTTTCTTGCCGCACATCAAATTTTTGTTGTTGATAATAAACAAAACCGTGTTTTATTGATAGCGTAGTATCGAACTACTTTATAATATGATCATTAGACGTCCTTTTTCTTATGGGTTAATTCCGAGTTACGGCGGGGTTCACAATGATGAATTTGAAGTGAAGGCCGGTTTTAGAGAGATCTTTGTGTAAAGTGTCTGCCCATCTTATCATCGGCCTTCGTTTCTGTTGCTTTCCAGCGACTTCTAATACAAAGGTAAGTTTTGCGACGGTGTCGTTGTTGACCCTCAGCACATGTCCAAACCCTCATTCCTTCATCTTACTCTCAATCGGTGCGATGCCGTAACACCTTCGGAGATCCTTAAACATCGGAAAAAAATAAAACAGCTGCGGATAATTCTTTTTGAAAATGTTTCGAAATTCTTGATTGCCTTTGAATATTCCTGTCATCTTATGTTGCTTCATTTGGGAACCACTCGTCTAGATTGATCAAAATGGTAAGATCAGGTGTTTGAAGAACTTTTTTTATCGTCAAATGGTCATTTAATGTGGTCACTTAGATGGAACTTCGAGGTTGGAGGGTTCAGTTTAGGAGCATCTGAACTTGTTCAAATCGACAGAAGCAGAAAAGTGTGATGGGGGAGGGGCTGGCAAATAAAAGCAGCAGCTCAGACGGCAACAAATAACAAATAACAGATTACGATAAAGGCAAAGAGTTTGCGTCACTGATTAAGTAACAAGACAACTGAAAATGGGCTTGTGTGAAATTCCTACTTAATTAAATGAAAATTTAAGTTCATTTCAGTTTTCTGATTAGAATTGTTGTTGTTGATTTTGAATTGGAGCAAATTTATTGCTTTAGCAATCTGACCTTTTAACATTTTCGGGTCGGAGTTAAAACTGACCTGACACACTCCAATTAAAAAAAAAAAAATGCACTAAAAATGCTTAAAACAAAAAATATCAACATTAAGTGGTGGTCGCATTAAAAAAATAAATTGATATTTTTTTATTTTTTTTAACGGTATTATTCATTATTGACTTAAAAAAAATTGAATTCAAAGATCTTTGTAAAACGTTTTGTTCTTTTATAATCAAAATGCTATCCTCCACTCTATAATGAAGACCAATGTGTTATATATATATATATATATATAATATATAATTTATAAAAATAGATGTACTTCTATTCAATCACGCAAGTAAGAAAACATGCCGGACAAAACCATTTCAAGTGTAAATAGAAAGTCAGACAACCTCTGCTGCTTGAAATGAATTTTAAAAAAAAATCCTCCACTTTAAATAAAGTCAACAGCTGCTGTTTTTTTTTTTGGGGGGGGGGGGGGTAAAAGTTTTTTTAGGTCATCAGAAATGATACTTAATATATGAAAAATTAAATTATTGACATGATTTTTATATGAATATTAGTGCAAACACAAACTTTTTTTGGATGGATGTACACATGTAAATAATATATAGTATATATTAATTAAAACTAATGAAAGATTTCTTAAGTTGACTTTTAAAAATAAGTTTAGGTTACCGACTCTACGAGTCTGCTGAGTTGTAAATAGGTTGGGAATCGGCTAAAACAAAAATCTAATTTCGTATTCTGTTTCAAAAAACCTGACTCCAACACCCCACCTTGACTTCTGTAAAACTCCTGACTCAAATCTCTCACTCGGTTATAAATCATGAAAATAATTTATTTTTATAATTTAATAGAAAACAAGAATTTTTTTTTTTAATTCCAGATTGACTTTAGGCAGAACTTTCTCTTTCAGATAAAACCAAATTTTAATTAAAAAGAAGGAATTTTATTTCTGTTAAAAACGGTTTTCAATGTTTAATGGCATGCATGATATAATGTACACTGTCACAGACTATAGAATTAGCCATGTTGAGTTAGTTTTATTGGCGGCACCCCTAGAATTCCAACTAGACCCATTCTAAATATTCCGATCTCATATTATCTCCTTGCCTTCGCCTCAACCCCCTTCACCCAACTTATATTTCCCACCTATCAACCATAGCTTTCTCTTCCTGCATACCTCCCTGGTGCTACCAGATCAGGCTGTCTAAAGATACTGGCTTCCTGACCATTAATGCACCAAACATTGATGTTATTATTTTTTTCCTTTCCCTTTGCAAAACTCAATCATGTCCTGCAAAACCAAAAACATAAACAATTTTCCTCCACAAAACAACCAAACATCACGAATAAATATTTGAAGATATATAGAACTTGAAGCATAAATTTTTTTACCAAAATAACCGGATTCTGCATTAAATAAACTGAAGAGTTGATATGCCATAAATCAAACAACCCTACCTACCTCCTACTCTTGGACACTTACTTGCCCCACTAGAGACTATCATAGGGAATCTCCCACTACTTCCCAGCATTTTGAAATCTTAGTCCTCCCACCCCCCACTGTATATATAAATACTTCACATGTTCCTTATATAATGTGTCTTGAAAAAGCCTTATTAAAGTTTTAGGCAAAATATCGATTCATACATGCTTGTGTTGATTTCTTTGTATTTCATTTGCATTGGCTTTGCTTTATTTTTTTATTTTACATTTTATACACCTATATATTTCGTCAGATTTTCATCCACTAAATATATTTCGCATATAACTTTGTTACAATGTGGTAAAATATTGACTAAAGTACCAAAATCTTAGAACCCTGTATATTTTTCTCCTTTCATGATTTTAATGTGATATACAGGGATGCGAGTTATTTGCTATTTAGTGCTTCTTAGTGGGATTCTGCTTTTTTTGTAATTCAGAAAAAGTGGAATTCCATTTTTTTTTTTTTTTTTTTTTTTTTTTTTTTAAGTAATGGTCAAATCGCGAAAGCTTTGTCCTTTTTGGCTCGATTTTATTTCTTGTTCTTCCACTCTTTCGTTTTCTCTTTCTTTCTCTTCTCTCTTCCTCATCCTCTCTCTATCACATTTTGTCTTGCATTGCTTTGCCTCCCTTTTCCCTCTCTGAAAATGTTAATTTTACCATACTTCAAACAATTCATGGGTAGGGGGAAGTAGAAAACGTTTGTTTCATCAATGAATGACTTCCGGTCTCCTTTTCAAACATCAGTTGATACTTTCAGTATTAAAAAACAAAGGTATTGTTGATTAACACTCTTCACTACCCCCCCCCCTTATGAGTGAACACCCCAAAACAACTGGCTGAAAGAAAAAGAAACAATTATTTTAGAATTTAGAGTTGGATCAGTTTCGTATATGAATTAAATGTAAAATGATCCTGCGTTTTATGGGGTCTACTTTTTTAGATTGTGTGGTTTTTAAGTTTTTTTTTGTTTTTTTGGGGGGTGAGGGGCTTGACACTCAGACTTAGGGTTAAGGAAAGTTTTTTTTTTTTTTTTTTTTAGGGTAGCTTGCCACTTGGACCTAGAGTAAGTGGTAGAGTTAAATAATTTTTCTTTACTAACTTTTCAGTATGCCCCCCCCCTCCGGAAAAGAAAATGCACATAATTTATCTCCCATAGCAAAATATTTTTTTTTGTTAATTACCCTAAATGGCTAGAATGGCCTGGAAGCGGGATCATTTTGTTAAACTTCATACATGCGATGGGGAAGGGGCAGGGTCTCGACCAAGGTTATGAAATTGGTGGGGGACTGTACCCCCACCTCGTTGGGAAATTCATTTCGATTTCACATTTTTGTGCTCACGTCGCTGGATATAGCATGGAGTTTACATAATGCTAAAGTTATTATATAAGTATATAAATAACCCAATTGTTAGTATAAGATGAAGTGAAACCTGCAACCGATCGCAGGCATTTATTTTTTGGAGCACGGAACTCGGTTTGTATACTTGAAAGTCAGCTGAGTGTCTCTTGAACTAATTTTGTGTCACCTACACACAATATCTGTTGCTGTCGTATCTTGTTGCCGTAAATGTTGACTACTAGGAAATATGGGCAGATTAAAACTGTAAATGATCTTTTTGTGTCTATCAGAACTGTCAAGACAGCTTTCAGCCTTAGCAGGGTTGAGGAGTCAGAAGGAATCAGTCTGACTCGTAAGAATGCCAGGAGTCAGATTTTTTAACCTCAGAGCAATCTAGTCTGAATATTGGAAGACGTAAAAATAAGGAGTCAGATATTTTGGAATTCTAGGAGTCTGAGTTTAACCTTTAGTTGTCTTCACAAACTTTTACAGAATACATCATCATATTCCGTCCATTTTACATGCTGGCATATGTTGAGCGGCTTTAAGAAATTGACTATCTCTGGCCAAGTTTTTATTTATCCCTCTTTCCCGCGGGTCCATTTTTATCACTTCCTCCCATGTTTTCCTTGGCTTTCCCCTGTGAACTGAACCTGCTACCTCAGCTTTTCTACGACTGCTAACCTAAGGAATCTCATCCATTCTTTCAACATGGCCATGCCATCGAATTCTCCTGTTCTGCACATATCTCTCTATACTGTCCACATTCTATGTTCCTTTGAGGTCATCAGAACTAAGCCAGTCTTTAAGACTCATCCATCGTATCATTCTCATATCATTTCTCTCCATGTGAATAACCCTCACTGGCAAGATTTCACTTCAATACATCATCACACTGCGTACACATGCCTAATAGACTCTTCCCTTGGTTGACAGTGTTAACGTTTTGCAGGTTAGTAAAGGCAGAAGTTCCCTGAACTTCATCCACTCCTAACTCTTGCAATCACACTAGAACACAAATCTGGAGCCATGACAAGCTTGCACAACACCCTAACTGTAGCTTCATGTGTTGTTTCAAGCAAGACTTTATCACCTGTTGGAAATATTTTTAAACATGGCTGTTTAATGTCAATGTACTTTGCCCTGGAAAGGGACTAATAATAAATAGCATGGTGCACTTGTTGCTTAATGTCGACAAACCCCATGGAACGTAGTCTACGTTACTTTAAGTTGACGTAAATGTTGATTTATACCTATCTCTTATTTAAAGCTGTTAAAACATTTTACAAACCAACAAAAAAATAAGAATACTATTTATCAAATTTAGGCTGTATTATCGCATAAGTTCTTTCCGGATTTTAACTGGTGATACCAGATCAGGCTGCCCTGTGGCTCCCTGAGACGAAATTCACCTACATTGACGTTTTTTTTTTTTTTTTTTTTTTTTGTAAAACTTAATTATGTTCTACAAAACCAAAAACAAAAACAACAGCCCCTCTCCCTTTCTCCCTCCCCTTTTTTATTTTATTTTTAGAACTTGAAGCATAAATCTTTTACTATAATGACCGGATTCGGCATTAGATGGCCCGAAAAGGGTTGATATGCCGTAAAACAAAACTACCAAACCAAAAACGATGATTAAACATTTGAAGATATAAAGAACTTGAAGCATAAAAACTTTTACTATAATGACCAGATTCGGCATTAAATAACCCAAAAAGGGTTGATATGCCGTAAAACAAAACTACCAAACTACCAAAACCGGATTTTAATTTTCTGAAATTTAATTGTTTGTCTTAAGGCAACCCTAAATCACAAGTTCAGATCTGGCATCCATTATCCAAGCTTAGCAATCTTTCTAAAAATGAAGATGTCAATGAACAGTTGTATGGTTTGAAGAAAAACTTCATTGTCAATTATTCAATTGAGGCTGCATAGTTTTCTTTAAGTGATGCCATGAGGGGTTCTTCATCAAACTAAACTAGACGTCCTGATTGGTCTTCGTCTTCAAGGGCAAGATTTCCATTTCTGAAATTTGTAAACCATCTTCTGCACGTTTTTTTTTTCTTTTAGGCATTCTTCTGCATTAGCTGCATCGACTGCAAAGTTACCATTTTTACACTTTAAAGGCGTTATGTGCCTGAAATGCTCCTTTGATATTATCTTATTTTAAGAGCTTTCAACAGTGAAATTTAATCCATTTTTCCTGTAAAATAAAGTTTTATGGAGGTTAACTGTCAATATATATATATATATATATATCCATTCAATATTCAAAATTTTTCCAAACATCTGAGTGAGGTCAGGTTAGAAAATCATCTCAATTTCAGCTTTTTTGCCATTGGTCTCTATCTCTCTCTCTATCTATCTCTCTATCTATCTATCTATATCTACCTATCTATCTCTCTATCTATCTATCTATATCTACCTATCTATCTCTCTATCTATCTCTCTCTATCTATCTATCTCTATCTATCTATCTATCTCTATCTATCTCTCTATCTCTATCTCTATCTCTCTATCTATATCTCTATCTCTCTATCTATATCTCTATCTCTATCTATCTCTCTATCTCTATCTATCTCTCTATCTCTATCTATCTCTCTATCTCTATCTATCTCTCTATCTCTATCTATCTCTCTATCTCTATCTATCTATCTCTATCTCTATCTATCTATCTCTATCTCTATCTATCTCTCTATCTCTATCTATCTCTCTATCTCTATCTATCTATCTCTATCTCTATCTATCTATCTCTATCTCTATCTATCTATCTCTATCTCTATCTATCTCTATCTATCTCTATCTATCTCTATCTATCTCTCTATCTCTATCTATCTCTCTATCTCTCTATCTCTATCTATCTCTCTATCTCTATCTATCTCTCTATCTCTATCTATCTCTCTATCTCTATCTATCTCTCTATCTCTATCTATCTCACTATCTCTATCTATCTATCTCTATCTATCTATCTATATCTATCTCTCTATCTATCTATCTATATCTATCTATCTCTATCTATCTCTATCTCTCTATCTCTATCTCTATCTCTATCTCTCTATCTCTATCTCTATCTCTATCTCTATCTCTATCTCTCTATCTCTATCTCTCTATCTCTATCTCTCTATCTCTCTATCTCTATCTCTCTATCTCTATCTCTCTATCTCTTTCTTATTTATTTCATCCACATACAGACTGCTTAGCTGTATCACAGCTCTTCAGTGCGGCTAGACCAGTTAGTGCCTCAAGCCGGGATTGAAACTCAACCGTCGAGCTGACAGTCGGCGCTCTTACCCCTGTCCTATCATACGACATTGACTTAATGTAAGTGATATCTCAATGTAAACATTGTCAAATGCCAGGAGTTCGAATTAGTTTTACCCAATGATCTATGCCTTAAAGCTAATGGCAGTTGGCGATATCTTTACAAATAAGCTCTACCCAAGAAGGGGAGCTTTATATAGTCATCCACATAGACTGTTTCGCTGTATCACAGCTCTTCAGTGCGGCTAATTGAATTATAGATTTAATACATATTTAAATCCAGCTAAAAAAAGAATGATGCATACGAAACTTATTGCTAACGTCCTGTACGAATCATTCTTTCTAGAGCTGGATTCAAATATCTTTTCAATATGTATTCAATCTATAATTCTATAAAAGCTCTAATTTAATTGATTAGCTATTGAGCTTGGAATTATTTGCAGATTTGAAACAGTTCACATAGAAAATTCTAAAGTGGGTTTCTTTCTTATGCAATCTGGAATTAATTTGCAGATTTGAAACAGTTCATATAGAAATTCTAAAGTGGGTTTCTTTCTTATGCAATCTGGGATTAATTTGCAGATTTGAAACAGTTCATATAGAAATTCTAAAGTGGGTTTCTTTCTTATGCAATCTGGAATTAATTTGCAGATTTGAAACAGTTCACATAGAAATTCTAAAGTGGGTTTCTTATGCAATCTGGAATTAATTTGCAGATTTGAGTTCACATAGAAATTCTAAAGTGGGTTTCTTTCTTATGCAATCTGGAATTAATTTGCACAATAACTCAATTCTTTTTACATATGTGTGTTTCCCTTTCATGAGTTCATCAGTGTGGCAAGTAAAATCATCAGCTGTCATTAGCGATAATGCAAAGTTCTTTATAAAAACTGAACAAGTACTCTTTGACTGCTGATATTGTTTCTATAAAGGATTTCCCTTTCTTGCTTGTGTCAGTGGTACAATGGATGAACTTTCGGACTATCAAAAAGAAAAAATGACTATTTCAATCTAGGCCTGAAAAACCTTAAATGTCTAGACACACTAAAGAATTGTATACAGCGAAACTGAATCACACACACACACACATATAAATATGATTTTTTTTCGTTAAAAGTTGTGATGCCAACATTGATTGAAATAAGAGATCCCCAAAGAGGTATCAATTCCTGTAGAATCTCAACTTTTCTTGATGACATTTTGTAATAATTGGCATCGGCTGGAGGTGACGATTGTTCAATTGTCGCTATGCCAGGAACAGACTCTGAGAAGGTGTATTGATTCGCATATATCGCTTGCTACAACGGCAATTAATAAATATATCTTTTTTTTTTCTTTTTTTTTTTTTACTTACTAATAAAACTTAATGCGTGTTAATTTAAATAGTTTCATCCTGTTACTATAATAAATAAAATGTAAAAAATAAAAACATTCTTAAAATGTTCAAATCTTAAGAAAACTAATTAAAAATTCTATTACGAATATTAAGTTTTACCAGCAGTAAACAATATGGAAACATTTGTTTTTAAAGGAAGGAGTTCTGCCCTTTTTACTCCCCACAAAAAAAAATCAAACATAGCTAATGAGTGACTGTTCCACATGTCATAAAAATCTTCCCAGTAGTTTTTGAACCAATGTGTACATTTATTCTCAAGTAAGGAGTTCTGCACCCTTTGTTTCCCTAAAAAATAAATACAACATGGCCTATTAGGTAGCAAACAAAAAAAAACGGGGGGAGAGAGAAGAACAGTTCTTCTCTCTCTCTCCCCACCCCTGTTCTTCTCTCTCTCCCCACCCCTGTTCTTCTCTCTCTCCCCACCCCTGTTCTTCTCTCTCTCCCCACCCCTGTTCTTCTCTCTCTCCCCACCCCTGTTCTTCTCTCTCTCCCCACCCCTGTTCTTCTCTCTCTCCCCACCCCTGTTCTTCTCTCTCTCTCTCCACCCCTGTTCTTCTCTCTCTCTCTCCCCACCCCTGTTCTTCTCTCTCTCTCTCCCCACCCCTGTTCTTCTCTCTCTCTCTCCCCACCCCTGTTCTTCTCTCTCTCTCTCCCCACCCCTGTTCTTCTCTCTCTCTCTCCCCACCCCTGTTCTTCTCTCTCTCTCTCCCCACCCCCGTTCTTCTCTCTCTCTCTCCCCACCCCCGTTCTTCTCTCTCTCTCCCCATCACCCCTGTTCTTCTCTCTCTCTCCCCATCACCCCTGTTCTTCTCTCTCTCTCCCCATCACCCCTGTTCTTCTCTCTCTCTCCCCATCACCCCTGTTCTTCTCTCTCTCTCCCCATCACCCCTGTTCTTCTCTCTCTCTCCCCATCACCCCTGTTCTTCTCTCTCTCTCCCCATCACCCCTGTTCTTCTCTCTCTCTCCCCATCACCCCTGTTCTTCTCTCTCTCTCTCCATCACCCCTGTTCTTCTCTCTCTCTCTCTCCATCACCCCTGTTCTTCTCTCTCTCTCTCTCCATCACCCCTGTTCTTCTCTCTCTCTCTCTCCATCACCCCTGTTCTTCTCTCTCTCTCTCTCCATCACCCCTGTTCTTCTCTCTCTCTCTCTCCATACCCCTGTTCTTCTCTCTCTCCCCACCCCTGTTCTTCTCTCTCTCCCCACCCCTGTTCTTCTCTCTCTCCCCACCCCTGTTCTTCTCTCTCTCCCCACCCCTGTTCTTCTCTCTCTCCCACCCCTGTTCTTCTCTCTCTCCCCACCCCTGTTCTTCTCTCTCTCCCCACCCCTGTTCTTCTCTCTCTCCCCACCCCTGTTCTTCTCTCTCTCCCCACCCCTGTTCTTCTCTCTCTCCCCACCCCTGTTCTTCTCTCTCCCCACCCCTGTTCTTCTCTCTCTCCCCACCCCTGTTCTTCTCTCTCTCCCCACCCCTGTTCTTCTCTCTCTCCCCACCCCTGTTCTTCTCTCTCTCCCCCACCCCGTTCTTCTCTCTCTCCCCCATCCCCGTTCTTCTCTCTCTCCCCCACCCCCGTTCTTCTCTCTCTCCCCCACCCCCGTTCTTCTCTCTCTCCCCCACCCCCGTTCTTCTCTCTCTCCCCCACCCCCGTTCTTCTCTCTCTCCCCCACCCCCGTTCTTCTCTCTCTCCCCCACCCCCGTTCTTCTCTCTCTCCCCCCACCCCCGTTCTTCTCTCTCTCCCCCACCCCCGTTCTTCTCTCTCTCCCCCACCCCCGTTCTTCTCTCTCCCCTCCCATTCACCCCCGTTCTTCTCTCTCTCCTCCCATTCACCCCCGTTCTTCTCTCTCTCCTCCCATTCACCCCCGTTCTTCTCTCTCTCCTCCCATTCACCCCCGTTCTTCTCTCTCTCCTCCCATTCACCCCCGTTCTTCTCTCTCTCCTCCCATTCACCCCCGTTCTTCTCTCTCTCCTCCCATTCACCCCCGTTCTTCTCTCTCTCCTCCCATTCACCCCCGTTCTTCTCTCTCTCCTCCCATTCACCCCCGTTCTTCTCTCTCTCTCCCATTCACCCCCGTTCTTCTCTCTCTCTCCCATTCACCCCCGTTCTTCTCTCTCTCTCCACTTCACCCCCGTTCTTCTCTCTCTCTCCACTTCACCCCCGTTCTTCTCTCTCTCTCTCCCCACCCCTGTTCTTCTCTCTCTCTCTCTCTCCCCACCCTCTTCTTCTCTCTCTCTCTCTCTCCCCACCCCTCTTCTTCTCTCTCTCTCTCTCTCCCACCCCTCTTCTTCTCTCTCTCTCTCTCTCCCCACCCCTCTTCTTCTCTCTCTCTCTCTCTCCCCACCCTCTTCTTCTCTCTCTCTCTCTCTCCCCACCCCTCTTCTTCTCTCTCTCTCTCTCTCCCCACCCCTCTTCTTCTCTCTCTCTCTCTCTCCCCACCCCTCTTCTTCTCTCTCTCTCTCCCCACCCCTCTTCTTCTCTCTCTCTCCCCACCCCTCTTCTTCTCTCTCTCTCTCTCTCTCTCCCCACTTCTCTCTCTCTCTCTCCCCACTTCTCTCTCTCTCTCTCCCCACTTCTCTCTCTCTCTCTCCCCACTTCTCTCTCTCTCTTTCCCCACTTCTCTCTCTCTCTCCCCACTTCTCTCTCTCTCTCTCCCCACTTCTCTCTCTCTCTCTCCCCACCCCTCTTCTTCTCTCTCTCTCTCTCCCCACCCCTCTTCTTCTCTCTCTCTCTCTCCCCACCCCTCTTCTTCTCTCTCTCTCTCTCCCCACCCCTCTTCTTCTCTCTCTCTCTCCCCACCCCTCTTCTTCTCTCTCTCTCTCTCCCCACCCCTCTTCTTCTCTCTCTCTCTCTCCCCACCCCTCTTCTTCTCTCTCTCTCTCTCCCCACCCCTCTTCTTCTCTCTCTCTCTCTCCCCACCCCTCTTCTTCTCTCTCTCTCTCTCCCCACCCCTCTTCTTCTC
The DNA here is from genome assembly GCA_963556195.1 of Sepiola atlantica. Lineage (NCBI taxonomy): Eukaryota > Metazoa > Mollusca > Cephalopoda > Sepiida > Sepiolidae > Sepiola > Sepiola atlantica. Next base: position 17,158,165 of record OY744547.1, on the reverse strand, counting down.
TCTCTCTCTCTCCCCACCCCTCTTCTTCTCTCTCTCTCTCTCCCCACCCCTCTTCTTCTCTCTCTCTCTCTCTCCCCACCCCTCTTCTTCTCTCTCTCTCTCTCTCCCCACCCCTCTTCTTCTCTCTCTCTCTCTCTCCCCACCCCTCTTCTTCTCTCTCTCTCTCTCCCCACCCCTCTTCTTCTCTCTCTCTCTCTCCCCACCCCTCTTCTTCTCTCTCTGTCTCTCCCCACCCCTCTTCTTCTCTCTCTCTGTCTCTCCCCACCCCTCTTCTTCTCTCTCTCTGTCTCTCCCCACCCCTCTTCTTCTCTCTCTCTCCCCACCCCTCTTCTTCTCTCTCTCTCTCTCTCCCCACCCCTCTTCTTCTCTCTCTCTCTCTCATCCCACCCCTCTTCTTCTCTCTCTCTCTCTCCCCACCCCTCTTCTTCTCTCTCTCTCTCTCCCCACCCCTCTTCTTCTCTCTCTCTCTCTCCCCACCCCTCTTCTTCTCTCTCTCTCTCTCCCCACCCCTCTTCTTCTCTCTCTCTCTCCCCACCCCTCTTCTTCTCTCTCTCTCTCTCCCCACCCCTCTTCTTCTCTCTCTCTCTCTCCCCACCCCTCTTCTTCTCTCTCTCTCTCTCTCCCCACCCCTCTTCTTCTCTCTCTCTCTCTCTCCCCACCCCTCTTCTTCTCTCTCTCTCTCTCCCCATCACCCCTCTTCTTCTCTCTCTCTCTCTCCCCATCACCCCTCTTCTTCTCTCTCTCTCTCTCTCCCCATCACCCCTGTTCTTCTCTCTCTCTCTCTCTCTCCCCCATCACCCCTGTTGTTCTTCTCTCTCTCTCTCTCTCTCCCCCCATCACCCCTGTTGTTCTCTCTCTCTCTCCCCATCACCCCTGTTCTTCTCTCTCTCTCTCTCTCCCCATCACCCCTGTTCTTCTCTCTCTCTCTCTCTCTCCCCATCACCCCTGTTCTTCTCTCTCTCTCTCTCTCCCCCATCACCCCTGTTCTTCTCTCTCTCTCTCTCTCTCCCCATCACCCCTGTTCTTCTCTCTCTCTCTCTCTCCCCATCACCCCTGTTCTTCTCTTCTCTCTCTCTCCCCATCACCCCTGTTCTTCTCTCTCTCTCTCTCTCCCCATCACCCCTCTTCTTCTCTCTCTCTCTCTCTCTCTCTCTCTCTCTCTCCCCACCCCTCTTCTTCTCTCTCTCTCTCTCTCTCTCTCCCCACCCCTCTTCTTCTTCTCTCTCTCTCTCCCCACCCCTCTTCTTCTCTCTCTCTCTCCCCACCCCTCTCTCTCTCTCCCCACCCCTGTTCTTCTCTCTCTCTCTCTCCCCATCACCCCTGTTCTTCTCTCTCTCTCTCTCCCCATCACCCCTGTTCTTCTCTCTCTCTCTCTCTCCCCATCACCCCTGTTCTTCTCTCTCTCTCTCTCTCTCCCCATCACCCCTGTTCTTCTCTCTCTCTCTCTCTCCCCATCACCCCTGTTCTTCTCTCTCTCTCTCTCTCTCCCCATCACCCTGTTCTTCTCTCTCTCTCTCTCTCCCCATCACCCCTGTTCTTCTCTCTCTCTCTCCCCATCACCCCTGTTCTTCTCTCTCTCTCTCCCCATCACCCCTGTTCTTCTCTCTCTCTCCCTCTCTCTCTCTCTCTCCCCATCACCCCTGTTCTTCTCTCTCTCTCCCTCTCTCTCTCTCTCTCCCCATCACCCCTGTTCTTCTCTCTCTCTCTCTCTCCCCATCACCCCTGTTCTTCTCTCTCTCTCTCTCTCCCCATCACCCCTGTTCTTCTCTCTCTCTCTCTCTCCCCATCACCCCTGTTCTTCTCTCTCTCTCTCTCTCTCCCCATCACCCCTGTACTTCTCTCTCTCTCTCTCTCCCCATCACCCCTGTTCTTCTCTCTCTCTCTCTCTCCCCATCACCCCTGTTCTTCTCTCTCTCTCTCTCTCCCCATCACCCCTGTTCTTCTCTCTCTCTCTCTCCCCATCACCCCTGTTCTTCTCTCTCTCTCTCTCTCCCCTCATCACCCCTGTTCTTCTCTCTCTCTCTCTCCCCATCACCCCTGTTCTTCTCTCTCTCTCTCTCTCTCCCCATCACCCCTGTTCTTCTCTCTCTCTCTCTCTCTCTCCCCATCACCCCTGTTCTTCTCTCTCTCTCTCTCTCTCCATCACCCCTGTTCTTCTCTCTCTCTCTCTCCCCATCACCCCTGTTCTTCTCTCTCTCTCTCTCTCTCTCTCCCCATCACCCCTGTTCTTCTCTCTCTCTCTCTCTCTCCCATCACCCCTGTTCTTCTCTCTCTCTCTCTCTCTCCCCATCACCCCTGTTCTTCTCTCTCTCTCTCTCTCTCTCCCCATCACCCCTGTTCTTCTCTCTCTCTCTCTCTCTCTCCCCATCATCCCTGTTCTTCTCTCTCTCTCTCTCTCTCCCCATCACCCCTGTTCTTCTCTCTCTCTCTCTCTCCCCATCACCCCTGTTCTTCTCTCTCTCTCTCTCTCCCCATCACCCCTGTTCTTCTCTCTCTCTCTCTCCCCATCACCCCTGTTCTTCTCTCTCTCTCTCTCTCCCCATCACCCCTGTTCTTCTCTCTCTCTCTCTCTCCCCATCACCCCTGTTCTTCTCTCTCTCTCTCTCTCCCCATCACCCCTGTTCTTCTCTCTCTCTCTCTCTCTCCCCATCACCCCTGTTCTTCTCTCTCTCTCTCTCCCCATCACCCCTGTTCTTCTCTCTCTCTCTCTCTCTCCCCATCACCCCTGTTCTTCTCTCTCTCTCTCTCTCTCCCCATCATCCCTGTTCTTCTCTCTCTCTCTCTCTCTCCCCACCCCTCTTCTTCTCTCTCTCTCTCTCTCTCCCCACCCCTGTTCTTCTCTCTCTCTCTCTCCCCATCACCCCTGTTCTTCTCTCTCTCTCTCTCTCCCCATCACCCCTGTTCTTCTCTCTCTCTCTCTCTCCCCATCACCCCTGTTCTTCTCTCTCTCTCTCTCTCTCCCCATCACCCCTGTTCTTCTCTCTCTCTCTCTCTCCCCATCACCCCTGTTCTTCTCTCTCTCTCTCTCTCTCCCCATCACCCTGTTCTTCTCTCTCTCTCTCTCTCCCCATCACCCCTGTTCTTCTCTCTCTCTCTCCCCATCACCCCTGTTCTTCTCTCTCTCTCTCCCCATCACCCCTGTTCTTCTCTCTCTCTCCCTCTCTCTCTCTCTCTCCCCATCACCCCTGTTCTTCTCTCTCTCTCCCTCTCTCTCTCTCTCTCCCCATCACCCCTGTTCTTCTCTCTCTCTCTCTCTCCCCATCACCCCTGTTCTTCTCTCTCTCTCTCTCTCCCCATCACCCCTGTTCTTCTCTCTCTCTCTCTCTCCCCATCACCCCTGTTCTTCTCTCTCTCTCTCTCTCTCCCCATCACCCCTGTACTTCTCTCTCTCTCTCTCTCCCCATCACCCCTGTTCTTCTCTCTCTCTCTCTCTCCCCATCACCCCTGTTCTTCTCTCTCTCTCTCTCTCCCCATCACCCCTGTTCTTCTCTCTCTCTCTCTCCCCATCACCCCTGTTCTTCTCTCTCTCTCTCTCTCCCCATCACCCCTGTTCTTCTCTCTCTCTCTCTCCCCATCACCCCTGTTCTTCTCTCTCTCTCTCTCTCTCCCCATCACCCCTGTTCTTCTCTCTCTCTCTCTCTCTCTCCCCATCACCCCTGTTCTTCTCTCTCTCTCTCTCTCTCCATCACCCCTGTTCTTCTCTCTCTCTCTCTCCCCATCACCCCTGTTCTTCTCTCTCTCTCTCTCTCTCTCTCCCCATCACCCCTGTTCTTCTCTCTCTCTCTCTCTCTCCCCATCACCCCTGTTCTTCTCTCTCTCTCTCTCTCTCCCCATCACCCCTGTTCTTCTCTCTCTCTCTCTCTCTCTCCCCATCACCCCTGTTCTTCTCTCTCTCTCTCTCTCTCTCCCCATCATCCCTGTTCTTCTCTCTCTCTCTCTCTCTCCCCATCACCCCTGTTCTTCTCTCTCTCTCTCTCTCCCCATCACCCCTGTTCTTCTCTCTCTCTCTCTCTCCCCATCACCCCTGTTCTTCTCTCTCTCTCTCTCCCCATCACCCCTGTTCTTCTCTCTCTCTCTCTCTCCCCATCACCCCTGTTCTTCTCTCTCTCTCTCTCTCCCCATCACCCCTGTTCTTCTCTCTCTCTCTCTCTCCCCATCACCCCTGTTCTTCTCTCTCTCTCTCTCTCTCCCCATCACCCCTGTTCTTCTCTCTCTCTCTCTCCCCATCACCCCTGTTCTTCTCTCTCTCTCTCTCTCTCCCCATCACCCCTGTTCTTCTCTCTCTCTCTCTCTCTCCCCATCATCCCTGTTCTTCTCTCTCTCTCTCTCTCTCCCCATCACCCCTGTTCTTCTCTCTCTCTCTCTCTCCCCATCACCCCTGTTCTTCTCTCTCTCTCTCTCTCCCCATCACCCCTGTTCTTCTCTCTCTCTCTCTCTCTCTCCCCATCACCCCTGTTCTTCTCTCTCTCTCTCTCTCTCCCCATCACCCCTGTTCTTTCTCTCTCTCTCTCTCCCCATCACCCCTGTTCTTCTCTCTCTCTCTCTCTCTCTCCCCATCACCCCTGTTCTTCTCTCTCTCTCTCTCTCTCCCCATCACCCCTGTTCTTCTCTCTCTCTCTCTCTCCCCATCACCCCTGTTCTTCTCTCTCTCTCTCTCTCCATCACCCCTGTTCTTCTCTCTCTCTCTCTCTCCCCATCACCCCTGTTCTTCTCTCTCTCTCTCCCCATCACCCCTGTTCTTCTCTCTCTCTCTCTCTCCCCATCACCCCTGTTCTTCTCTCTCTCTCTCCCCATCACCCCTGTTCTTCTCTCTCTCTCTCCCCATCACCCCTGTTCTTCTCTCTCCTCCCCCCCCCTCCCCCGCTGTTAAGTTATCACCTTTTTAATTCTTTTCAAAGAATGTTTTTTTTTTCATTCCCTTTTCTAATAAATACAAAAATGTAATCAAACTCCTTAATTTGATTACTCTTTATTGATTAATGTTTATTTAAATACTCACCTCGTGCTGCGTTCGTATGATTTTGCTTTGGCTTGGTTCCTTTTCACTGATTTTCTTTTTCTAATATAAGAATAAGATTTATCAATAGAAAGTAATATTGCTACAATTACGATGCCAAGTCGGGCTCTGATAATTGAACAATAACGGAGACGAGATGACACTTTCTATAGTTCATCTGTGCCAAGACTTTTTTCCGCTCTTTTCTTTAAATTCTTGTTCTTAAAAGTTGTTCCATCTTTCATAGAAAGTTCTTCGAGAAGCAGCCAAGATGATGCGTCTCAGCCTTTTAAGAAATTAGTCCTCCAACAGTTTATTTAATTGTTTTTCTGACGACTATTTTCTATCACTGTTGCTATGTATATTCCCATTACATTTTAGCTGAAGTAACCCTCTGGCTGCCTTCAGGTGTATTGTTAACTCGCAGACACTCCAGGTGTTGCCTGGGAATGAATGAAGACTCCTTGTACTCCTACTCCCAGCCCTGAACATTATATTGCTCTTTTATTATAATTTTCAAGAAAATAAACGTAAAACATTCTCTTTACTGTTTATGGATGCATTGCCAGCTGTCATGTAACGCTCTTCATAAAAACGAATAGAGCATTCTTTGGTATTATTATATAAACAGTAAGATTCGCACTTTCTTGCTTGTGACTATAGCGTAGTGGATAAAAGCTCGAACTGTCAAAATAACTGTTTCGATCTCAGCCTGAATCATTCGCATGTCTAGCCACACTGAAAGACTGTGATGCAGAGAAACAGTCTGTATGTGAAGGGCTATATATATATATATATATATATATATATATATATAAGAAAAAGTTTAAGTTGAGAATCAAAATCATTCAAGATATCCCCAGGAAATCAATTAATAAAAAATTCATTTTTTTAACAAATTAGATCTCATGACACTCCCAGAATATATTTAAACACTGCAGATAAAAGAATAAGCTCAATTATTAACAGGTTATGTCAAACAGAGCTTCCATATATCTTGATAGATTATAAAATTTATGACACAATTATATATATATATAATCTTTCTTTCCCCATTAAGCATATACCACTTACCAAATGTACTACTGTATCATTACATAGATCTACTCTAGAGTATTGATCACTATTGGATTTAGCATATACCACTTACCAAGTGTAATATTATTATCAATACCTCCTATGTAGCGTTTTGAGCACTTTCAAATTCAGCGTATACCACTTACCAAATGTACTGCTGTATTATTACTATTATTGTTCCCGGGTAATGCTGAGTTTGTGTGTGTGTGTGTGCATATATATATATATATATATATATATATATATATATATTACACACACATATATATAGTGAATGCTTTTATTCAAACATGTACAAGGTCTGCTACACTGGCATGTCGATGTTATCGATCTACAGCTCTCAAGAGCTGAGGTTTCATCATCCTGTGGAATTTTACCCTACCTGGATTACTATATATATATATATGCACACACAAAGACCAAAATTGTTTGTCCTTTTAACTACATTTAAGTTAATATATCCTCATAGACTGGTATCTTCTTGGCCTTCGGGGCTTGATTTCCGCCGGTCTATGGATTTGTCCTGTGCAGTTCTAGGAGGTCCACCCTCCCAGGCTTTGCCTCCCCTCTTTGGGGAGAGGTAAGTTTCAGGCTTACTGCCTGAGGCGCCCCTACCAGGGAATGCCGACGGGGCTGCCCAGGCATTTTTTGTAGGCCAAAGTACTTACCTTCTCGGGCGCTGGCTTTTCAAATCCCACTTTCCTGACCTTGTGTCACATCTTACCACTGTGAGAGGAAGATAAATAGAAGTTAATATATCTATAAACTTATTTGGTAGGAATAATACTATTCATATGAAGATCGTCCTAGGGGAATTGTATTTATTTTTAAAGAGATATCCCAACAGAGCATGAAACCTTCCACTTAAAATAGTTTACTTTAAATCAGTGCTACTCAAAATGGTTGCACATCAGCAGCAAATTTCCAAAAAATAAATGTAATAAAATAGTAAATTTCTTTTTAGTATTTTTTTTCTTTTTTTTTAACAAATTGTGTTGACCGGTAGTGTATTTACTTGTAATTTCTTTTACTTTTCTCTTTTTAAACTATGCAGGATTTTTTTTTTTTTTTTTTTTTTTTTTTTTGCCAATTGAAGATAATTCCAACCTGGACAAAGTATTTTCTGGAAAGAATTAAATCTAATTACATTTTCTTAACATGTTGCAATGATTCATAAAAAAAACCCTAACAAATCACAATCAAATATTGATTTTGTAAGAAGAAAGCTATTGATTATAAAGAAAATTTATTTCATATATTAGATTGTGTCTTGTCCTCTTTCTGGCCGTGGGCTCGAATCCTGTTATGGGTTGCAGCTATCGTTCACAAATAGATATTCAACCATGATCCTTTTTTACTGGTCGCAGAATTTGTCTTAGAATAATTCACAGATGATATCAATTACATCACCGATGCATTCTCTATAAATTGTTTTCCCTGGCAATTCGTTTATTTAGATTGTGTTTAGGGACTTTTAGCGTGAACTCTTTCGTTAGTAATTACGTCTGTAATTGACCCATATTTTATGTATCGTGTTTTATTATGTCTCTCATATGTTTGTCTTTGGCAGACTTTCTCTGTGAGAAATAAATGAATATGTAAATCCAGCCGTACCTTTATCATTACCCTTTCGTCATTCTTTTCCCTTTTATATTTCAACCTTGTATTATCCATGATAACATGTTCAACCTGGTGGCGCTTGTACTGGAGAAGCGGCTCCAACATGTTCGACGTTACACAAACGATAAAATAGTTTTTGTAAATGGGTATTTGAAAAGTTTTTCTTATCTTTGATTTTAATGAGATTTCAACTAAATGCAGCAGATTACATCGATTCCAAAGATTTGAACACATTTTGCTCATTAAAGGATTACCTTATGGATGCTGAACTTCCAAAAATTTAAATATTTTCTAAGCTCATAACTTCAGTTGTGTAATCTTGGCTCTGGTCACTTGCACTTATTAAAAGTTTTAAGTGTTTCGTCATGTACTTGTCCTGGGGTGGGTATTCGACTTAGTTTACTATGACCCTTGTTTCAGCAGTGTTGATGTGACCTAGAGACTAACCAAACCCCGATATTAGGTATCCCAAAACCAAAACTTTCTTTTCATTACATCTGAAACTTTTAATGTTGGCACATAAAACTTTGCAAAAAATAAACAATGATACAAGATTTATTTTGGTAGCTCAATTAAGCACTCAATTGGTCCCCCGATTTAAAAAAATCGGGGGACCTATGTTTTGAGGCATGTCCGTCTGTCTGTCCGGATTTTTCTCCGCAACCATCCATTGAATTTCTCTGAAATTTTGCATGAAGTTGTAACTTTGGTTAGGTTAGAAAGTGACATTCTCCGATTTTTTGAAAAAAAATATGGTAAGCCCCCAGGGGGTCAAAAGGCCCCGAAATGGCAAAAAATGATATTTTTGCCCCATAACTTTTCATCCATCCATTCAATTTCTCTGAAACTTGGCCAAAATGTGGAGGCAATTGTTCTGGATATAAAATAAGTATCGCTGACCTTGGAAAAAATCTGGTTCGCACCCCCAGGGGGTCAAAAGCCCCCTAAAATGGCAAAAAATTACCCCTTTTCTCCCATAACGTTTGATCCATCTATTCAATTTTTCTGAAACTTGGCCAAAATGTAGAGGCAATTGTTCTGGATATAAAATGAGCATCCTTGACCTCAGAAAAATTCTGGTTCGCGCACCCCGAGGGTCAAAGGGGGGTCAAAAATGCCCCAAATTGCCCAAATTTATTGCATTTTACACTCGCCACATCGAGTCACATACAGAGGGGGACCACGCATGCGCGGCTTATGATCGTTTGTTGGAAATTAGGAAATTTTCCGTCTTGTGTGCTAGTGCTCCAGAAGCCAAATTTCAGTCTATAACTAAAAAACGCAGACTATGAAAAATTTTTTTACAAATGTAACGTCATCTTGCGGTAAATGAAAATTAATCAGAATGTAAAAAATAATTTTGCTTTTCAGAATTTGTACACGTGCAAATGAACAAATTTGGGAATATAAGATGCGGCAAGTTTGGAAGTGACTACAAAATCACTTTCTCTTAATATCATTGCGAGATCAATCTCTTGTCCATCTAGCTATTTGTGAACTAGTAGGGTAGACAAGACTCTTGGTTCATCTCTGGATTACTTCTGATTGTCTTGGATATTTCCTTGCCACTAGACTTGAGAGATACCGAGTCGGATGTGCAGTTGGAGTGTTGAATACAACTATGATGATGATCTTATGAGATGAAGAGATGATTGGACAAAACTCGAAGTCTCTAATAATGGACATGCGGCAAATTCGCGGAATCTGCGCTGAGTAAGTCTGTAACGAATTCTCCTGGGGTCGTTGGTCTGTTTGTATTATCGTTATGTATAATTAACTAACACGGATAATTATTTTACTAACATCTCGTTCTTTATTCATTGTTCACATGCTGAGACAGGAGAATGGATTTGGCTTATCTATTGCTACATGCGTTTTACCTAACTCGCTTCCAAACGGACTGAGTCTAAAATGTCTCGACTTAATGACATCACATGACTGGCAGGTTTCCTACTTCCATTTTTCTGTTCCCACACATCAAACTTGACATATTGGACTCTTCTGACAATTACCACCTCTGGTTATTAATCAAACTCAACGTCATCTGATATACAATGGGAGATTGCTTCTCTATAAGCAGTTCATCTTGCAAGAATCCCGTGTTTTTTTAAAAATGGAATGAAGTCAACAAGATAGTATATCAAAGCAGTTATTTATGGTCGGTATGACCCCCTACCAAGATTAAAACCAATATAATGCTACTAAACCTTATGTCTAGAATCGTTATTCAAATTTTAATCAAAATGCATTACATGATTTTAATTCTAGAAAATACCTAAAATTTAAGGCTTAAGCTAAAAGGGTCTTAAGAAGAAATTGAAATTCAGGGAATCTTGCTCAATTTCTGTCCCATGACTATAGATTAAATTCAATGCAAATCTGAAATTTTTGAATAGTAGCATGTGGCCATATTATACCCTTACCCTAACCCCAATCCAATAAAATATTTTAAAAACTGAAATTTGGAACATAAATTAATTGCTTTCTAATACCCATTGCTAAATATAAATTTTCACAAAACGTGCATACCTCCTTTATGCCTCCTTTACATAAAACTAAAATTAAATATAGTCCACATTACCAACCCTTACGCCTAGCAGCTGTGTTCCAAAATTCATAATGATCGGTTAGTTTAGGAGTGAATCCTATATATAAGCATGTACCTACCTAAATTTATATGGAGATAAAGCCACCCCCTCCCCATGTAATTTGTAACAATAGATTAACAATTAAGAAAGATTCTCACAATTTCAATTTCTTCGGGTAATTTTAAGACGTCCTAAGATTCCCCAATTTTAACACACCCTAACCCTAAAATCCTCAGTTCTATTTCAACACACCCTAACCCTGAAATCCTAAGAAGCCCCTATTTCAACACACCCTAACCCTAACATCCTAAGAAGCCCCAATTTCAACACATCCTAAGAATCCCCAATTTCAACACACCCTAACCATAACATCCTAAGAATCCCCAATTTCAACACATCCTAACCCTAACATCCTAAGAATCCCCAATTTCAACACACCCTAACCCTAACATCCTAAGAAGCCCCTATTTCAACAAACCCTAACCATAACATCCTAAGATTCCCCAATTTCAACACACCCTAACCCGAACATCCTAAGCCCCAATTTCAACACACCCTAACCATAACATCCTAAGAAGCCCCAATTTCAACACATCCTAACCCTAACATCCTAAGAAGCCCCTATTTCAACACACTAAAGTCTTATTAATTAAAATTTTAATGAAAACCAACATGAAATAATTTCTCCCGAGCCACACCGGGTATCCTAGCTAGTTATTAAAGTATTAACTTACATACTGAACAGCACTTAAATCTGGTAGTATTGACATTAGAGTAAATAATTGATTTCTGATCACCTGCCATCAGCTGTGTATCTTGTATGCCCAAATTGTGTAATTTTAGACTTGGATAGATTTTTATCCGGCAGGCTTTATTCACGCATAAAATACTTCCTCGCTATTTCAGTTGTCGGCTCAAAACTACTTTTTTTTTCTTTCTTTTTAACTAAGATGTAAGGGGCTACTGTGGATGAGGGGCCAGATTTATCAATGAGCATCTTAAGTGAGGAGTTGAACAGCAAGATATTTGTTTACATTTGAATTTCTACATGTCGGTACAGTCAGGGAAACGGGGAGCAAGGAGAGAATTCCAAAGACAAGCGGTTCGAGGAAAGAAGCTATTAGAGTAGAAAGTCCTCCGGCATCTGGGGACTTCCACAGTGAATGGATGGGATTTAGCTGATTGCTGAATTTGTCTGATGTATTTACGTCGAGGGGGCACCAGAGCAGCAAGTTGTCGGGGCACATTCCATTAAAGGACTTGTAAAACAAGCACAGGGATGCAACACTGCGGCGATGGGGCGCTGGAGCTTGGTAGATAGTGTGGGGCCAATTAGATTACTCTTTTTTGGACCCTGCCTAGGAGGGAGACTAGTTGATGATACACCAGCTCAGATGTGACAACAATACTTCATGCATGGGTGGATGGTGGCCTTGTAAAGATATAGGATACTGGCAGGTGTGAGAAGTTTTCTAGCACAATAGTGGTAGCCCACTTTCTTTGCAGCAGCCGTGGCAGTATCTTCTATGTATTTGTTCAATTCATGTTACCCGTGAATATTAGGCCGAGGAGTTTAAATGTTGGACTCTCGGGCAGGGTGTTATTTGCCATGGCAATCAGTGGTTGAAAGGGTTTCTTATCTTCTATTATATAAAGGGCAGTTGTCTGTGTGTGTGTGTGCATGTATGTATGTCCAGCTAAAACTCAAAACTACAAAATAAACACCCACAAAGTTGGTATTTTCTTGATCAGTATTGCCCTGGAGAATAATATCTAAAATTAAGGAAAAATGATTCATTCTACGACCCTAAACTGGCACAGATTTATTTCGTCAGGGGGGAGGGTCTGTTTTCCAGCCACTAACTAAAGAGAGGTAACTCTGATTTTTTTTCAGAGTTAATTCCCTTACACCAATTCATTCATTGAGGTGTGTGTGTGTCTTGTCCAGAGAGAGGAGGGGTGGGAAGCAGGAGGGGGATAACAAAGGAGATAGATGTTACACATTTTTTTTTTTTTTTGTAGCTCTACTAGTAATTGTTAAAAGGAGCTTTGTCCTAGTAACATTAAACGTTACCATCCATTTATGCCCCTATTGAAACTACAGACATACTTAACATTATTTTGCAATTTTATTCTTAATCTGTAAGTTGGATAGTGGAATTGTTGATGTTAAATTACTTGTTGGACCATCATCTCAAGATCTAGTACAACTAGATGTTGATAATTAATTTTAGTTATTGATATTCTGGGATTACAAACTTATTTTTTCTGAAAAATTAACTCTTTTTTTGTGTTCATAGTCATATAACTTCATGCAAAATTTAATGAAAACCTAATGGAGAGCAATTAATTTTTTTTTTTTTTTTTTAACTATTAACAAAAGATTGAAATGGATGACATGTTTATGAAGAAATAGAAATGCATTACAATGGATTTTAGAAATTTTATCATCAGTCTTTTAATTATCGTGCATGATTAAAAGCAATGTCCACATCAGATGATTCCCCCCCCCCCCTCCAGACATGGCAGTCCTCACCGCAGATCTCCACTTTTGTCGATCCTGGGGGTCAGCATTCAAAAGCCTCCAGTCTCTGCGGTCTCTCTCTGCCAGCTCCCTCCAAGACAATTTTGGTCGGACAGATTTAATGCATAGTTGTTTGCACTGCTGGATCTGTCCAGGTGGCCATAGCAGCGGAGTCTTCTCTCCCTCAAGATGGGATCGTGGTCTGCAAGACCAAGTTTCCCCAGCAACTCGCTTGTAAGGAAATTTTTATTTTCAAATAGGATTTAAAGAAAATTTATTTTGTGTTATTGCATTTTTTATTAAAAGTAAATAAAAATTAAAAAATCTTTTTTTTTATAATGTTCAATTATAAAACAAATACATGCATATTAAAAGTGCTCACACAATTTTATTAATATAGAGCTTAACTTCTAGCATGTGTACTACTGTATCGGTTATCTCGCATCTTGTCGTGTTTGCTTGCAACTCCCTGGAACTAGCCTTTTTAGTTAGGGATCTGTTCTTTTTATCTAATGTCAAAAGGCTCCGAAGCATGTCATGAGGATACAGGGAGCATTCTGATTGGTTGCTGAACACTCGATTACTTTTTAATTGTAAATTAGTCATGTGACCTGGTGTTGCGGATGCTGTTGTATAATTCCCCTCTTCACTATGCTTACATAAAGGGGAAGAAAAACAGGAAAGAGAAGAACGAAACGAGTAGAGAAGGAAAGGCAGAGGTTTGACATGCCAGTAATCTATTTTGTTTTTCTTGTCGAGTATAGTACAATCTTTCTATGCCCATACTTTAGTATGTGTTCATTCTTACACAATCAGCATGAGCCTGCCACTTCCCGAGTTTATTTCACCCAAGATATTCTCGACTCCACTCTTATCATACGGACTTTTAAATTCTCTCTACTATTTTTATCTTCTGGTGTTTATAAATAAATGCATGTGTTTTGATTTGTATGAATTGCATTGTTAATTTATTTAATGTACGTTGATTCCGCTACGAATGTTTCGTAATTGTTGCTCAATGTACTGGACTAGAATAAGTAAATTATAGCAATCGTGAAATTATTTTGAGTTTTTTTATTTGCCCATCCTGTATGTCGACTCTTAAGTATTTATTTTGTTGCTGGTGTTAAGTTACGCTAATTCTTATTGTTACTATTTAAATTCTACCCCCCCCCCCTTTTTCATTACCTCTGCCAAGGTTTTCGGTCGAGTTTGTCTGTTTTTGGTTTGTGTACAGCCTAGCATCCTCATCGCTGGACTAATCGTCACTAAACATGGTAAAAAAATGGGTGATCATGGTCTAATTTAGAACTGCTTCAATTTTGAAGGTGTCGGGGTCACAGAAAAAGTGAAAGTAAAACTTGACGATAACTTTAGTTTTGCTTATCATAGAGACTCACAACTTGGCCCATACTTTAGCCAATGAAGTCCTACATGTTTATATGACCTTGATCTTGGAAAAGTTCAGTCATCAAATTTGATGTATGGATCTGATGCTCTCTGGTAACAGTAACCCCCATGCAAAATTTCCGCCTGATCAGATAACGAGTTTCCATGGCATAACTTTGGGAATACTTCATTCAGTATGGAGAAGTAAGGCTTTGGCCTATCCTTATGTTGTCAGACGGAGGTATGCAGTCTCACGACTGACTTACGTTCTTGTTTCTTGTATGTACTCGCCTAAAATAAGTACATTCTAGTAATAATGCACTGTTGTTGTTTTTTTTTTTCTCTCCCATCCTGTACGTCAACTCGTGAGTATTTCGTTTACTGATATTTAGTTATGCTAATTTTTATCGTTGCTATTTGAATTCTGCACCCGCCTCCCCTTCGGATTCATTTTCATTATAGTCATGACAGATTTGCTTGTTTGCTTTTAGAACTATTTTTCTTGTAAGTTTAACCAGTTTTAAGAGTAGATGTGTAAAAAAAAATTTAAAAAAAAAAAAAAAAAAAAATTTTTAAATTAAAAATAAATAAATAAAATAATTGTTAATGAGACGCCTGTGTTTTGGGAAACTAATGTCACTAATCTCGTTTATTTGGTCATCTATACCCAGGCGGTTTTAATAGACATAAGTCCCACCCACACACACCGCCTTGTAAATTTTAGATATTTGTAGGAAAAAAAAATATATATATATATATAACTCTGGTTATCAACAAACTGAACAAACCTTTTAAGAGAATGCAAAAGAACATTCTTTAGGAAATACATAGAAATTTTGGGTGCGACGATTTTCTGTTCATTGGTAAGTATTGGGAGTCAGTGGGTGTCGGAGCCATTTATTTATTTTATTTATTTTATTTATTTTATTCATTTATTTATTTATTTAAACCGACACAGAAAGTTTTATATTTTTCAACTGATTCCCCACCCCTAGCTATTACATATGTAATGCGGTCATTATTTTCTGTTTCTTCTATCAATGTAATTACTGTATTCTAAGTGGTATTGCGACTGACTTTATATTCTGATCAAGTCTATTACCAATCAGTAACCTTGGACGTTTTCATCAATATTAATATATAAACATGTTGCTTTCTTTATCAAACAGCCATTTGCAATGATTATATAATAAGTAATGGGGATGCGCTGTTTTTTTTTGGGGGGGGGGGTGATTATTTAGATGTCATCTACCAACTTTGTGTTTTTCTTTGTCTTTTGCAAAAAAAACAAAAGAAAGAAATGTGTTCGTAAATATCAAAAACAAAACCTTCTGATGAGATATGAATAATCACAGTGCACCAATTGTAAAGGAACCATTGAATCCAATTATACATCCTTCTATGCGATGCAGAATAACGAATCGGAGTCAAAACATGAAAAACGATGATAAATAACAAAAAAAAAACGGATGTTCGCAAAATGTGCCCGTTAAATTTACGCATTTAACGACGGAAATGCAATTTCAAACATTAACGTGATGGACCGACGGAAATGTTATTTCAAGATCAAGTGATGAAAATGCCGTTTCTAGCTTAAGTGTGATGGACCAACGAAAATACTGTTTCAAACTCAGATGTGATGGACTGACAAAAATTGTTATTTTCAGCCTTAGTGCGCTAGACAGAGAGATGAAAATGCTATTCCAACGCCAGTGTGCCAGACGGACGGATGAAAATGCTATTTCCAGATCAGATCTAGTGCGCTAGACGGACGGATGAAAATGCTATTTCCAGATCTAGTGCGCCAGACGGACAGATGAAAATGCTATTTCCAAGTCTAGTGCGCCAGACAGACGGATGAAAATGCTATTTCCAGCTCTAGTGCGCCAGACGGACGGATGAAAATGCTATTTCCAGCTCTAGTGCGCCAGACGGACGGATGAAAATGCTATTTCCAGCTCTAGTGCGCCAGACGGACGGATGAAAATGCTATTTCCAGCTCTAGTGCGCCAGACGGACGGATGAAAATGCTATTTCCAGCTCTAGTGCGCCAGACGGACGGATGAAAATGCTATTTCCAGCTCTAGTGCGCCAGACGGACGGATGAAAATGCTATTTCCAGATCAGGTCTAGTGCGCCAGACGGACGGATGAAAATGCTATTTCCAGATCAGGTCTAGTGCGCTAGACGGACGGATGAAAATGCTATTTCCAGATCTAGTGTGCTAGACGGACAGATGAAAATGCTATTTCCAGATCTAGTGCGCTAGACGGATGTATGAAAATGCTATTTCCAGATCTAGTGCGCTAGACGGACGTATGAAAATGCTATTTCCAGATCTAGTGCGCTAGACGGACGTATGAAAATGCTATTTCCAGATCTAGTGTTTCGTGACTGACAAAGCCTCTTGTAGAAATACTTGGATGCATTTTAAATGTATCCATTGAATTTGGGCATTTAGTGATGAAAATGCTATTTCCACCGTAAACAGACGAAGTCACTCGTAGCAATGCGAGGACATGTTTTAAATCTATTGATCCTTGAAAATATAATTATTTATTTCTTTTCCTGTGAATTCTATCGCGTCTTTCATTAATGCCGAGCTTTCGTGTTTTATGCGATCCCATTCCACCATCTCCTCTTTTATTAATTGTCATGTTCTCTCTCAAATACTGCACCAAAAAACGAATTATTAATCTGGTAAACTATCGACCAATCCTACTACTACAAAAGTATTGATTTTTTTTTTTTTTTTTTTTTTTTTTTTTTTTTTTTTAAGTATGTATCAATAATATTGCTTAACCGGGTTTTTGGGGTTAAAAATAGTATTTAAAAAAATCTTATTTTATCCTTGCTGTATTCCTATATTTAGATGTATCAACTCCTCTCCAGAAGAGGCTCCTCAATTCGTCTGCATCCCCATGCATCCCTAGAAGAAGCTCTGTCTAACAGTCTCACGTTTTAAATAGCATTTTTGTCAGTTTGTAATATCATTTTCATTATGGAACACGCCGATTGAATGAATATCTGTTCTTGCTTGTTGCATTTGTTATTTTGTCTAAGCCAGGTGGTGAAAGTTAAATGCAGATTTAATACTAGTCGTACCTACTCGGCATTGCCCGGTAGTGTATATACTTGTAATTTAAAAAAAAAAAAAAAAAAAAAAAAAAAAAATTTTTTTTTGTTCCAGTCAAATGGAAGTAACTCTATGGATGCATAAAATTACGCATGGCGACCATTTGAAAATAATTCTGACCGGATGAAGTATTTTCTGGCAGGAATTAAGAGATTTACATGGGAAAACACATGAGTAAAAGTAAACAAAAAAAAAAAAAAAAAAAAAAATTTAAATGCATTTTTTTAATTATTTTTTTTTTATGATTCACCTATTATCAATGCCAACAGGTTAATGCGATAGGTAGATCGTTAGTTGAACGATGAAGAATATTCTAAGAAAATCAAAACTGATAAATGGAATAAACAAAATTCGATTACTTACGGGGACTGTTTATGACAAGTATTTGTTGATATTAGATTTGAAGACAATCATGTTGTAGTCTACAGAGAAGCAGTTCCATGGTTATGTGTTCCACAGACTGGAATCACTATAAACTGAATTTTTCTGTGTATATTATAATATGCTTGCTTTATTGGATTCATATCTTGTACTATAAGAGTTTGATTAACGTTAACATGCCGTGAGATAGAATTTGATTCTATGTTTGACTATCGTTTTGATTGTCAGCAAATGGGAATTTATTTGTGATAGTTATGTTAAAATATGCTTAAAAAAAATGTTACCATCGTTTGATTGATATTAGAATGTTTATCTCCAGCTGTTCACCGAGACAGATAAAATATAGTTTTTATTTTAAAACGTGCAATTACGAATGCTTTCATTATGCCAGAAAAGCTATCGAATTCTACTTAGATTTTACGCATACAAAATACCAAAACCTCAAAAATGATTTAAAAATAACATGGTCCCTCGATGAAATAAACATCATACCGGTTGTAGTGGGGGCAACTGGTCTAGTGAAAAAAAAAAATCTAAGAAAATACTTAGAAACAATCCCGGGAAGACCAAACTGTAGGGAAGTACAGATAGCAGCCCTAAAAGGAACAACATCTATCCTTAAGAGAGCCCTCGGATATAAATTTTACTCATAGGGAAATCAAGTGTTAGCCTCAAGAGGGGGCTCATTGATCTATTTAGATAAACTAGATTAAAATGATAAAAAAACAGCAAATAGACACAGTCAATCCACACAATCGTGATGACTGGAGACTTAGCATAAGGACAGCCAAACAGTGTTGAACCTCTGTTGAAGGGAACAGATGATAAACCTGGATAGTAGGTGTAAGAGTGAGTGAGTGATTGTCTCCGTATAAGATGTTGGTCAAAAAAGCTAAGGTTTTGTACATATTTTATTATATATATATATATAATCTCCCTCTAATCAATATACCATGCTTGTTTATCGTTTTATTGGTCAGTGCGAGACTGGCTACGTGGGGCGTACCATTTAGAGCTTAGAGTAAGAACTTTCCAACATATCTCTCTTTCAATAAGTAGGCACAGACAGTGGACGACATCCGGGCGTTCATAAGCCCATGAGTCGACCATTGGCGACCATTTATTGCAGTGTCAAGTTTACACAGAGCTCGTTTGAAAAATCATCTAAAAGTACTCGAAGCGGTTGTTATAACTTATGACAACTGTCTCTGTGCAAACAAAGAGTACACCCACAATTTGGAGCTTATGGGTGTTTGTTAAGAATGTCTTTCCTCCCTTTTTTTTTGCTCTCCTTTCTTTTACCCTCGATAATTATTTATGGTCTTCCCCTTTGTCGACGGCTGCCTTGAAAACAGTCGACTGACATATATCTTGGAGTTTTTTTCTTTTGTCCCCTTTTCTCTTGTTTTTTTCTTGTCCCCTTTTCTCTTGTTTTTTTCTTGTCCCCTTTTCTCTTGTTTTTTTCTTGTCCCCTTTTCTCTTGTTTTTTTCTTGTCCCCTTTTCTCTTGTTTTTTTCTTGTCCCCTTTTCTCTTGTTTTTTTTCTTGTCCCCTTTTCTCTTGTTTTTTTCTTGTCCCCTTTTCTCTTAATTTTCTTTTGTCCCCTTTTCTCTTAATTTTCTTTTGTCCCCTTTTCTCTTTTCTTTTGTCCCCTTTTCTCTTTTCTTTTGTCCCCTTTTCTCTTTTCTTTTGTCCCCTTTTCTCTTTTGTCCCCTTTTCTCTTTTCTTTTGTCCCCTTTTCTCTTTTTAAATGCATCTGGGGGGGTAGAGAAAAAAAATTAAGTGATCCTCTTTGTTTCCCCTTGTGATCGTCTGTTCCTCGTTTATAATATAAATTAAAATAAAACGACCATTAATATTATTTGAATGTTTATTAAAATTCTGTATCTTAGGAGTAAAAAGAATTGACTGACTTTAATGTTGTAATCAAGTTGTTTTGTGAAATAGCAATTTTTAACAAAGTTTGTTTTTAGTACCTGATGCTAATCTATTAATAGTAAAGAACAAATAATAATGTGTAATTCATGTGGAAGCAAGAAACACACACACACACACACACACACTTGAAGTTGCATATATATTTATTTTTGAAGAACTCAAGGGAGAGAACTCAGTATAATTGTGCACAATAACTTCCTTTTAATTCGTTTCAGTGAGTAAGGGAAAATGGCTCCACTATCAGTTTTCTTAGCTGCAATAAATATTTTCAGAAAAAAAAACTGAAGTGAAATCAAATATATTCATGCTAACAACATAATGAATGGAAAACGAAAAAATAAGCTAGTCGGAATCAAGTATTTATATGTCAAACAGATGGGTATTTAGGTCTGACTTTGAAAATATAACAAGATAACTTTATTTATGTTAGGAATAATGAAAAGTTATAGTTCCTGTCTGTTTTGTGTGTTCACAAACTCCTAAGGTTTTGGAGATAGACTTCTATAACCATACGTATTCTGAAACTGTTACCCAAGGTAGCATAAATATATTTCATTTTGATCAAAGGGGATACAATATTATGATGGGAGTGTGCGTTTGTGATTAACATCCATAAAAATAAGTTTTATTTTATTTACAACTTGAAAATGTTACTAATTTAAAACAAAATACAATAAAAGGATTTGGGGTTTAGAGCAGGAATACACAGTGGGGGGGGGGGGCTTCTTTATTCTTAGGGAAACATCAGGTGTACCTCAAGTGGGTTAAAGACAATTTACCAAAATTATTTTAATTAATGTCACTTTACTTACAGTCCCTCAATCAATGTTGAGTAAATCCTTGGGCCCAACTCCCAAAATCGAATATTATAAAATGTTAAAATAAGAATAGAAAAGGTAATATGGTGTTATGGGCATGGCACAAAAGCACATAGGGTTGCTCATTCAATCCCGGACAGCGTTAGGTCTTCCTGCTAGTATACTCATGTGATGCCCACTATGCTTCTCTATAAAATTGAGCCTATTCCATTATGACGTATGAAATTTTAAAAATATTTATTTAACTACTAGTTTAATTTATGGAGGTGGGTGAGTTAACTAGTTTTTGATAACGGTTATTTTTCATTCGTCTGTCTTTTCTTCTTCTTCATCCGGTTTTGGTATTTAGGATGCTATGAGTGTCCCGGATTCTGGGGTGGAATACACCAGGCAACATCTCACACCTGCTCTTCATGCAGTCTGATTCGCTCCCTAGTTGCCAGAGATATACGGACTATTGTGGAATTAATGCAAGAAGTGGTACGCTCTACATATATTTGAATCGCCTGAGATGCCGAGTGGACAAGGCATCCGTAATCCCACCAATACCAAGTTTCTGATGAACCACAATTAATAGGAGACTTTCTTCTAGTTTGCAGCCACTTTATTTATAGTCCCTAAATCAATGCTGAGTATTGATTTTACTCCTCTCCAGGAGTTAGGCACAAGGCCAGTTTTTATCTTACTCCCACAAGTAAGATGTGACCCAAGGTCGGGTCGGGGAAAGTGGGGTTTAAAAATTGCCTGGGCAGCCCCGTCGGCATTCCCAGGTAGGGGCGCCTCAGACAGTAAGCAATAAACTTACTCCTCCCCAAAGAGGGGAGGTTGACCGGCGTAAATCAAGACCCGAAGGCCAAGACAATACCAGTATGGGGTGCAGTATCCATCGGAACAGATACTACACTTTGATCTTAGCCAAAAGGCCAGGAACCATGCTGAGTAGATATTTGGGCCCAACTCCTAAAATTGAATATTATAAAATGTAAAAATTAGAATAGAAAAGGTAATATAGTGTTATGGGCAGAAAAGCACATAGGGTTCCTCATTAAATGCCGGGCAATGTTAAGTGCTCCTGCTAGTACTTGAACTATGACTGCAAATGCTACTTTCTCAGGTGTTGTGTATTTGATAATAATAATATTTACCTTGCTCTGACCGGATAATTTATAAATGGAAACTATTTGTAGATTTTATGCATTTAATCAATACTCGAGTCGCAACTCTTTTCTGTCGACTTTGTGAGTCTGGTTGGTTTTCCTTCGTTCAATCAAGTTTCTTCTTGGCTTTCATTCAACCCTTTTTATTTTCCGCATTTCTTGATCCGTATAGAACGTATATATTTTTTTTATTTATCAATGAATTGCCAACAAGATCTCTTAGATTGTCGAACACTTTCATCGATGGAAAATGATAATTTGAAATATTAACACTCATAATTGAGTAAGAAATGTGTCGGCCATGTTAAATAGGGTAGACCTGTTTCTACAACGAAATTAAAATGCAATATGCTTAAAGCTTCAGTAAGCCATCACTCGGCGATGAAACGGCGTAGACGAAGCTTACGAATTATTACATTGTAGTCATGCAACCACGTGATGTTAGTAGTTGAATATTTATCTCCTCCCACGGCGGGAAGATGTGACTCGAAGGTCAGAAAGTGGGATTTGAAACCAGCACTCTAGAGGAAGAGCACTCTGGCTGAACAAAAATTACTTGGGCAGCCCCGCAAGCATTTCTTGGTAGGGGCACCTCAGGTGATTAGCAATAAACTAACCCCTTCTCAAAGGGCGAAAAGGTAAAGCCTGGGGAAGTAGACCCCCTAGAACTGCACAGGACCATACCTCACACCGACAGAACTAGGCACACCAGAATGCTCAAGACTCTGTCAGTCTGATTTAGGTATGAACCTCCACACCGAAGGGCGGCTGGTAGCATAAATAGGAATGAATATTGTGTGTTCATATATTTGATGAATCGTAGAGACTGAAATATGTCTGTGGATAACTATAGATATATATGCTCCCCTATGGGTGGAGCACTCTGGTCGAGGAAATGATAGTTTCCACTTAGCGTAAAAGCAGTTCTGTTCTGTAAAAAGAACTGAGTACTTTCGGTTATCAGTATCATTAAAAAAAAAATGTAAATGAATATTTTCATTTAAATACGATATAATTTCTCCCACTTTTTTTTTGTTCTTTTCTGAAACTGCATTAATGAATCTTCTAACAATGTGAGTTTTGTTAATTGATTTTTTTTTCTTTTGTTTTCTTCTGGACCATTTTGGACTTCCGAACAGTCGCACGTATGGAAATTCCAAGATATATAACACTATATTTGGTTGTTTATGTGTAGACGAAACTGTCTCCAGATGCCGGAGAGCCTTCTACTCCAATAGCTTCTTTCCTCGTGCTGCTGGCCTCTGGAACTACCTCCCTGCTCCCTGTTTCCCTGACAGTACCGACATGCAGAAGTTTAAAACTAATGTAAACAGACACCTCGCTACACTGCTCCCAACTTGGGGTGACACCCAAAACCCACACCGAAATTTTCAGTAACCCTTTACGTCTACAGTGGCGGGCGGCCTGCCTTGTTTGGGGTGAAATATGTTAAAAATATATATATATATATATATATGAGAGAGAGAGAGATAGAGGTGTGTAGAGAGATAGAGATAATAACATTACCACTTGTGTGTTTTTCACTTCTATGTGACTTTATATTTATTTGCTACCAACATCGCCCAGGGTCCTAATTTCCACAAATTATGTAGATTTAAAAAAAAAAAAAAAAATTAAACTATTTAATTTACGATTATGCTTAAGTTCATTTTAGAACAGAATCAGTAAAATTATTTGTCTCCACGTGAGATTCGAACTCATAACCTTTGCCTCTAAGTACGACGTGTTAACCAATTGAGCAAACAAATCAGTTCTATATCTCGGTCGTGTTAGTTAAAACTAAAAAAGGGCGGCATTCTTTCTGTCTTCCCTTTCCCTCTGTCAGCCAAAAGAAAAAGTAAGCAAAAGGGACAAATGAAGACTTCCTTTCCCTCTTTTTCACAGGTTAATAACCAAATATTTATCTGTTAAATTAGTACCCGGTGATTTGTGTAGCAGTATCAGGACGTACAACTGTGAGGGTGAAAACTCTACAGCCTTTTATCTATGACTAATATAAATAAAATATTGATCAGGACTAAATATATACCACACAATGTGTAGGTCATCATCATCATCATCATCATCAACCGGTTTATTTGTTGAATCAGGCCACAATTAATCCTCTGATGAGGGTGGGGCCTGATTGTCTAGTCTCGAAATCTAAGTCTTCCTCTCCACTCCTGTCTTTGGCAAGGCTTGATGGAATCCATAGGCCCTGAAGATCCACGCATCCTGGAATCTACGAAGCCCAAGACATTACCAGCAGCATTAGTGCTACTGGCACTGCCTTTCTTTTTTCCTGCTGTATTTCGACTAGACATTGTATTTAAGGCAATTTTACGGCTGGATGCCTATCCTTTACCAACTTGAACACTTTTGGCAGTCCAAGACCTCCACTAGGTGTAGATAGGAAATAAGAAACTATATAAAACAAGAGATAATTTAATACAGAATCTAGATTCGATATTTTGTTTGTTATGAAACTTTGTCAAAAATAGCTTTAATGAAACAGAGTTGGATAAGATATACAAACATTTTGAAAGTTGTAATGACATTATTTCAATTGAGGCTGTATATTAGTTTGATCTTTCTTCTGTTTCACGTAAACACTGGAAAGATATCGAATGTAACATATTCTTCAGTCAGTGTTTTGATAGTATAACACTATGATAACCTCTAATGTATAGTGTCAATTAAAATAATAAAAAATGTATATGCTCTAGCAAAAGTAATTGAGCACTCTGGTTTTCATATAACACTAAATTACACTTTTATATATATTTGAATAATATAACGATAATTATTTTATATTAGATCCTATCACGGTAGGGAGATGTTCAATATTGGAGATAGAGCATTGTTATAGGAAATATTGAAAATGAAATTAATTAGGATTTTTTTTCCTTCTGAGGATAAGAGTAATTTTTTTTGAAAATCCATGGATTAAAGGTCATTTTATTATATTCCTTGTTTGAACATCTGATTATGATAAACTTGTAAATCGTGTAACTTTACTTTTCTTTCATCATTTCAATGGCACAAAACAAACAAAAATATTATTCAAATTGTAACAGATTTGTTTAATTAAGATGTCCAGAGGCTGAGTTTATTGGGTTTTTTTTGTGTTGTTTTTTTTTATCTTCCTCCCACAGCGGTAAGATGTGACACAAGGTCGGGAAAGTGAGATTTGAAAAGCCAATGCCCGAGAAGATGAGCATTCTGGCCTACAAAAAAAAATGTCTGGGCAGCCTAGAACTGCACAGGACAAACCCACAGACCGGCGGAATCAAGACCCGAAGGCCAAGACGATACCGGTCTATAGGGTGTAGTATCCATCAGAACAGATATTACACTTTGATACTGGCCAAAAGGCCAAGATTTTTGTTATTCTCGGAAATTACAGAATAGCAAATTATCTTTCAGACAAAAATTCTTGTAAATTACTATAAAAAAAAAAAGAAAGTCCATATTTTAGTAAGAATTTTCAATTGTTTGAAAATTATGTAGAAATACATACAAGGAAGATGGAATAATTAAAAAAACTAAAAAAAACAAAACTTTTTAGTAGGTTAAATTATCTCATTTGGGGAGCAGCAGCGATTTCTTGATTTTCATTTTTGTTAGGCAACCATAAGTTATAACAAATTTAATCCAGTAATGCTAAAAATGTCAATGTGCAGAATAAGTTCTATTTTGAGAAACTTAGCCCAAAAACAAGATTCAATCGATCAAGCAGGTCGGTAAAAAAATCTGGACATCTTAATTTAGATGTCCAGATTTTTTTACCGACAAATCTCTTTTCAAATTTGAATAATATTTTTATTTCTTTTAGGCTTCTTTTTTTGTTTGTTTTTTAACTACTATACTCCATTTGTAATATTGAGCATTCCCTGTCATTAAGTTTTTTTTTTCTTCGGTATATGAGAAACTGCCTTCTCTTATATCCTTGATGATATTAATAATTATAAATTTAACAAAAAAAGAGGGGTTTTCTTGTCTGAAGGGTTATCCTTTTTTTATGAGCACTGATGATCTCTCTTCAAGAAAAACAAATGTCTTATACGTTTCGAACATTACATATATCTTGGTGGTAGGCCGAAACAATTGTATACGAATAAAAAGCGATTTTTTTTTGGTGAATTTATGAGAATCTGTTCCCTATATTTTTTTTTTTTTTTTTTTTTTTTTTTTTTTAATGGAAATCGCTCCAGACAAGGCATGAAGCCACTTGGTATAAGGAGCTAACAAGAACAAATATGATTATCGCAAAGACAAAAGCACAAAACTCTTAAATGTTATGCTCTATTTGTAATATCGAGCATTCCCCGTCGTATTAGTTTTTTTCTTCGGTATATGAGAAATTGCGTTGATATAACTATTTTTAAGTAGAAAAAAAAATCCTAATAAAATCAAAGCTGTTTTTTAAAAACCAGCATCAGTGTAACTTTGATCATTTTCATGAAAACCTACCATCTGACACTATAGTGGCTGTCATCGGTGATACTGAACATCGTACATTTAGAAGCAACTAGTTTAATG
The DNA here is from genome assembly GCA_963556195.1 of Sepiola atlantica. Taxonomy (NCBI): domain Eukaryota; kingdom Metazoa; phylum Mollusca; class Cephalopoda; order Sepiida; family Sepiolidae; genus Sepiola; species Sepiola atlantica. The sequence continues at coordinate 17,132,000 of OY744547.1, read as the reverse complement.
GTTTAAGCAAATCTATTTTGCTATTTATATATAAACTTTTTTTTTATTCATTCTTTAAAATTACCCAGGTCCGTTGAAAGCTTCGATTCATTAATAACATAATGTAGAAAGTGGACCTTGAGTTTAATTTCGGCAGCTTCGTAACTCTCGCTTCCCTTATTTTGTCCTTTAGTCCTCACAATCCATGAGCGATGTTTCTGACAAAGGGAGAAGAATTGCTGTTTTCTTGGTCGGGATCTATCCATATAACGCTTATCGTTGGCAAGTTTTTGACCTTGAAGTAATAGTTTTTTTTGTTTTTTTTTAGCTTCTTACATCAAGTGGCTTCATGCTTTGTCTGGAGCGATTTCCATTAAAAAAATAGCTTTCCTAGGACTGCTTGTCTTTGGAATTCCCTCTCTGCTCCCTCTTTCCCCCGACTGTACCTACATGCAGAAATTTAAATGTAATATGAACAAACGTCTTTCTGCACAACTCACCATTTAGGATATCCCTTATAAATCTGGTCCCTTGCGTCTCTGGCAATATGCCTTGTTTGGAGTGAGTTAAAGTAACAATATATAAATTTAGGACAATATTTAGATACACCTTTTCAAATCAGGAAATAAATAGCTTTATTGTATAAGTTCGTCTTTTAAAATGAAAGAAATAATTTAAAATTATTTAAAAAAAAAAAAAAAAAAAAAAAAAAAAAAAAAAGTTATTGAAATATGCACGGCTACACTATATTGTGATGCTTTACCCTCCTCCCTCCATCTCCTGCATTTCTAAAGAGGTTTTTATTGAATTCCTTCGTTCTGTTGAGTTCAGCTTCAATAACATTATGTATTGGCGGATCGATGGAGTTGCTATGGAGAGCTTGTTAGCTATGGAGAATTCCTTGCCGAAATTTTTGTAGGGTTCCATGAGCAGGATCTCTTTTCCACTCCATATAATCCGGAGTGTTATTTCCCTTATGTGGATGATGATTTTTGTATTTTTGATAATGAGGAAAATGTGAATAGATTTTTTTATGTAGCTGAACAATGTTCATCCCTCTTTAGGGGTCACATGTGAGAAAGAGTTGAAAGATCCAGAGATTTTCTCATGACTGTTTACCGCAAACAGTCTTTTTTTTTTTTTGTCTCTTATGATCAATGGAATTTGTTTTTACCCTAGACCCCCATAAGATCAACCTTATCGGGGACCCTTAGACACACATTTGATGCTTTTTTTTCTGAGAGTAAATTGGATTCAGTTTTCATGCCAACTGTTATCTGTTTATTCTGAGGGTTATCCGGTTATCTGTTGAATATCATTCGTAAAAGTATCGAGCAGGGATATGAGTTCTCCGCTTTTTACTGGAATTTCGTTTTTTTGTAATTCATAAAAAATGGAATTACCCTTTTTTTTCTTTTTTTTTTTTTAATAAGAAACGGCCAAATCGCTAGGGCTTTATGTCCTTATTTTTTCTCATTTGGCTCGATTTTCTTTCTCTCTCTTTCTTCCTCTCTTCCTCTCCATCTTTCTTTCTCTTTTCCTGTTTTTTCTTTCTACCTCTTTCCGTCACGTTTTGTCTTGCCTTGCTTTGCCTCCCTTCCCCCTCTTTTCGAAAATTTTGATGTTTGCCATACTTTTAAATGATTCATCTGTAGGGGAGGTAGAATACATTTTTAATCAATTAATATCTTCCCGTTTCCTTTAAAATATCTCGGTATGAATAAAAAAAATGTATTGTAGATTAACCCCCTTCGCTATCCCCCCCCCCCCCAAATTAAGATTCTACTTTTTATTCAGACGATTATGAGAGAACACCCGGCACCCCTTTCAGAAATTAATCTCGATTTCAGATTTTATTTTGTGCCATTGTCCACTCACATCCCTGATTAAATTAACATTTCATTATCGTTATTTCCTGGTCCCTGTTCGTAACACATTCACAGCAAAAACACGTCTTACTACCACCACTGCAAAGAACTTTCCTTTTTTCCTCCGTGTGCCTAACATCAAACGGAATTTTCATGGACAGAATTTCTTTCAGAGAAATCCCATCTATAAGACACGTTGCCACAAGATTGCTTACCTATGGGTTACAACATGGTCATCTTCAAATCTAATGTCAATGAACACTAGTCATAAATCATCCTCATAAGTTATCAAATTTTATTCGTTACATTCATTTTATTTCATCATTCAACTGTCAATCTATCCATCTCATTAACCTCTATCCTTGAGTGGCTTTTAGCCTTTAAGTAGTGACTCATTAGTAAAAGAAATTAAAAAATAAAAAATACTAATTTTTAGGTGAAATCGAAACCATCATTAAAGATGGCATCGATTTTGTACATTCCAAGTAAGGAGTGAAGGGGGGTATTGATTTACTCCTCTCCAGGAGTTAGGCACAAGGCCAGTTTTTATCTTACTCCCACAAGTAAGATGTGACCAAGGTCGGGTCGGGAAAGTGAGGTTTAAAAATTGCCTGGGCAGCCCCGTCGACATTCCCCAGTAGGGGCGCCTCAGACAGTAAGCAATAAACTTACTCCTCCCCAAAGAGGGGAGGCAAAGCCTGGGAGGGTGGACCTCCTAGAACTGCACAGGACAGACCCATAGACTGGCGTAAATCAAGCCCCGAAGGCCAAGACAATACCAGTCTATGGGGTGCAGTATCCATAGGAACAGATACTACACTTTGATCTTGGCCAAATACTTTCGGCAACATCGTACTCCTCACTTTCCTTATTTTGTCCTTTAGTCCTCACATTCCACGAGCGATGTTTCTGACAAAGGGGGAAGAATTGCTGTTTTCTGGGTCAAAATCTATCCATCTGACATTTATCGTTAGCTAGTTTTTGACCTTGAAGTAGCTACTACTACATCACATCAAGTGGCTTAATACCTTGTCTGGAGCGATTTCCATTAAAAATAAACAAATAAAATAAAAAGTGACAAAAATAAGAATGAAAGTTATATACAATGGCATTTTAACTTTGACAGTCAATGGGCTTTAATAGCCTAATTGGTCAGACATGACAGCTGTCACTTTAATACCAGGAATAAAGCAAATTACTTGAGGCTTATTCTTTATTTTGTTCCACACCAGTACAGCCATCAGAGGTCTGTTGATGCTAACTCCTTGAGTGGATCCCTCAAAGATTTAAGTACAAGTCCTAGTACTGAGAAATATTATACACGCCACTGATGGTCATGTTCCAAGTTGTGCTGAAAACCAATTGAATTTAACTTGAAAAAGAGGGGGAGGGGCCGAATATTAATAATTGCCAATGCTTCAGCTTAGAATAAATTCAAGATATTCTTGCTTATAGTAGGATATATATATATATATATATATATATATATATATATGTATATATATATATATATATATATGTATATGTATATCGTGTTTGTAATTAAAATATCTTATAAAATTACTTTTAATATAACTTACACTATTTTCTTTATCCAGGAATTTACTTGAAATTTAAAATTAGATCAATTTATTTCTAAAAAGTATTGGAAATGTATTCTATGATTATAACTTACTTGTACGCACGCGTGTGTGTATATATTATATATATATTGAAATCTTGCAAGATAACCTATATATATATATATATATATGTGTATCGAGGCGGCATTTTTTCTTTAAGACACGTATTATTAAAAATAACCGACAATTTTTGTCATTATTCCACTGACGTTTGTCATTATTCCACTGACGATGGACTCAGACGGGTCAGAAAGTACTCTGGACCAACATGTACACTATGGCAGTTTCATCAGCCAATTTCCTTCCGAGATTAAGATTTTAATCCGGAAAATTGAAGGGATCAACACTAAAATAGCCAGACAAAAATTGTCGGTTATTTTTAATAATATATATATATATATATGTGTGTGTGTGTGTGTATTAGTAGTATGAAAATATATTTATAGCAAGGAAGCTACCTAGAAAAGTTCATGTTTCATTCCCAAAGAAAATCATCAGGCTAAATGTGTGGATGTATGTTTTGTGATTGCTTACTCTAGCTAACTAACCAATCAGATTTGTTGGTTATATTACCCACTCATGAGCTATTATTTCTAATGGCCAAACACCTCAATTAGAAATAAATAATAGAAATTTATATACACAATATATTACATTGCCTTATAATATTATTTGTATATTTACTTGAAATAATTTAAGTTTACAAGTGAGAAAAGAAAAATTGTTTCAAAATGACCCCTCCCCCCTCTTATTTAATGTGTTTTATAAAACACGTTAAATAAGATTTGATGGGGGTGGGGGTCCAAAAACAGTAAACAGGAATATTCCATCACCTTTTACACGTGAAACATCCTGAATTATTGCATTGAAACAATTCAAATAAAAACTGAACTGCAACAGAATCAACATTGGACTATTAACTCTCGTAGGCATGAAACCCAGTGTAATCTGTAGAGTGAGTTGTAACATTCATATATCAACATATTTAACATTAATAGGATTTTGTTAAAGTTTTCTTTTCCAAATGAGCTATACTTGAATAAGTCACATTAGTTCTATGATCCTTTCAGTACTATTTCGACTCGGTATTATGTAGGAATTTCTTTTAAATTTAAGATTGATTTTTTTTTTTTTTTTTTTAAATATTAAATTAGTATTTGTAATATTTCTAAATGATAATTATTTCTACTTTTTAAAATGTGTATACTAATACATTTTAAAGCTGAAATAATTATAATCTAAGGATGCTTGTTCAATGTAAAAATCATCCACTCTATAAAAAAGACCAATGTGTATTTATTTTTATATAAATCCGTCTTGTCACACAAAGGTTAACAAGCAAAAAAGAAAAAAAAAAAAAACATTTTCTAGCCCTCAGACGAAACGATTTAAAGTGGTTAGAGGAAGCAAGATAGCAAGTCAGACAACTCTCGCCGTCTGAAATGAATTTTGGAAAGAAATCCTCCACTTTATTTAAAGTCAGCGGTGGATGTTTGATTAGGGCATCAGAAATGATTAACTTATCTATGAAAAATTAAGTTAGTGATGTAATCCTATGATTTTTTTTATATGGATATTAGTGCAAACACTGACGAAGCATTTTTTTTTTTTACGGAGGGTTTACACTAGTATATAATAATTTATCGTGAAAAATATCGATCACCCCATTTTCACAAGTATTTAAAAAAAAAAAAAAAATTAAATTTTTTTAAATTAAAAATTTCCTAACTCACTACTTAATATATAATTGCAAAGTAAAATTTATTTATCATTTAATAAAAAAAATTATCACCGTGCTCATCTTTACAAAAATAAAAAATTTGATAAATTATTTTTTTTTATGACTTGGAATATTTGCCTCATTTTCATCCATTTATTTAAATTATCGGAATAAATCCATTTAATAGCCATCTACTCAGTCACTCATTTATAATAATGTGAGCAATAAAGCACCACTAATCACTTAGCAAATATTATGAAACTCAAAAATGATCGTTCCTTTTTATAAAAGAAAAATGGAAAAGCCGAAGACTACTTCTTGTGTCTTCCACCAATTGGCTTTTTCGTGTCTGTTCCGTCTCCGATCGAGTGTCTGCATTACTACAATTTAAACGTCTGTAAGGCTTGTCTGACTGTTTCTGCCTCTGCCGCCTTCTCGCCACTTCCCAATACTTTATATCGATTGGTTTGCCTGGCATTCAACTACATGCTGCTCTCCTCGCCGCCTACTCCTCTCCACTCTTTTCCTCCTCCTCCTCCTCCTTCTCCCACACTCTGTCTCGCGCGCGTACACACATACACACGACGCACGCACGCCTGCCTGTAGTTGTTGTACTTGCTACCCATACATTGCCACATTTTAGCGGAGCATTCATCAAATGGTATTTTTACACTTACCTTTAAAAATATCAGCGGAGACGACCACTGCTTTGGAAACTGACCTCTTTACACCTGCTCTATTGTATTTTTAAGCGAGCACCTTTAAGCACTGGTCATGATGCCCTTGTATGTGGCTCATCAGAACGGTCTGCTTCTCTTCTCTGATGCCACTCACAAGGTATTTGCTTATATTATATGCATACTTGTAAATATTTGGAAGATATCTAAGATATATGGGGAAAAAAAAAATCTAATATTTTAAGTTAGATATATATATATATATATATATATATATATATATAATTTAGCATAGCTTAATATGTAAATAACTGTCATGTGTTATGTCTGTTCTATTTAGAGAGGGGTTTTGTCATCCTTGTTAATTTATACCGAAAATAATATATGGTAAAAAAAAAAAAAAGAAGGCTTGTATAGAAATCTATAATTTATTTCCAGGAACTAGAATCCTTAATGTATTTCTCTTCTATTGTACTTTTACACTTTTCCAAATAATCTTCAATATTTTTTACCTCTTTTTTTTTTATATTTACAAAGAAAATGCTGAGTCTGCATAATAAAATGTTGGTTGTTACCGAATATTTCCGAAATCTAAAAATGTGGATTGATTTTCGTAAAATAGCTCCCTAAGAAGATCTTTCGACTGATATTTCTTCATCAGGGGAGTAACGTTAGAATTTAAGTGACGTCGAACATAACCGCAAAATATTCGCTAAAATCCTTGCTATATTCGTAAAAGATTCAGAATGAACGTAATTCCTGAAGGTTGTCAACGGGAATTGTAAATAGGCTCTAAAACTTTTAAATGGGTGATGATCAAGATTTTAATGAAGAAATAAGAAAAAAAAAGTTTTGATGCATTTTTAAAAAAAAAATTTTTTTATGACCATGGGGTCTGTACACAACTGGGGTAAATGAAAAGCTAATTTTCTGTATAATCAAGGAATTCGATTATTTTTCGAGAAAATCAGGAAAAGGGCAAAAATAATTAATCTAATGAAATTATTTTTTCCACTAAAAATTCAAATGCAAAATAAGTTTTTTTTATATATATATATATATTATAAAATGAAGTAATAAAATAAGGTGCCAATCAAATTTTATTATAATTCAAGGTTCAAGCAAAGTATCTTAAAGTCCTTAGCTCATGAGTTTTCAAAGAATGCTCTATCCAGTATATTGAGCTTCAGTTTTTATCCGGATGTTTCACTAATTATAAGATATTAGTTGACGCTTATATCTTTTGTTGGATTGCTTATATATATATATATATATATATATATATATATATATATATATATATATAAAATTTATAAATGTGACGGTGGAATTGTCAAATTGACCAGACGTTAAATATAATATAAATATTTACTTTTTGTTCCTCTTTTAAATAGTGTTATTCATTTGGATTATTCGAACTACTATTCTTTTCTTTGTTATGTTCACAACGTTTCGGCCGATGCAACACCTGACCTTCATGTGCATCTATCCGAACCAAACTCTGGAACCGGAATAGAATTTTGAACTGAATTTTTTTTTTTTTTTAATTCGTGGAGATATATTGTTCTTTCATTGCATCAACCATGACTGAGTAGGAGGTTACATCGGCTGAAACGTTGTGAATATAATAATGAAGATGAGGATAGTAGTATGAATAATCTAAATAGAAATTCTCGATCCTCATCTCAAAAATTCCAAATTCATGTGTGAAATTAAGTTCATCATTTTATTAATCAAGGTTTTTGGTAGAGTTTTGTGTGTAGAACAATTTATGTTGTCGTTAGATGTTATACTTTTTGTAATCAGAATTTTGAATGATAATGGAATTCTGCAGTTCTATATTTATAAGAGAAAATGGTAACAGATTATCGCAAAATATTTGAAGCTGGCAATCTGATATAAAAAATAAAAAAAATTTTTTTAAACAGCTCTGCCTATTATAGGCACAGTTGGTTGTACCCCCAAAAATATTTTTATAAGATCATTTTAAATATATTTTTAAAAAATTATTTTATTTTTTTTGTACTAAATCAGTGCTTATCAAGGCCAAAAGTCTCAAGGATAATTGTCAGTTGAATGATGAAGAATATTATGGGAGGATTGAAAATGATGAATGGAATAAACAAACACTTTATTATTTATGAGGACAGTATGTGACAAGTATTGTATCCGAACATTTCAATAATGCTACTTAGAAGAAAGAAAGCATCACTTTTATCAGAATGCCTTTTTCATACCTGTCAAGCTATACAGATTGCCTATATGTTTTATTATGGTGAAATCTGCCAAAGTTGACAGTTATATTGATTGTTTATATAGAGAGGTTGGAAAGTTCTTCTTTGGAAATTCTTATGGAAGAGGGAATATGAATGATGCCAGTCTTGCAGCCACCACTAAAATGTTGTGCTTTATTTTTATTTTATTTTTATTTCGTTTTTCCTCTTGGAAACCAATGATTTAAATGCTTTCCAAGTGTTCATATTAGCGATGCAACTGATATAGTTCAACCATTCTATCAATTATTTGAAAAAAAAGAAAAAAAGTTCCCTCTTAAGGTGAGAGGGGACGGTTGACTCCCTCCCCCTCCACCCGATTTCCCATTTCAAAATCAGTTTTAAAAAACCTGGCTCCTCATTAGTGATGGGACGATTTCAATATTTTGCCCCGATTCCGAAACAATTACCGATTCTGTTATATATTCCCGATTCCGATACAATTACCAATTCTAATTCTAAGATAGTCTTAAAGAAAGTAGAATTTCATTGGGTGGGGGTAGCGGAGAGTTCTCATTTACTTTGCAATCTAGATATATATATATATATATTTTTTTTTTAACTTTACAAATTTCTTAATGTTTTTATATGTATCGTATCCAAGATTTTGATAATGTCATTGTGAGATTTTCATCTATATTTTTCATTTGTGCCAGCAATAGAAAATTAAGTTTTGAACAAAAATTTTAAAAAGTAGAAGAATCGTTGTAATTAGGCTAAAAAAAATTCCGATTTTGGTACCCCAAAATGTTCCAATTTTTCCAATTCCAGTTAATCCTAACACTACTCCTGACTATTTCAAAAATTGTTGACTCCAACTCTTCACTTGCTTATGACTAAAACTCTTTGAATGATGTTGGAACATCTTCAAATTATAGATAACATTAACTATATCAGGGATGTGAGTTGTTTGCTTTTTAGCGCAATTCTGCTTTTTTTTTGTAATTCAAAAAAAGTGGAATTCCGCCTTTTTTATATACAAGAAAAGGCAAATCGCTACAGCTTTACGTCCTTAATTTTTCCCCATTTGGCTAGATTATATTTCTCTATCTTTTTATTGTTTTTTCTCTCCATCATGTTTTGTGTTGCCCTTTTTCGCCTTCATTTCTCCTATCTCTGAAAATACTAATTTTGTCACACTTCAATTGTCCTCCTGTCTCCTTTAAAACCTATCAGTCGATATTTTTGGTATATATATATATATATATAAAAACGCTATTGTATTTATAGATTAACACCCTTTACAAAATTCTATCCACCCCCACACACAAAAAGAGTATTTTTTTTTTTATAGTGATTATGAGTGAACACCCTGATATCCTAGGTTGGGAAATTGGTGAGGGGCCCCTGGCCTTCTGGTTGAGAAATTCATCTTGATTTCAGACTTTTTTTGTCATTGGTAACTCGCATCCCTTCTATATATTCATATAATTTATTTTCCTCTCTTGTAAAATTATTTGTATTATCTAAAATTAATCTATTAAAATACACTAAGAATGTACATATGTGTCTACAGTTTGATAAGAGTTCTGCCTTTTTATTGAGTAAATTATTGATATCATAGTATTGCAATAGGGTAATTTTTTCTTTCTAAACATAACTTGCATGCCTCACCCTTTCCTTTGTGAACTGGTGCTCTCTTAACCAATTCCCCATTCTATATTAGGAGAGTTTCCCATTATCCAAATGTGTAGCTAGTGTGATGGCATTTTTATGTGTGTTGTTTGATAAACTTGTGGTTGTTGTAACATGTTTTCCATTCCGTGTTATTGTATCAAAATGCACTTCACTTGTTGGTGTCATCTTCTTTAATAATATAACGAGTCTGTACACAATAACGGCAGCGATAATGATAAGTATATATTAGAAAAGAAAATGCATATATAAAAGTAAGATTAGAAGAAAATATTTTGAATGAGTAAGAATAGGAATATCACATCTTAACGTGTAAACCATCCTTAGTTGTTGCGTTGAAATAAATTCAAATAAGTCAACCACAACAGATGCACAATCTGAGGATTGCCTCTCAAGGGCATGAAACCCGGTGTAATGTTGAGTCTATTAGGATGAATTTTAACTGTTAAAATTGTGTGTTAGCCACAGATGTACTGATTCACTGTATCACAGCTCTTCAATGTGACTAGACAGGCAAGTGCATCAAGCTGAGATTGAAACAACCATCTTTTTTAACAGTCGAAGACTAACTTCTATGCTATCAGCACAAGCTATGAAAAAGGGTAATCTAAATGTTTATATTAGTGATGGGACGATTCCAATATTTTTACCGATTCCAATACAATTACCATTTCTCTTCTATATTTCTGATTCTGATACAATTTCCGATTCTAAAATCGCCTTTCAAAAAAAAAAAAAAAGTAGAATTTCATTGAGTGGGGAGGGTAGCGGAGAGTCCTCATCTACTTTTAAATCTAGATATAATTTTCTTTTTAATTTGACAAACTTAATGTTTTCCCTTTATGTATTGTATCCAAGATTTTGATAAACTCATTGTGAGATTTTCATCCATATTTTTCACTTGTGTCAGCAATAGAAAATTAAATTTTAAACAAACAAACAAAAAAAATAAGTAAAAGTTTTTGGAATCGGAAATTAGGCTCAAATTTTTCCGATTAATCGTCTCACCACTAGTTTATATAAACATCAGCCACAGAGTGTGCTCTATTCGTTTTTTAAGGGCTTCACATTATTGCTAATGGTAGCTGGCAGTTTCACTTACTACAGTGCTCAATTTCTTTCCACTTTAATTTTCAGCCACCTGTGAGTAGTAAGGCCCACCTTGAGAATCACCCTAACACACACGCATTCGCACTATAGCTCCGAAATGTCTACTGGTATACCAAAGTATGATTTATCTGTTTAGTAACTATTACTACTACCACGTTCAGTTAATGGGTAATTTCCTCATCAATTTCAAATATAAATGTACGTTAATCAGTTGTTTTGACTCTGATCCTAACTCTAGTGACACTGCCGATCAATGGGGTCACTGGTTTAGTATTTCTACACTTTTTGTTTTATGCTATGTATTCGGCTATTAATGAGCCGCCACATGAACAGATGTTTCGTCATCAGAGAAAAACTACAAATGGTCACTCGCTCTTTATGTTGTCTCGACGAGGATAATTTAAAAACGATCATGCCTCAATAAATTTCGACTGCGATTAAGTTATTCAAAGTCAACCTGGATTCTGCCCAGATTCGTTCGCAAAACGGGTGCAAAAATCATAGTACTATAGACATTTATCCCCTAAGTGCAAATGACAAAAAACTTCCCTTTGAACAAACTGATATAAGACCTAACACCACCGGTCCTTGGCATGACCGTAAACTACATCCGGGGATGAATCCACAATTTGGGGAGTGTACAGGCACCTGTTCTTAGTTGCCATTACTAAGTACACTTTGACCCGGATTAGTTGTAATTTGTCAGGATCTCATCTGTAGATTAAATAGAATATATAGTCAACGTTTGTTTCCCTAAGGCTTTTTCCTATATACTTTACTCACACAAAATACATGCTAAAATATTCCTTGGTTCTGGGATTGCGTTATATTTTTTAATTGTTTTAATTATTCTTGTTGGTCGTAATTTGTAATTAACTAACTTATTTAAATATATATGTATTTTTCTTACTCCTTCTCTCTGTTGAATCACCACGCTCTCATATTTCTTGATGTCTCTGCACATTTAGAGAGTGAGTATGTTATCAACATTGTCATCTAATTTACATGTGTGTACACATCGCAAACATGTAAATTAGATGGCAAAATAAATGTCAGGAATTATTTGTTGAAGTAAACGGAACAAAAAGGAGATTAAAAAAAAATTTTTTTTTAAAAACCCGAAAAACAATGCAACAAATAAATGTTACCAAAAGCAATATATGTTATTCTTCTACCTACCTGGATAAGTTTTTTTGTGTTTTAACTTATTTTGAAGCGGTTTTTACTTCCAGAAAGAAAGGAGGTTCGAAGAGTTCACATAAGAATAACAAAGTAAAAATGGCGCGGGAGACCGTGATGCCTCGAGAATTGTCCAAAAATCGGAAATTAAACAAAAATACAGCTAATAAAATATACAGTTCGGTTAAACATGAGCTTTCCGCCCAATTGGTGACGGTTATTAACTGTATTTTTGTTAAAGTATTTTTGGGCGAATTTCGAAGCATCATGTGGTCCCCCACGCCATTTTCATTTTTTTCATTCTAACGTAAAGTCTTCAAACCTCTTTCTTTCTGGAAATAAAAAACGCTTTAAAATAAGTTAAAACAAAAAAAAAAACTTATCCAGGGAGGTAGAAGAGTAACTTATCTTGCCTTTGGTAACATTTATTTGTTGCAAAACTTGTTTTTTTTTTTTTATCCCTTTGTTCTGTTGATTTCAGTAAATAATTCTCTAAATTTCTTTAGAAAGATTTATTTTTAGTTATGCCAGAAGAATTTCTTAAAAAGGTATATCAGTTTATGAATTTTCGAATAAAATCAAAGAATAAACAGTTTTAGTTGTGACCCAACGGGTCATGGATACGTTTAGTACACCGACAAATAAAATAATCTATAAACCATATATATATATATACAGAATAAAACAAACACCATAAATAAATATTTGAAAATATTAAGAACTTGAAGAATAATAATGTTACTGGATGGAGCATTAAATGATCTGAAAAAGGGTTGATATGCCATAAAACAAAATTACCAAACCTAACGATAAATCACTATATGTAACTGCATTTCAGTCAAAGTATATATATATATATATATATATATATATATATATATATATATATATATATAATTATAAAATAAAATATGAAACTAAAAGTATACTTTTAGTAGATAGAACCTATAGTGAAATGGTTTAAGCTCAATATACGAGAAAGAGCAATTATAAAGATAGATGAAAGAAGAGGGATAAACATGTACGAATGACAAATTTATTTCAACTTCGATTGTTCAATGCAAAGGGTACTCGGTAAAAATAAAAATGTTTATTATTCTTTCCTTAAGCCATATCTTTTTGCAATCACTTTCTCTTACTCTCCATTACTTAATATTTTTTCAAATTTTGAATTTTGGCTTTTCCACTGTCAACTTATCTATGTAATTCTTCTGATAAGATTTTAATCTTTGAAAAGCCTTGGCTTAAGGAAAGAATAATAAACATATTTTTATTTTTACCGAGTACCCATTGCATTGAACAATCGAAGTTGAAATAAATTTGTCATTCGTACATGTTTATCTCTCTTCTTTCATCTATCTTATATATATATATATATATATATATAACATGGATAATACAAAGATGAAAAATTATATTAGATCCTATCGAGATATGGTGAAGCTCAATATAGTGGATAGAGCATTTATATGTTTATAATGAAGTGATGAAATGGATAAAATTTGTGTAGTTTATTAAGTCACCAAGTGTTCAAACAGGTCATTTTGTATTTGTATTCCTTGTTTGAACATTTGATGAGTTAATAGACTTGTAAACTGTACAAATTTTATCCATTTCATTACTTCATTATCTATCTATATATATATATATATATATATATATATATATATATTACATGTGTGTGTGCAGAGTTGAATGGTTTCGATGATAATCCAAGTAAAAGAGCTCAATGTACTTGTTAACAGAGCAGGAATAAATTTAAAGTAAATAAACCAAACACACATTAGGGCTGTCCGCATTATAAATTATTTCGACCTAGATGAGTCTCCTCAGGCGTGTACACAAAAGAAAACCTCTACACATGAAAGACTATTTGATCAATGTTTTGGCTAACCTACCACTTTCTGAAATCGAATGTAGTAACTATTGCTATTACTAGTACTTTTTTATCTTTTTTTTTTTTTTTTTTTTCTCATGGTAATTTTTACAAATGTACTGACCTTTTTTTTTTCTTTTTTTTTTTTTTTTTTCTTTTTTTTTTTTTTTTTTTTTTTTAACATGATTCACCCCAAACAAGGCAGGCCGCCACTGTAAACGTAAGGGGCTACTGAGAAAAAAGAAAAAAGGAGAAGGTTTGGGGGTTCAGCTTAAATTGGGATCTGTGCAGCGAGATGTCTGTTTACATTAGTTTTAAATTTCTGCATGTCAGTACTGTCGGGGAAACAGGGGGCAGGAGGGAGTTTCAGAGGCCAGCAGCACGAGGAAAGGAGCTATTTGAGTAGAATGCTCTCCGGCATATGGGGACCTCCACAGTGAATGAATGAGATTTAGTAGAATGTCGAGTTAGTCTAGTGAATTTACGTCGAGGGGGCACCAGAGTAGCCAACTCATCGGAGCATGATCCATTGAAGTATTTGTAAAACAAACATAAGGATGCTACATTGCGGCGATGGGAATTTAAAATGGTCTGACTCCTGAAATTTAAAATGGTCTGACTTTGACCTAAGAAATATTTTTTCCACAAGTAATCTTTATATTATACACTAGCTGTCCTTTTACGGCGTTGCCTGGGAATCTTTACATTTTTTTTTTTTCATTTTTTAACAAATTATATTGTAATAGGATTTTCGAAGTAACTGATAAAAATATCTGGAAGTATTATTAATCTGAAGAAAAATGATTCAAAATTCAGACATGCATTGAGAAAAGTTTAGGTGTGTCCAAAACACGCACCTGTTTGTTTACATTTTTGCTACAACAATGTAATTATTTAAACTGTATAGACATCAAAGCAACTAAGAATTTTGTGTTATATTACTAAGACTTTAAAGTAATCAAATGAATTTTCAATGTATTATGCCAAATTTTATCTAAAATAAAATTATGTTCAATATTTTTAAAAAATAAACATATGGTACAATTTAAATTTAAAAAAAAAAAAAATTATTTTTTTTATTTTTTTTGCAAGCTTTCGTTGTAAAACAACTTTAACTTGACATGTGTTTTTCTGCTTCTTCATGATTCGACCCCTCGGGGTTAATGCCATCAAAATAAGGAATTAAATAAATGATTTTTCATTTAAATTGCACCATGTGTGTGATTTTCAAAGGTATTTCACTTAAATACATATTCCTGCATGCTTTAAAAAAGAAGAAAAAAGTGGAGTTTGTTAAACAAAATAGCTGTAAGCAGCCAAAATTGAGATCTGTTGGTAACTGTATACTGATGGTGGCAGCTCCTTTTTGGGGCGACCTATATCAATAAAATTATATTTATTAAAAAATAAATAAATACATTATACTGAATTCATTTTTTAACCATTTTAATATTGATTTTTTTTTATTGATTTTTTTTTATTTAAGGGAAGTTTTTAAATTGTGTTCATTAAAAATAAATAAAATGCTGAATTCATAGAGCCTTGAAAAGAAAGAGGCTTGGCTTATTTAAAATCAAAACCCCATAAATTATATATGGTACTATAAGAATACCCGTTCCAGGTCGGCTAAAATTAATACTTCAAACAGAAGTTTTGCACCACTTTTATGATGATTAAAATCAAGATGTAATATTGCTAAACCTTTTTGTCTAGAATCCTTATTCCAATTTTGATCAAAATCCAATCACATGAGTTTAATTCTAGAAAATGTCTCAAATTTAAGGCTTAAGCTTAAGGGGTCTTAAGAAGAAATTGAAATTTAGGGAATCTTGCTTAATTGGTATCTAATGACTATGGATCAAATTTAATGCAAATTTGAAATATTTGAATTTTTAAATGGAAAGTTGTGTCCATATTATGCCCCCTAAAAACCCTTATAAAATACTCCAAAGAAACTGTAATTTGAGAAATATTTATTAATTGATGTCTAATAATCTATTAAAATGTCACAATTCATCAGTTCATTAGTTTAGGAGTGAATCCTGTATATAGAAATATATAAACATAACACATATCTAACTTATATATATATATATATAGATATATAAATAGATATATAAATAGAGATATATAAATAGATATATAAATAGAGATATATAAATAGAGATATATAAATAGAGATATATAAATAGAGATATATAAATAGAGATATATAAATAGAGATATATAAATAGAGATATATAAATTACTATCAGGAAGACCTGACGTTGATCGGAATTAAATGAGGATCACTACTATGTACTTTTTCACTATGCTCATAATACGATATTACTTTTTTGGTTTTTACTTCACCTAATTTCGACTCCACAGCCATGATTTAATAATGAAAATGCTATTTCAAAACTAAGCATGACAGACCAATGGACAGATAGTCTCTTATAGAGATACTTCGGACACCTCTAAAAATATACTCTAACCTAAAAAGCTTACCGCACTTGGGGGGGGGGGGGGGGGGGCTCCAGATGTACAAATTGTATTTCACTTCACGAACCTTGAAAAGATTTATTGGGGTTTGTGGACGCTTGGCGTATATGTTGTATCATCGTACAGGTAAAATACATAAAACAAAACAAAATGAAGGTGATGATGTTTGAAATATTTATTTCAGGGAGAGCCGAAACGGTTCACTCTCAGTTGGATTGTGTGCGTAAAAATGTGTACATAGTTCAAAGAAAATCTGTGAAGAAGTTGGGAGAATGTGTTTCACATACCTTGTATTTTATGCATGCGTTACATGCACGTTTTCAGGTGAGGAGGAGAAAAGAGAATTTTTGTGTTTCTGCTTTTATACTCCCGATCTCAGTGCGGCCTGACATACCGAAAAGGGAGATACTCAAGTCTGAGCACTCTCTTCTGTATGTATGTATGTATGTATGTATGAATGTGTAATGGCAGAGCTGATCGCTCCCCTGAGAAGTAAATGACAAAGAATCGCCTGTGCCGTACATAAAAGCCTCAAAATGGCAAGAGATGTAATGTACTATAGTCTTGAATATTAAAAAGTGAAATGCAGTGAAGCTGATTCGAACTGTCGACCTCCGGTTTACAAATGGTTCGTCATTTAGAGCTTCATATAAAGTGGATGATTCGCCTATTTGTGAGTATATATTCAGAGCATCTGTAAGAGATTTATTAGCGATAACCCGTGTTTGTTTAAGATGGTGTCGCTTGGAGACATACAGCTTTTGGTGATCGTATTTCGGGAATTTTGAATTATAGTGAAAATCAGAATACGATCACGATCCTGTTCAAACTTTTACACTACGTTAAAGCTACGGATTCCTCGTTTCTAATTTTGACCTGGAAAACCGTATCTATCCTAATTCTTCGAAAGTGTCACAGAGGGTAACAACGTAATTATTAGTTTGTGAAGTGAACTTAAAACAATTGTATGACTTTTGTTTACTTACAACACGACAAGTGACATGTTGGCTTACTTTCACTCAGCAATTGTTTGTTCTTCCTTCACTCATGTCAGAAAATTTCCTAAAAATAGTTTGTCTTTCATTTCACTGCCTTTTTCTATCTAATAGTACTCTTTATTTCATGCCCTTTTGCGATAATTTATTATTATACTAAGGCCAAGTCAATGAATTAAGGCTGTTTTCTTATACGCTAATAACACAAAATGCATGTTTAAATATGATTTAGTTTTGGGATTGAGTTATGTTTGAAAAAAAATTCTGTTTTAATTCTAATTTAATTGTAATTTATAATTAACTGAACAAGTCACATTTCACTCTTAGCTATCTGTGTTTCTCTTGTCCCCTCTCACTCTGTTGATTCAATTACTCTAATACTTCTTAATATCTCTGAGCATTTAGAGAAAGAGTGACTTTTTTTTTTCTTTTTTGGCATGGCCATCTAATTTACATATGCGGCCATGGTGTATTTGAATTAATATTTTAAGTATTTAAAAAAATTAGTATTATGTTCAGTATCTAAATTCTCTCTAACAAATGCATTAAGGGTATCTTGTAATTTAAAATCTCTTGTTCTGCCTATTTTAATTGTGCTATGGTTTATCTATAAACTTTGTTGCTTTAAATGCCAAGATTAAGTTTTATTTTTTCAATCCTGCATGTTGGATTAGTGTGTATGATGAAATGTGTGCACATCAGGTGGCCATGTTGGTTTGGTCACATTGAAGGAATGCATGAGAGTGCTTGGGTTAGATGTAGAACAGTCGAGGTAGCAGGGTCAGTTGACAGGGGAAGGCCAAGGAAAACATGGGAGGAAGTGATAAGGATGGATGTCAGAAAGAGAAATAAATGAAAACCTAGCCAAAGATAAGTTAATTTAGAAGTGAATTTCTAAAAGCCATTCAACATATGCCAACATGTAAAATGGACGTTAAACTGACGATGATTGATCGGAAATGTTAGTATTTTTATGGTTTGTGTTTATTAATTTTAAAAGCTTGTATTCTCCAACATGGTATAACAGATATTGGAGTTGTTTAAATGAGTTTTCAATGCAAGTTCTTTGTGTAAATGTGTATAGAGCTCTTTGATATATATATATATATATATATATATAATTGGAAATTGTCTTGCGGGACAGTAAGAGGGTGGGGTGAAGAGTCATTTTAGCAGGGGGGGGGGTGCAGCGAAAAGTGTAGTCAGAAAATAAATATGCATTAGAATTATGGTATTGGGGGGGTAGTGAATAGTTATTTTATAGATAGATCAATTGTAATCAAAGGCGACCTCCAACGCTCCCTTTTCATTGGCTACTACACAGATGTAGGGGAGGGTGCAATTCTTTTCCCTGGATTGTTCGACTCCTTAATCCTTGCTTTATAATGTTGAGTGGCATCAAGTACCTTTTTTTTTTTTTTTTTTTTTTTTTTTTTTTTCTTCTCCAAGTCTTTGGTATGACTCTACCTAGGGTTGGAACCCCGGTTTCTCTGCCAATTAGCGCACATTCTAACCATTATGCTTAATGAGTTGATTGCATTATTAGTCAAACTTAACTTATTTTATAAATCATTTTTGTTTTTGAATTTTTTGTCATTAAAGCAATTTCGATTACCATCACATATGATGAATAAGTTAAATCAGATTTTTTTAAATCCATATTGTGTATTTAGCAGAGACAGGGTTGCAGATAGGAGTCAACAACTTTTGCAAGAGTATTTTTTTTTTCTTAACTAATTTTCAAATTTATCATTACACCGCCACATCTAACAAATAACATTGATCTCATTACTTGTACACGTGCCCCAGCACTGCTCACTACTGAGATCGGACATTGAAAAATCAGTTTCTTCAACAACACCGGAAGAATTTGGCGGTCTTCGGCTATGCCATAAGATCTTGACAATGAAAATATATATATATATATATGTTTGTATTACCATGATTAGGGTTTATAAAGCCGAAAATTTGGATTAAAAAAAAAAAAAAATGAATAAATAATTCCTTTATTTGAAGAAAAAAAATCCTGCATAGTGTTATCTGGTTTCTTAACTAATTTTTAAATTTATCATTACACTGACGCTTGTAACATTGATCTCATATTTTTTTGTTTAAACAAGGTCATATTTTTTTAAGGCGATTTTGGTATTTAAGAATCATTGTTATAGTTATTTTTGCATTTTCCGAAAATGACATACATTTGACGGCATGCAGGCTCTAGTCATGCAGTTACTTTCTCAAGCCATAATAATACAAGCAAGACGATTAGCTTTAACTAAATTATGGTTTTACTGACTTAACCTAGCCATATTCTTACTCTAGAAGTTCTATAATCTTTAAAAGTTTCCTAACTAAAGTGGCTCATCAGACAGGACAGTATATGTAATAGAGCTACTCTCAGAAGATTCTGAGAGTTTACCCTTAATCTCAAAGGAGGTAATGTTTCACTTTTGTCTGTTGATTGGAGGCAATTTTGTTCATAAACCAAACTACCATAAAACTTTACAGAAGAGTGGAACTTGACCCATAACAAACCATTAAATTTGGGTGTGGATCCATGAATTTTTAAAAATTTTTTTTTTCACTTGAATGTTGTTTTTAGACCCCCCCCCCCCCATTGTTTTTGTAATGTGTGGATTTTAATAAGAAAATACTTCCACCTAATTACTGTGTGTACACATATGTACACCATTTGGTGCAGATGTAAGTAAAATTATGAATCTTATCTTTTATAGTGCCCTTATTTATAGTTTTGCTCATGTTATACGTGACGGTTTCATCTTGCAAGATAAACCGTCCAATCACGGCTTGGTCCTCCATATTCACTGTGTTATGCACATAGCTCAAATAGATTCATCATCAGATGCTTTGAAGTTGGTAGTAAATCCTGGCAGGGGATAAGGCTGAACACTACTGTCTTCTCATCGGTTAGCAGGCTATTAGGTAGTTCATTGGTGGCAGTTTTCATGTAGGTTAATTCATAAGAATGTCAGTCCTGTTTGCAAACCATATACACATTGTCATGGGGAGGGGAACAACTACAATGATGTTCGGTCTCAGATATTGATGAGATCTGAGATCAAAACATAATTGCATTTGTGTAGCCATTCAATTTCTATTTTCATAATTTAAAAAAAAATTTATTATGTAGCTCTACAAAAATGTTATTGAGCACTATTGGATTAAATGCTAATAAATAACTCTAGATAGAATTATAGTAATTTGATTTTATATTTAATATATACTAACAGGCAACCTCAGTGTTGCTCGGGACTGAATAAGGACGCCTATCTACTCTTAGCTTAGACTCTATATTACCACATATATATATATATATATATATATATATATATGAGAGAGAAATAGAAGAAAAAAGAGTGATAAATATGCGACGATTGTCCAAATTTATTTCAAATTTCAATTGTTCAATGCAAGGTGCATTCAGTAATAAACTAATGTTTATTATTCTTTCCTTAAGCCAAGGCTTTTCAAAGATCGAAATCTTATCAGAGGAGAAATACAGATGGATAAGTTGGCTTTCGAAAAAACCAAAGTTCAAATATTTGAAAAATATGAAAATTATTATTAAAAATTATTAAAATAATTTTCGATAAAAAAACGTATTGAATGAAAAGAAAAATTTCCGAGAAAAAGATATGCAAATTGTCCGGGTGGTAAATTTCCGTTGAAAAGAAGTCCGGTGAAATTGTAGAATGTGAAGAAAAACTCTTTGCGTGGGAGCAGATTGGGGAAAGTGCTCAAAATGTGGGTACGTCCAGATGTACTTAAAGCTAATCCTTTTCACAATAGGTTCCATCTACTAAAAGTTTTCACTTTGGTTTATTTTGATCCTATATATATATATATATATATATATATATATATATATATATATATATATTTTAATTTCTATCATTTTCGATCTTTGATGCTTGTGGATGTCCGGCATGAACAGAAATTACAGAATTATTGTAATTAACCTTAATAATAAATTACTAGCACCATTGGATTCCTCCCTGAAATTTTATTTAAAAATGTGATCTTTGTATGTTCTGATGAATCTGTTACAGACAACAAAAAAAGAAGAAACCTGGGGCACGTATAAAACTTTATACATTTATGTCATTTACGAGTAAGGATTCTTTCGGTTCGTCCAGACCCTATTTTTGCAACTCTGGTGTCATGGCTGTCTTTTGGTTCCCTCTGCCCTGCCACCTAACAACTAGCACAAGTAGATGAGGGGATGCAAACCTGATCTATATTGATGGGGTCCGAAGGAGATAAATCTGCACCATGCAACCACCTTAGACTATTGGGCCTAACAGTATATGGGCTTGGTTTTTAACTGGATCCCTGTACAGTCAAAATCTAGTGTGGAGTTAAATTTCAGATATGAACTAATAAATGTATTTTTATTTGATATTCCTTTTAAGAGATATTTATTTACTCCTTCGCTAGGAGTTAGGCACAAGGCCAGTTTTATCTTACTCCCACAAGTAAGATATGACCACAGCTTGGGTCGAGTAAGTGGGGTTAAAAGCCAGCGCTCGAGAGGTGAGCACTCTGGCCATTTAAAAATTGCCTGGGCAGCCCCGTCGGCATTCCCCGGTAGGGGTGCCTCAGACAGTAAGCAATAAACTTACTCCTCCCCAAAGAGGGGAGGCGAAGCCTGGGAGGGTGGACCTCCTAGAACTGCACAGAACAGGCGTGCAGTATCCATCGGAACAGATACTACACTTTGATCTTAGCCAAAAGGCCGAGAGAGATATCAATATGAAATTATTAACATTGATATTTTATTTTTTTTATCCACTTACGTTGTGATATCAATTACGGTGGTGCAAAAGTATAATGAACTCTTTCACCTTTAGTCTCAGCTAAGTATAAACAAATACCAGTAGCATTAAGTTACTATCCAATGTTATTGATTGATACTAGTTTCATAAAAGGGGTTGTGGGTGGACTATTGAATGTGTAAATCTAGTTCAAATTCAGTTCAATCTATTAAATGCTGCTAAGAAAGGTATGAACCTCGATCTCCCTTTGCTATGAGTAAAATAGTATTTCATCACCATTGAATCGTTTATAAAGGTCCTGTGGTAGATAGAACATTATCAAAAGAAAGAATGCAAAGTCTATCCATACGAAATCAATTAATTTTTATTGACAACTTGTTAAGACAATGAAAGATAAAGAGTTTATGAAGAATGAGTTCAAAGAGTTCAAGGAACGTTCTTGGGTGAAAATGTTTGTTTCGGCTGATGCTACATGTGTGTGTAAATGGGACAGGTATAAAGATGTTTGTGTTTATAAGTGTTCCTGCTTTTTTAGTGAGTGTACTAACTTGTGTGCAAGAATATTCGGTTTACAATATATATGCTGGTGCTGTGTGTAGTAGTCTGTGAAAGTCCTTCGTTACGTCTGTCGAGGCTCTTCAGCCAGAGCCGAGGTTAGCTTTTAAAAACGTACTCGTGTGCATCTGGTATGAAACAAAAATAACAGAACAAAGGGAAACGTTGTGTTTAGAGGTTTTTATGGTATGCATGAGTGTTCGGGGCTGAATATTTGTTACGCTGTGATTGGTTGGAGAAAAAAAAACTGCTGATTTAAGCTTTTGTCCAATCAAGAGTCGATACATAATAACAACATCCGCTGCCTCTTCGAACAGTTATTCTGTTTTGGCATTTAATAAACTAAGTTTATGTGGCGTAAAAACAAAAAATTATTTTTGTAAACATTTTACTTTCAACTATTCCAGTACTTGTCAGAGCTGCAGAACCTGAAATTTTAACAGATCAAATTTCGACTCATAGATCAATAAATTTCCTCACACCAATTCAGACTCGATAGCCCTGGTACTTGTTTGTTTTTTTGTTTTTTTTTATATATTTTCTAAATCTGTGTTTGCTCTCCCAACCTTGACTTTCCAAGAATATAATGATGTCTGTATAATAAATTAAGCCTTCTATCAACCACTCAAAACTGGTATAAACTCTACCCATCAAAAGCAGCGCAAATTCCTCTGTTGACCTTCTCATATCAATTGACTGTTCTCGTTTTCAGCCATCAAATTGTCTCTTCTACAAATTAAAGACACGCGATTTTCCTACTACTCTTAAGTGCCAATATTTGATCTACTTATTATTTTACTTTGATCTCTGAAGACCGCCAAACATATATATATATACGTATATATATATATATATATATATATATATATATAAGTACTGTGTGGTAGGGCAGGAAAAACCCAGCAGAATGCTCGATTAATTAAGAAATCCAAGATTTCGAAGGATTAAGAGCGTAAATATTTATTTATAAAGTACAGAAATTCAATGTAACATCAGTACCGTCGGTTTCTTACCCGACATCTGCATCCCTCCTTCCTCTTTCCCCTATACTTCCTGGCCCCCAAACCCCGACCTCTGCTCTACAGAATTTCTTACACATTTTTTATATATATTACAAAACCCCCCTTTTTCTTCTGCTTTATTTTAATTAATAACCATTTTATATATATATTGAAAATTTAAATATTAGAATCTAAATTTAACCCCTTACGCACACATATGTAACCCCCCCCCCCCATTTCACACAAATCACACCCTATGTGATATTCGGCATGGCGAATAAGTTCCACCATTTCTAAAATGTTTATCAGCTGACGATAATCGGGATTAACCTCCCGCTTTGAAACTGACGGTACTGATGTTACATTGAATTTCTGTACTTCATAAATAAATATATATATATATATATATATATATATATTTTTTTTTTTAAGCAAATGATAAATATATGGTTGGATCTGAATATAAATTTATCAGTTTACTAATGACTGGCACTTGTTTATAAGTCAAAGTATTTTCCCAATATCTTTTCTTTTTTTTTTTTATCATAGTTCACCCCAAACAAGGCAGGACGTATACGTAAGGGGTTACTGAGAATTAAGGAGTAAGTTTTGGGGGTAATCCTAAGTTGTGAGCTGTGCAGCGAGATGTATGTTTGCATTAGTTTTAAATTTCTGCATGTCTGTAGAGTCGGGGGAGCAGAGAGGGAGTTCCAGAGATCGGCAGCATGAGGAAAGAAGCTATTGAAGTAGAAGGCTCTCTGGCATCTGGGGACCTCCACAGTAAATGGATGGGATTTAGCTGATTGTCAGGTTTGTCTAGTGTATTTATGTCGAGGGAGAGCACCAGGGCAGCAAGTTCATCGGAACACAATCCATTGAAGTACTTGTAAAACAGGCACAAGGATGTGGCGATGGGACAGGGGCTGGAGCTTGGTGGTTCGTGAGGGACCTATTAAGTTGGCAACTCTTTTTTGGACCTTGTTTAAGAGGGAGAGACTAGTGGATGATGCACTAGCCCAGATGTGGCAACAATACTCCATAACATTACTTAGGAGGATATCATTTGAAGTTTATTTGACACGCATTTCTATAACCAACTATGTAGGTCACCTTCCTTTAACCATAGAAACTTGCGATGTAATTTCTTTAAATGGCCGCGTCAGTCACCACACAAACATAAAATGTCTGTATTCTTTTTTTTTGTTATTGTTTTTACCACAATTTATTTTAAATATTTGTGACATGTGAAATAATATGAAGTTATCTTATCAGATTTTCAAAATCAGACCCAATTATCATTTAGTATAACTCTAACCTTGCTTCTGATTAGCCAATTTTCATTTGTTATTGTTGTACCATGTTATTGGCAATATAATAACAAACTTCACAATTTATTTTAAAAATGATCTAGTGAGCCAGACGAATGCTAATACAAAAAATTTTAAAATAATAACCTAAAAATAAAAATCAGAAAGTGAGAACTCATTTTAAATTGAAGAATATAATCGTAGTTGTCTACCTTAAGTTTAAAAATGTGTTAATGGATTGTGGGATCGGTTATATCGTATTAAAATTCTATCAGATATATTATGTCCAATTACCCACTTATATTATTGGGGAAAGGTATGAAACCAAAATCCCTCCCAAAATATGAGTAAAATAGCAACTAGTTTTTATATAATCACTAGTAGAATACCCGTCCCAGTGTGGGTAAAATGAATTCCCTGAACAAAAGTTTTGCACCACTTTTATGTTGTGTAAAGGGGGCAAATGTTTTTATGCAAATGGGGTGGAAGCCCTTTGTGAAAATTCAGAAAACCTCCGATTGTGAAATTTAAACACTAGGTATTAAACTATTCCCCAATTTCAGTTTCTTTGGAGTATTTTTAAGGGTTTTTAGGGAGCATAATATGGGCACAACCTCACATTCAAATATATCAGATTTGCATTGAATTTGATCGATAGTCATTATGGACCAATTAAGCAAGATTCCCTGAATTTTAATTTCTTAAGACTCCTTCAGCTTAAATCTTTGATTTTAGACATTTTCTAGAATCAAAATCATGTAATGAATTTTGATCAAAATTAGAATAAGAATTATAGACATAAGGTTTTGTATCATTATATCTTGATTTTAATCTTTGTAAGGCCTAGCATCTGTTTCAAAATTCATAATGATCAGTTAATTAGTTGGTACTTCTGCAGTTTACGGACCATGCTGAAATAATAACGTTGTTTAGAAACCCATTTTTAACATGGGATGGGGGGGCTTGTTAACTATTCGGTACTTTCACCGAACAATATAACCTAGTACCAACTAGTTTAAGTGAATCCTGTACATCACAAATATATAAATATACACATACCCAACTTTATGTAAATAAATATATAAGGAGTCGTTTACAATAGGTGTTCTGGTCTGACCTCAAATGACCCCTAAAAGGGCTGATATGGAATAAAACAGACAACAAAACCAAGATGACTGATGTTTCACTGTGGTAATGGATAGAAAATTTTCAGAATTTTCTTCCTGTGTTTCTAATCGTCGATTTATTGCGGACTAAATATAAATGCATAAACGCGATGCGTAAATGAAATTGATTTTCATCATTGAATACTTCAAAGAAAGTGAGCGAATAATTTATTTCCAATAGAACTTTTCACCATCGTTCAAGATTTCTACACTGTTCGAGAATCATTATCTTTTATTATCAGACATTAATATTCACAACTCAAGGTCATTTATACACATTTTCCGTCGCAATCAAAACTGAATAATTCTTTAAAAGCTACATTAGATCTAGGAACTTGAAATTAATTATATATGCAGATTTTTGTAAATTGGTTAATTTTTTTTTTTTTTTTTTTTCATATTTCGTTCACATGATATTCAAAAACAAGAAAACCCACTTAATTTTTTTGTATCTCTGATTTTAATGAGATTTAAACTTGGTAAATCATCATCATAATCATGCTGTGATCATCATCATCATCATGCTGTTTTACTCTAGCTTATGGAAACAAATGAGTATTGTCAAATATGAAGGGTTTTTTTTTCTGTGGGCACCATTTACGAAGGACATGTCATGTTACTATTTTTTTTCTCTTTTTTCCTCTCTCTTCTCCCCCACTTTCACTCAACCAAACACCATGAATAAATACTTGAACATATAAAGAACTTAAAGCATAAAAACTTTTACCAAAATGATCTGATTCGGCATTAAATACCCCGAAAAGGGTTGATATGCCATAAAACAAAACTACCAAACGTGTAATGTTATCTGATTCTACATAAACATTTAAGTTTTCAGATATTACTTATTTGTTTTCATGTCCGATTCGACAGGAATAAAATATATTTTTAAACAGTTATTTAGTACTCAATAAAAGAATATATTAGTATTGCCAATTACTATTATCGAAATTTGCTGCTGATAGCAAAATGGCTTCTATCTTCACTTTTCATTTGCTGCTGAAAACAAAGATGGCTTATCTGTAAAAATCCAATAAAATTGTATTTGCGAAGAAATTAAATAATTGTTTTTAAACATGCACTAACATAAAAAAATGCTAAACAGAATCAAATAGTTTTTTTATCAGATGCCTTGCTATATAGGTCTAACTTCGAAAATCAAACCGACTTTACCTTATATGTGAGATATACATATATTAAATAAAGTTTCTTAATCAGTCATACCTTTAGTTTAATGTGAGTGGTTCGTCAGATGACTAACACATTTTAGGGCATCATGCTTTTAAAGTTTAATACCGTAAAATGTGTTAGAATCATCTGACGAATAACCTAGAGTGAAACGTAAAGTAACGGCTGATAAAAAAAAAATTAAACTATTATAATGCTCTGAGAAGGCATCAAGCACGGTATGTGTAAATCTAAAACTTTCAGCTGGTTCAAAAAGCTAATCCTCATCAGCTATCAGTGCGTGTGTCTAATATATATATATATATATATATGTTAAGTCAGTTGGATTTTAAGTTAGACCTAAATAGGAATGAATCTACCAAATTGATGTTTGATTCAGACTAGTCAGTCATGTTTCACATTTATCTGTCATTTGCCAGCAAAAGTTCAAATTTCATTCACATTCATCGTTTAAATATTCTATCCTGTCCAATGACTATTTCAGTAAGAGAAACGTACAGAGATTCACCGTTTGTTACAAATGGCAAACTAAAAATGGCACCTACATTTCATGGGAAGGTACTCACTCAAACTTTTTTTTTTCATTTGCAAAACGCTCATTATATATATATATATATATCACAAGTTAAAAAAAAAAGCAAAAAAAACACAGTAAAGTGCTTGATCATAGGTTCAAGAGCTAATATAAATTATTTTATTTAAAAACTATGAATTAGTGTGTGTTGGAGACTCTGGTTTCATAGATCTGGTCAAAACAGGTGGATTTGTCAGTCCCCCTTCTGTTATCTAGGGTTCCAGAACCTTTGACCAACCGTATTTTATCCTACATATAATAAACTGCTATATATAGTGTTCAACAGGTCCAAAGGGACACTCATTTAAGCTTTAATTTGGAGGCTTATTATTTCTCTTAAAGTGTCAAACTGTAAAGGAAGCTATTAGTGTGTGTGTGTGTGTGTGTGTGTGTGTGTGTGTGTGTGTGTGTGTGTGTGTGTGTGTGTGTGTGTGTGTGTGTGTGTGTGTGTGTGTGTGTGTGTGAATACAGAAAAATGAATGAATTGAAAGCTGCAAAAATAAAATATCAAAGTTCTCAATACATACAAATATAAAAATATGTCGAGCCAATATAACTTCAAATGAATAAGTTAACTACCCAGTTTTCTACGAAACAAGGATCGCCAGATAAACTTTGACGATCCTTGTTAGGTTAGTAAACTTCTGAGCGATTATGGTTTCTTATAGGTTATCATTGAAGGTTCTTCAGATCAATCAGGAACGAATGTAACAGTAATCTGAGAAATTAAGTCAAAACCCAGCAATAAATTCTTATTAGTCGGTACTTGGACAGAATAAATAATCCCTCTAATAAGCAATGTCTGCGCATGTCAACAATAATTAATAATAAATTCATAAAATGGTCAGAAATGCTTCCATAAGTAAACGTATATCCCAGAGGTTTTCAACACGGCAACAGTATAAAAAAAAAAATGGAGAAAAAAAAAAAAAGAATTGCCAGTATATATCTCCTAAAACAACTCTAAAGTTCAATTTAATATTTTATTCATGTCTATAAATTTTTAACCGATTGGATTGATAGTTATACAAAGGCCAACCAGTTTTACCGGGTTGTGAGGGGGGGGGGGGTCACACGTTGGAATTCTATTAGAATAGTGTGTTAGCATGTACATCAGTTTTACCATGATTTAGAAAAGAAAAAAAATTTCACACAAAAAAAGAGCATATCAGTCCTAATGAGCTATTTCTACTACTGATAACGCACGCACACACATACATGAGAAAAACGTTAGACAATTTCAGCAAACACAGATGTAGCAGCAAGTCCTGGGAACATATACGTCATACACCATCATCCACTATCACTATACAATTCCTGCAGCTACATAACCAGAAAACGGAGCTGTTAAACCTGACATAATGATATGAGACAAGAGGGAGAAAGTAGCAACCATAGTTGAAGTCAGTGTCCCTAATGCTTAAGGGAGGGAAAAGATAACGAAATATCAAGGTCTTATCTATGATATGAAAAGAAACTGGAATCTTAGAAAGATCTCCATCATTCCAGTAACCAGGCCCGTAAAAAAGGATTTTTTAAAATTACATGGTGCATGTACCCGGTGAACCAAGTGCAAGAGAGATACAAACAGTTGCGCTTAAAGGGATGGTTAGAATCTTGAAAAGATCTTTCTGTTAGAGTCTCTGAAATAGCGAGTGAATGTCTGGAATCCGATACGATGTCCCATCCCAGCAAAAACAAAAAGATAAGAAAATTGAAAAAAAAAAAAAAAGGCACAATGTTCACAAAGCATCCTCAATGTCTTTTCTCTAAATAAAAATATTTGTTACATTTACAACTGCTGTTTATCGTATTTCATTTGTTTGATCATTTGCATTTTATCATTTTCTGTATATTTAAACAGTCCGTGACAGCAGAATTTAAAATTTAACTAAAATCGTTCCAGTTAATATATTTACTTGTATCAATATCGTTGAATACATATTTATTTGTAGAATTTCTAAAATTTAAGTATTGACGTTTCTTTCTTCCTCTAACAGACCTGCAAAGGTCGGGCTCCAAGAAATTCCAAACTACAGAAGCCTAGACCATTAAAAAAGGGTGAGTAAAGATGCTTTCTATCCTCCTTCTTTTTTTTTTATTTTAAATAACAATTTAAATCATGTAATCGATTACTTTTTCTTTAGAAAAAAAAAAAAATTGCATGAATTAAAAATTTTAGTATTACTAGTCCAGATTAGGACCCAAGCTAAAATCGACTTGGCGCTGGTAGCTTCCAGATGTTGACGGTCGGAAAAAGCCAAATGAAAAGTCGGTTGCCTGCGTCCAAAAATTCCAAAACGAGGCTTGATGTACAACTGTTTTTTGTTTTTTACATGTAAATTATTATTATTTTTTTTTTTTTTTTATAAGAAAAATATCATTGAACGTGTTAGGGTTATATAATGTTTTTTTCTGCATGAAAAAGTTTGTGTTTTCACTGAACAAATGTTAAGACGGGATTAGGATTCGTTAAAATTCATTATCGCTTTGATCAATTTTTATTTCCAATCAGTGAATTTCATGATTCAATCCAAATGTTAACTCGTCTGCTTATTTTCTCGCATTCTGATTGGATAAGCGCTTCGGGATTTTCCGGCCGTCTACGTAAACATTTGGAAACTGTCGACGTCAAGTCGATTTTTTTAGCTTGGGTCCTGATCTGGACCAGTACCAACATTTTCACTATTAATTTCATACTAACATAATGAATGAAATCTGATAAGTATGCTTTACTTTTATGTACTACAACATTTGCTATTTAGAAAGTGAGCTTTACCAGTTAGGAGAGGGGGGGGGGCTGAAAAAATTTGAGGGGTGTGTAAAAAAAAAAAAAAAAAAAAAAAAAAAATATCTGACTCCCGCACCCCACTTCTGGTTCTCTTGTACTTGACATGTTTTCTATTTTTCTTTTTTCTTTTTCTTTTTTTTCTTTTGGTTTGTCAGACAAATGCATTTTCCTTACTAAATCCTAACCCTAACCCGTCTCTCATGAGCTGACGTTTGTGCATATCTCACTATTGATCTATTTCTTAATGATTTTCAGACTGAGAATATAACTTTGATCTTTTAATGTTTCCTTGCTTCTACCACTTTACTTGAACTTTCCACCTCGGCTTTCCGATATTTATATATTTAGCTGCTGGAACTTACCCAGAATGATTTTCATATTCCTTTTTTTTTTCTTTTTTTTTTCATATTTCTTTCCCTATAATATCCAAAAAATAGATATTGACAAGGAGGGAGCTTGCAAATGGCATAATAGTTACACATGGATTTTTTTTTTTTTGTAATGTACTATTTTAATCCATCACCAATCGAAGAAAGATGAGGTGCGGTTAGCGGGATATATTTCGTTACTTTACATACAAATGATTTGATATTATAAAAACCGTAAGAAAGAGTTGTGTATAAATACTTTCTAACACACTGGACAAGTCCCCAAAAAAAGTCCATGTGGGTAAGAGCAGGTCATCACTGATCCACTTAATAACACCTTCCCTTGTAGGAGAAAAAAAACTCTTTCTACGGAATATTATTTCTGTTTTGATTTGAGTTCTAAGAACTGCTAAGTTCCTTTTTCTTCTACTTTCCTTAGTAACGTCCTTTACCAAGACGCCCCTTAGTAACGTCCTTTTCCGAGACGCCCCTTAGTAACGTCCTTTTCCGAGACGCCCCTTAGTAACGTCCTTTTCCGAGACGCCCCTTAGTAACGTCCTTTTCCGAGACGCCCCTTAGTAACGTCCTTTTCCGAGACGCCCCTTAGTAACGTCCTTTTCCGAGACGCCCCTTAGTAACGTCCTTTTCCGAGACGCCCCTTAGTAACGTCCTTTTCCGAGACGCCCCTTAGTAACGTCCTTTTCCGAGACGCCCCTTAGTAACGTCCTTTTCCGAGACGCCCCTTAGTAACGTCCTTTTCCGAGACGCCCCTTAGTAACGTCCTTTTCCGAGACGCCCCTTAGTAACGTCCTTTTCCGAGACGCCCCTTAGTAACGTCCTTTTCCGAGACGCCCCTTAGTAACGTCCTTTTCCGAGACGCCCCTTAGTAACGTCCTTTTCCGAGACGCCCCTTAGTAACGTCCTTTTCCGAGACGCCCCTTAGTAACGTCCTTTTCCGAGACGCCCCTTAGTAACGTCCTTTTCCGAGACGCCCCTTAGTAACGTCCTTTTCCGAGACGCCCCTTAGTAACGTCCTTTTCCGAGACGCCCCTTAGTAACGTCCTTTTCCGAGACGCCCCTTAGTAACGTCCTTTTCCGAGACGCCCCTTAGTAACGTCCTTTTCCGAGACGCCCCTTAGTAACGTCCTTTTCCGAGACGCCCCTTAGTAACGTCCTTTTCCGAGACGCCCCTTAGTAACGTCCTTTTCCGAGACGCCCCTTAGTAACGTCCTTTTCCGAGACGCCCCTTAGTAACGTCCTTTTCCGAGACGCCCCTTAGTAACGTCCTTTTCCGAGACGCCCCTTAGTAACGTCCTTTTCCGAGACGCCCCTTAGTAACGTCCTTTTCCGAGACGCCCCTTAGTAACGTCCTTTTCCGAGACGCCCCTTAGTAACGTCCTTTTCCGAGACGCCCCTTAGTAACGTCCTTTTCCGAGACGCCCCTTAGTAACGTCCTTTTCCGAGACGCCCCTTAGTAACGTCCTTTTCCGAGACGCCCCTTAGTAACGTCCTTTTCCGAGACGCCCCTTAGTAACGTCCTTTTCCGAGACGCCCCTTAGTAACGTCCTTTTCCGAGACGCCCCTTAGTAACGTCCTTTTCCGAGACGCCCCTTATTGAAAATACTGCATGGAAGTTAAATTGCTATTTACACAAATTGAATGTATTACCCCTAAAATACTTGGGGGGGGGGGGGCACATACAAAACACTGTAAGGTTCATCAAATGGTAAGGCATGGCCTTGCTTCTCATGGTTATGTGTTATGGAATCAATACCTTCGTTGAGGATGCCACATTACATTAGATTGAAAATAAACACTTGTCTTTCTTTCGTCGGGAATTCTCCCATCATTTCCCCAAAGCATTTTCTTCCGCAGACTTGTTCACAAATGAAGACTCTGAAACACAAAAAGGATTTTACATTGTTTGCTTTCATGGTCGGTATAATGTTGACATTATCTATTTCTCACACTCGTTTCCCCTTGTAAAATAGGTGCCGGGCCGACCCCATCAGTTAGAGTGAACGCACAGGACGTCCACGCAACTCTGTAACGATCTTCGCTCTGACCTTTTTGATTGCCGATAGCGTCTATTAAAATTGTTTGTTTTCACGCATTCCTTCTCCAAAAAAAAAAAAACAAAAACGTTTATTTTAAAACCCAACTCCTAACACGCCTTTCAAAACATTTGAAAGCACATTCCGAATTACACTCCAATGTTAACCTATATTTTGTCGCCCAATCGCATCATCGTAATGGGTATTACGAATTATCATTATTATAATTAACACTATTATTACTTTCTCTAACTCCCCATGGGTAATCTCGTTAACATAACTAATGGGAAAGAGGGGGGGGGGGGCTAATAGTTCATGAAATAAACATAATAGATTTGAACTTGGTTTATCTAAAGTTATCAATAGTTTGGTTTATCTAAAGTTATCAATAGTTTGGTTTATCTAAAGTTATCAATAGTTTGGTTTATCTAAAGTTATCAATAGTTTGGTTTATCTAAAGTTATCAATAGTTTGGTTTATCTAAAGTTATCAATAGTTTGGTTTATCTAAAGTTATCAATAGTTTGGTTTATCTAAAGTTATCAATAGTTTGGTTTATCTAAAGTTATCAATAGTTTGGTTTATCTAAAGTTATCAATAGTTTGGTTTATCTATATTTATCAATAGTTTGGTTTATGGCAAATCAAACGCTGTCATTAACACTGACCAAAATTTGGAAAATTTGACATTAGTTTCTTTAATCCATTTGCTGATTTTTATTTAAACACAGCCACAATCGGCATCATACTAGAAAAACATCTACTACAATCTTGTACTTCTATGTGGTATCATGGTTTTTCCATATCAAATAAAAATGCTATCGGATGTTCATAGGAAGGATTTCAGTCTTCTGTTCCTGAAATCTGATTACAATTTTGGTAATAGTTTGTTCAACCCGAGATACTATGTCAACCTTTCTAGTACTTTACAAATACAATTTTACAACTAATGCTCTTCTCCTTGTATATGGATTACATCGACACTGACAAATGACTTGGTATCAAAATAAACTTTCATGTGTGAAGTTGTTTAGTACTGGAAAAAAAGGTTCTTTGTTAGATTAGGACCCACGCTAACTTTGACCCTAACTCTAACTCTAACCCTAACGACGGGGTTAGCGTGGGTCCTAATGTAAATAAGCACCGAAATAAGCATTAGGTCAAAATTTTGGCATTATCGTTGTAGGCCATCTATATTATTGTAATGATCACTCTACTTTTCATAGTATTCAGCACCTTTGGATTTCATACATAATGTTTAGTTTATGGTCAAATCATGTTGACGCACCATTTCCCGTCAGATCACAATGTTAAGTCCTGGTGGTACCAGATCAGGCTGTCTGAATATACCGGTTTCCTGACCAAAAATGTACCAAACATTGATGCTATTGTTTTTTCCTTTCCCTTTGCAAAAATCAATCATGTTCTGCAAAGCCAACACAAAAAGATTTTCCTCTACAAAACAACCAAACCAAACACCATGAATCATGAATCTTGAACATATCAAGAACTTGGAGCATAAAACCTTTTGCCAAAATGATTGGATTCGGCATTAAATAACCGGAAAAGGGTTGATGTGCCGTAAAACAAAATGACCAAACCATACTATTAAACACCTTTGGATTTAATACATACTGTTCAGTTTATGGTCAAATCATGTTGATGCACCAGTTCCTGTCAGATCACGAAAGTTAAGCAATGTTTGTCCTGGTTAGTACTTATGTGGGTGACTTGAAATAGCAGGTGCTGTAAACGAGCACTCAACCGAAACATTTAACTGAGTACCAGCCTGGCTGGGAAGTATAACTTGGCCTTTTGGCCAGGATCAAAGTGTAGTATCTGTTCCGATGGATACTACACACTATAGACTGGTATCGTCTTGGCCTTCGGGTCTTGATTCTGTGGGTTTGTCCTGTACAGTTCTAGGAGGTCCACCCGCCTAGGCTTTGCCTCCCCTCTTTGGGGAGGAGTAAGTGTATCGCTTACTGCCTGAGGCGCCCCTACCGGGGAATGCCGACAGGGCCGCCCAGGCAGTTTTTGTAGGCCAGAGTGTTCACCTTCTCAGGCGCTGGCTTTTTAAATCCCACTTTCCCGACCTTGTCACATCTTACCGCTGTGGAAGGAAGATAAATAGAAACTAGCGACAGACTAGTGTTCTGTCATGGATTTTTTGAGCCATCC
Source organism: Sepiola atlantica (assembly GCA_963556195.1). NCBI lineage: Eukaryota > Metazoa > Mollusca > Cephalopoda > Sepiida > Sepiolidae > Sepiola > Sepiola atlantica. Next base: position 17,096,603 of record OY744547.1, on the reverse strand, counting down.
ATTTCATTTACTGCTATAAGATTGGGATTATGCACCAGTCCCATAGTAAAGTTACTTTCTATTTGATTACATACTTCTATTTATGTTCCTCCCACAAGGTAAGATGTGACACAAGGTC
>OY744547.1:17073985-17091485 GCA_963556195.1 Sepiola atlantica | reverse complement strand
GACAAATCTATTTCAACTTCGATTGTTCAAAATTACATCCGAATAAGTGCGCTCCATCTACAATTGAGCTAAACATCTTTCTATTGGATTTACTTCATTTTTGAAGATTTTCAACGCTGCCTTCACGAAACCTCTTTTTTCCATCTTTAAATCTTCTTTCGCCGGACACCTTATCTACGGACATTCACCAACTGGACAGACTCCATATTTTTACACGCACACTCTTACTCTCCATTACTTTATATATTTTTTTCAAATTTTGAATTTTGTTTTTTCCACTGCCAACTTATCCATCTATGTAATTCCTCTAAGATTTTAATCTTTGAAAAGCCTTGGCTTAAGGAAAGAAAAATAAACATGTTTTTACCGAGTACACCTTGCATTGAACAATCGAAGTTGAAATAGATTTGTCATTCGTATATGTTTATCTCTCTTCTTTCATTTATCTTTATATATATATATATATATATATATATATATATATGAAAATAATTAAAAAAAAATCCAATTTAGATGCTCCACTTTTTGAGTAAGGTCTGAAACCCTTCGGGATTAGTTCATACCAAAATCGGACCGTCTAAGTCTATGCTATTTTTGAGCAAACTCAAATTTATCCAATTATGTGTATTGTGATAAGACTGTGTAGCCCCAGAAAAAGATCTTGTACAAAGAGATCAAACCCTTGATAATAAAAATATTTCATTAGATCCGAAGTGAAAAAAAAAAAAGCTATGAATAAAGCTAAAATATACTGTTGGAACCAAATATAGTGGATATATTAACAAAGCAAATAACTGGATTATGATTAAAGAATATCTCGATATCTACACGGGAACATAATTTTATAAGTAATTTACACTAGACGAGCAGAACTACCCAGTGTTGCCCAGGTTAGAATGTGGGATAACATAATATTATCGAAATTTGCTGAAATTTTGGGATAGACAACTTTGTGCTATAAAAATCTGAGTACAAATATATATATATATATATATATATATATATATATATATATATATATATCCTTTTCTTATTTCTTTCTTTATGCCATTCTCTTACTCTCCATTCTCGTATGCTACTAATATTATTTCAGTCTTTTCCTTTCTCTAATCCCTTTCTCCTACCATCTAAAACATTCATTGTGCAACCAAGCAAGATTATCAGGTTTAGTATTATACTAGAACTTCTGGGTCTAGATGGTTCGTTTAGTATATATAAATTTTTCTATACATTTTTTCCCCGGTCTCTTTCAGGTCTAAGTGACTTCGTTCAGTGTACACGGAGACGAACAAGATTCACGGTTTTGTAGTATATAGATTCATGTATGATAAATGTTTTTTAAAATAGCATAATCTTGGTTTATATGACACAAAATCTTTTCTAAAGTTCTTTTTGGTAATTCACATATGAAGTTTTTTTTTGGGGGGAAGGGGGGGTTACTCGTAGTCATTATTCATTTAGATGGTTTAGCATTCCGACACTATGGATGACCTCTCTTCCAAAAGAAAAAAATTTTTTTAAATTGCGTATCTGTTGGAACTTCCATCCGTTGGTTGGTTTGTCAATCTGTCACACTTAAGCTAAACATGCCAATTGAATAGACTCATCTTAAGAATACCTGTTGTTCAAGTTCTATAGATTCCCCTATGACATTTTAATGACTTAATTGTGGATGGTGGTCGATAGTTTATTTTATTTACCTCTCTAGGAGGTTAGACACAAGGTCAGGTGTTAAGTTGAAAAGCAAGTACACCAGGATTAGCGCACTCTGGCCTACAAAAAATACCTGAGCAACCCTCCAACATTTACTGGTAGGGGAGCCTCAGGCAATTAGTGATAAACTAAGGTCTTCTCAAAGTGAAGGTAAAGCCTGGGAGGGTGGACATCCTGAGACTGAACAGAACCATACCTCAGCCCGACAGATTGTCAAGGACGTATCCCCGACTAGTACGAATGGAAATAAGTTGGTTCACGCTTTTAAGGGACTATTTACTATCCTCAAAGTGTAATGTTATGGCACTAATAAGCTGTTTGTACCGTGACGTGGGGGGAGTTCTTTTGACCCCCAACCAATTGCCGGTCGTCTTCTCGCAGACAGAAACAGCTAAAGTCTTGCGTTGGTGACACATAGCAGTAGTAGTAATTCGTCACTGTCATCTTCATCTTTCTCTTTTTCATTTTCTCTTTTTTGTTGCAGCCATCTTTTTTATAGCTGTGGTGGTAAGAGGTATTTATGACAGCACAAAATCATTTGGGGTTTAACCATTCTTTTTTTGTTTTCTTTTTTTACAGTATACATGTATACCCTGTTACATAATAACCCTGTTGGTCTTCCTCAAACCTATCCCCGTGGGAGGGGGAGGCGCTGTCCCAAACATGTCTGCTCTTCTGGCTTTCGTGGTTCAGAACCAGAGAAAGATTTTCAGCTTATCTGCTATGTGTCACTGGAGACTTCCTGTCATCATGCAACTTCCTGAACATGTCATCTTAAATTCCTAATCTTAGATTTCTAGTGGATGTTTCCACTTTTCTACTTAATCTAACTTTGATGTGGAAAATTCCGTTTCTAATGTGTTAACGCACTCACGACCAAATACTGCTACAAAAAGTTGTGATTTACAAATTTGATATTGATGTGAACGCCGAAGTAGAGTTCAAATTCTATATCTATTATTAGGTTGTTACAAAAATAATGGCCGATTTCAGAAACATACGTTTATTCATGAAACCTTTTTCACCTTTCCAATACTTTGTAAATGATGTGAAACTGTTGCCGTGCTGACAGCAAGTGTCTGAGACATTTCTTCAAAACTTAGACGTGGATTTTGCTCAATTGCAATTGTTCGTTGTCAAGATTACTACCTTCATCTTCAAGGCTCTCATCTCCAATACGGAATTCCTGGAACCACCTTCGTACTGTCCGATCACTTGTGGATCAATCCCTCCATGCTCTATTGATATTGGCAGAAGTTTCGGAGGCGTTGCGCCAAACTTTAAACGCCTGCAACATAAGAAGGTGAAGGGCATGTTTTGGCGTGTTCATCATTGAAGTATTTTCTATGCTTCAAAAATACTTTCTATGCTTCAAAAAAAAGTTACAAATTATTATTGAGAACACATTAATTATGTTAAAATTTACCAGAAATAAACTACAAATTCTGTGTCAAAATGACTTTGAAACCTAGTGCTTCAGGCAGCCATTATTTTTTAACGACTTAATGTTCACTTACATACTTACAGTTAAAAAATATTAACCTACAAACTTCCCCCATGGATAAAATAGCAAGTTGTGTTCAGTGAATAGTTTACAAACGGCTGTTTTTTATCAACTGCTTTAACATTCTTTTCGTTGTTTTGCCATGTGTACCGATTAAAAGCAGCGGTTATAAATAATGCCAACACAAAATTATTGTGGTTTAACAAGGCTTTCCGAGGTTTTCATTTTCAGTATACAATATCCATACATAATACCCCAACTCATCCCCCATAGGGGAATGGGGGAAAGTATCCCAAAGCATGACTGCTATCTTTTGTAGTCCAGAAAAAAAGATTTCATTAGCTTATCCACTGTGTCACTACTGACTTGCTGCTATGATGCAATATCCTAACACGTAAAGCTAACTCTAGTTTGACTTCTAATGGAAAATTCCATCTTCTTGCTTGACTAACCTTACGTAGAATTTTCCATTTTTAACCTTTTTTTTACATGCCAAACATCTAAATTTGCTACATCTGTCTATTATGTTCACTTACTAATACAGTTGGAAAAATATAAACTAACAAGCCCTTCTCCATGCATTAAAAAGCAACTTGTGTTCAGTGTATCGTTTACAATCGGTAGGTTTCAGTATTTAAATGACAGCAAAATAGTTGATATGCAGTAAAATATGGAAACCAAGTCAAATTATTCCCCAAATATTCAGTGACCCATACAGTGGCTTGTTACTTTTAACACCTAAAACCAAGCTGTTCTCCTTTCACCACCAATGCTTTTACCCCAGTTGAAGTGAATGGCTCTCAGCTTGAAGCCCCTTGTTTTGATAAGCTCTTAAGACTAACTTTTATTCCAGATCTTAAATGGAAGGCGTATATTCAGTTTGTTGCTACGGTCACTGGAAAAATGTTTGGAAAATTCTACCGCTCCAGAAAGTACCCGACTCCTGATGCAATCCTCTACCTATATAAGAGTCGGATACATCCTTAGATGGGGAGGTACTGCTGCCACATCTGGGGAGGTGCCACACACAGAGCGCTGTTTCCTGCTTTAACAGAATACAAAATCGACTTTGAAATCAAGTAGGGGGGGGGGGGTGATATCTTCTCTTTGCTACAACCCCCTTTCTTGTCTCTCTTTCTCTACTTTATTACTATTTCCATGGAAGGTGCTTGACTGAATTCCTATCTTTTAGATCCTCCTTGTAAGACATTCACAGCCAGAACTTGTCTTACTACCACAACAGAAAGTGATCTTCCTTTCTCCCTCCAATTCCTTAGCATCAGGTGGAATTTTCATGGACAGAGCATCTTTGCAAGGGATTCCTGTGGAACACATTACCGTGGTACTGCTTTCCTGCTGATTACAACCTGGTCGTCTTCAAATCAAATGTTAACAAATCTTCGACATAAACGTTTCACATCTTTGATCGATGTTAGTACTCCCATAGTGTTCTTCATCTCTCGACGTACGATCGTTCTTCCCCATTAACCTCTATCCTCAAGTCGCTCTTGGCCTTGATAAGTCGTGACCCAATAGTTGAAAAAAAAGTGATCATGTAAGATTAGAGAGAGGGCACATTTGAAGTAGGCAGTGCACTGATGTCAGCAAGCAGGCCATGTGGAGGTACTCTTATGGCCAAGGTAATGGACATTATGAAGCAATCCATGATACAGCTGGAGATGTGTGCTCACTAAATTAATATTATAGATATTCAACGTCGTTCATGGTTAATGAAATTCATCCACACGTTCCGCACAAGATCACGCTGCAGATGCTGTATACATACACGTGGGAATACAGAATGAAGCGGGCCACATGGACGATCCCCCCAAAAAATGTCAAATATTCTTTTTTATAAAAGCGTGGAAAAGTATGTCTACAAATTTTATCTGGATTATTCGAACTATTATTCTCATCTTAGTTGTTTTCGCGACGTTTTGGCCGATGTAACCTCCGACCTTCTTCAGGAATATCTCTTTGAACTCCGGGATCTATACGGAATTCCGCACTGAACCCTTATTTAATCCACCCGTGTAGATTGTTCTCGTCCTGTCATACACGACCGATAGAGATGTTAATTAGTATGCTGTTTTTAGTTATCGTCTGTAGTAAGGACTGAACCGTCAACTTCCAGAAAACTGTCACTCAGAACTTATTGTTAATCAACATTAAGCACAACGGATAAAGGTGTTGATTAACAATCAGTTCTAAGTGACAGTCTTCTGGAAGTTGATGGTTCGGTCCTTACTACAGACAATAATAATTAAGAATAACATACTGATTAACACTTCTACCCAGTCATGGCTGATGGAATGAGAACAATCTATCCCTGTGGATTAAATGAAGGGTATAGGTTCCGAAGGTCAAAAATATACACCTGAAGGTCAAAAATATACACCTGAAGGTCAGAAGTTACGACGGACAAGAAGTTGTGGATATAACCAAAATAAAAATAGTAGCCTGAATATTAATATTAATTATCAATTTTCTCTGAAAAATTCTAGAACATAAATCTACAAATTTCGCCTATATTTTATTTTTCAGATGAAAGGAAAAAAAAAAAATTTTTTAAATTTTAAAAAAAGAAAAAAAAAAACGAGACTAATTTCTAGCTAGTTCTAGATCTGAGAATAATCTTGCAATTAATCTTTTTCTGATTTCTAGAAACTCTAGATGGCTCCCGGAATGGAACCTCTTTTTGTGGTGGCTTATATCTACTTAATGGTAATCTCCTCAATACTGCATTAAAAAAAAAAAAAAAAAAAAAATGCTTAAAACTTTTTTTTTTTTTTTACTCTTTTCTTCCATCGGAATGCTTTGATTATTTGTTAGATTAGTGTAAGGATTCTGAGGATCAACTTAGACTGAACATGATCCTTGATCTTCATTTGAACCCCCACCCACACCCTTTCAGCCTTAAATTTGCTTAACGCATGTCTTTCATTCTCCCCCCCCCCCCTCCCAATGCTCATAACTGATTTGTTTCTTTCACGGAATTAACAGGATCAAATGGGTGCTTACATGCATGTTTTTAGCACTAACCCTATATAGTTAGCTTGCAAATAAACTTTATTTTTTTGAACATGACATTTTTATCTATTGTCTTTGTTTGTGGATGCATCACAAGTTAAACATATTTTTTTTTTATTAAAAATAAAATCTATCTTGTTTTGGAAATTTTTTTTTTTTTTTTTTTTTTCTTAGATGAGGATTGATAATTTTGATTATTAGGATGTCTATTCTCATCCTGGTTGTTATTTTCACGTTTTGGCCGATGTAACCTCCCGCCTTCTTCGGGTGCATCTTTTCGAACTTGGGAGTCTTTGTCAAACTCAGGCAGAATTTTGAATTGAATTCTTTTATTTAAAGAGTTCAGTTTGAACTCCTATATAGGTTCCTGAGTTTGACATCGAAACTCACAAGTTCAAAAAGATGTACCCAAAGAAGGTCGAAGATTACGTTGGCCAAAACGTTGTGAAAATAACCAGAGGTGAGAATAGTCTCCTGAATAATCCAAATAAGAAATCTATTCATGCTTATATATATATATATATATATATATATATATTTGTCAGGTAAAAATAGCTATTCAGGAATTTTAATTTTAAAAAAATTGTTTAACTCTTGTGATGTATCTACATATAGAGGCAATTTTGTACCAATTTAAAAATTCTTTTATAGTTCCAGGCTTAGTTAAGAATGTACAGAAAAATACATGAAAAAGTGGGACAACCGCAAAATATAGAAGCCAGGTTAAAGTGAAGATCATATTGGTTTGACCAATATTTCGTTTCTTTGTTAACGGAAACTTTATCAAAGTGACTAGAAATAACATTTTTGATCATTTTTTTGGTACAAGAAATTGATATAAGTAGTAAGGAAGAAGAAAAGTGTTAGTCAAAGAAGTGGGACTACTGATAACTATCTTGAACTAAAAGGAGAAAAATGTAATTTCTATTTGCTTTGATCAAACGAAATATGGAGAGTAGAAAGTGACTAACTTGGGTTTACTTTCGGAAGCGTCGTAACTCTCGCTTCCCTTATTGTGTCCATTAGTCCTCACATTTCATGAGCAATGTTTCTGACAAAGTGGAAAGAATTGCTGTTTTCTGGATCGGAATCTATCCATCTAACACTTATCTTTTTTTTTTTTTTAAATATATTGGTCAAACCAAATACTTTTAATTTGAATCTGTTTTGCAGTTGCTACACTTTTCCATTTATTTTTCTGTACATTCGTTCACAAGGCATGAAGCCACTTGATGTAAGGAGCTAAAAATAATACTTCACGGTCAAAGATAATTGTTAGATGGATAGATTCAGATCCAAAAACAGCATTTCTTCCCCCTTTGTCAGAAACATCGCTCATGAAATGTGAGGACTAATGGACACAATAAGGGAAGCAAGAGTTACGATGCTTCCGAAAGTAAACCTAAGTTAGTCACGTTCTACTCTCCATATTTCGTTTGATCAAAGCAAATAGAAATTACATTTTTCTCCTTTTTAGTTCAAGATAGTTATCAGTAGTCCTACTTCTATGACTAACACTTTTCTTCTTCCTTACTTCTTATATCAATTTCTTGTACAAAAAAAATCATCAAAAATGTTATTACTAGTCACTTTGATAAAGTTTCCGTTAACAAAGAAACGAAATATTGGTCAAACTTATATGATCTTGACTTTAACCTGGCTTCTATATTTTGTGATTGTCCCACTTTTACATTTATTTTTCTGTGCATTCTTTACTAGGTCTAAAACAGTGTTTGATTTTATCCGTATATAAATTTCATATATAGTAAAGAATGTTGCATGATAAAAGATTAGTATTAATTTTTGACTAATTTTATCTTCAAGTTAGTCAAGAAATGCTGATTTATGTCCATATAACAGTCTCCTTATGTTTATCAGGAGTATTGTCACAATCCTATTTTACATGAAACACTTGAAGGAGAAATACAATGGAATGGATCAAATCCATCATAACATTGAAAAGCAGAAACCTTTATGTATTTTTTTTTTTTTTTTCTTAAAGAAATTCCTTTTGGCACTCCTGAGAACATAAATTGGATAATTGGTATCTTATTACGCACACAAATTATTGCATATATATAAACAAATGTTTGGAGGTACAAAATTTATATAGGCTCTTGAAAATGATTTGCGGAAAAACTCTCTAGAGCTCTTTCGACTATCATCTCGTCAGGAGAAACCGATAGTATAAATAAATCAATAATATTAGCGAAAAATAACGAGCTATGGGGAAATTAAAGGGCCAGAGAATACTGATAAGCGATTAAAATGAATTTTAATTAAATAGTCGTTTAAAAAGGACCGCAGCATGGGGATAAAAAAAAACGGGGGTGGGGGTCAAAGTTCCCCAAAGAGAGTTGGCACACGGAAGGTTTACATAAAGCGACACTGACAGATCCCAACATTTTCAGATGGTTTTATTGAATCTGCTCTATGCAGCACCTCAAAACGCTCTTATATATGTATGTATATATAAAAGGAGATTGTAGTTTGCTTGAAGCATTGCTGGTAAATAAAAGTGCAGGTTTGTAATCCGAGGCTGTAGCAATGCGATGTAGGTACCGGAAGGTGGAGAGAGTGAACACTCCATCTTCCGGTACCTACTGTCTGTCGCTAATGGGAGGAAGCCGTCAGTCACTCTTTCTCCTATCAGAACTCTTGCTTATGCCTTATATATATGTTTAAATTACATCCTCTGAAAATTAATCAGCAAATATTCTAAGAAAGGTTTAATAATTTATCTTTTTGTATTAAATTACTTAAATTACTGTTAATATCGATGAAAATATTGCATATATATTGGAAAAACAGAACGATAAAATAACATCGAACGTTAATTTATTATGAACTGTTTAAAAAATAGTTTGCAAATTAGCCTTTGTCTCTGATATAGATACAGTATTTTAAAACAGTTTGTTGTATTATTGATTTAAATAGCACTAACCGGTTTTGATGGTAATATAGGAGTGATAAATGAAAGAAATTTCGTATTTATTTATTCATATATATATCTATATATATATATATATATTGTCAGTTATGATATTCTGTAAATAGCTAAAATAGGTCATAATTAAAATGTTTAAGGAAACCGCTTTAAATTAGCCAATGAAAACACTCAAAATATAATTTACTAACAGTGATTATTGAAAGAATTATCTGTTATAAAACTAGTACCTGGTGATTTAGGTGGATGGAAGAGGGTTAGCTCCTTTGACACTCTAAGATATTAATAATCAAAACAAAAGCTGTTAATTGGATTAAATATTAAAATTGATGAAATCTAGTAAAAAATAATTATGTAGCTTGTAGTAAAAAAGCTATTGATCACAAAAGTACGAGAGGGACTGACTCTACTTTATGTATAAAATTAAACAGTGTTTCATTCGTTAAAATTCATATTACATTCACGAGAATTATATTACTGTTGTGAAGTTGTTCCACAGTAAATAATAAATAAAGGAAGTCAAGTCGAGGGTTGGTTTAACAAGTGTATTATTGAAAATAGTATGATATATTAATCAAAATGAGTATAAGATATGGAACTCTCTCTATATAGATTAGCTGACAAGACCCCCCCCCCCCGTCCCTCAGATCAAAGAAACTTGTTTAAAAGTTTATAAAATTATGAATTCGGCACTCTTTGAAACATTTTTTAAATATCACTAATATATACATACGTAAAAATACACGGAATATATACGTAAATTCATGAAAAAGAAAATGTATATTGCATCCGTGAAAAATTTTGTATATTACGTTTACAAAATTATTAATAAGTTTATCTGAAAGACATTAAAGCTGTTGATTTGAGATGCTCCCTGTGGCGACACATTTTCAACATGCAATCTTGTCAGGTCCACAATTTAACCAACGTCTGTCGGTCGCTCGAGATTCGAAGATTAAAATAAATATTTTTCTCTTGCGGACATATCAATTTTTGCTCCAGTAGCAGTGAACATTACTGGAATTGTTGGTCCTTGTTCAATCGTGTTCCACTGGAAGATTGGCAGGATTCTGTCTCTGTTAAAATGGGGATCCTGGCAAAACGGAGTGACTCTTGTAGATTGAGTCACTGAAGGTAGTGCAGGCTAATGTTTTTGCTATCATTGCCGCTGAAAAGAAATAGCCGATAAAATCTTTGGATTGTTCGGACTATTAAACTCATCTTGGTTGTTATTCTCACAACGTTTCAGTCGATATAACCTCTGACCTTCAGGTACATCTTTTCGAACTCGGGAACCTATTCCGTATTTCAAACTGAACCCTTTATTTAATTCGCAGGGAGTAGATTGTTCTCGTTCCATCAGCCATGACCCCGTAGAAGTGTTAATGTTTGTGTTTTTTTTAGTTATCGCACGTCGTATGGATAGTCACTTGGAACGTCGGAGGTTACACTGAGCGAACCGTTATGAGAATAACACGCAAAATAAGAATAGTGGTCCAAATACAAATTATTAATCCTCATTTCAAAAATTCTAAGACATAAAAATCTTTATTTTTTTAAAAAAGAAAAAAAAAAGCTTTTTCAATAAAAGAATTTTTAATTTTTGAAAAAATTATTCAATGGCAAAAAAAATTCGCTTAAGATGCAAAGTAAAAACCATGGAAACAAGAATTCATATGGTCGGAACTTCCTGGTCTTCGGGCTGGGATCAAACTCTAATTATCTGTTCTGTTGGAGGTGAGGGGACCCTTCTAGGCCGAGACAATTTTCCTTTTTGTGCAATTCCAGACTAGCTTTTTAGTGGGGAAGCTGCATATCCAATACATCGAACCGACATTGTGGCACATCCAGTCCTCGTGGAGAGGCAGTAAATAGGAACTTTAAAAGCTAAAGAGAAAGGAAAACATTGTTTTTAAAGTATTGATTAAAAATAAAGGTATTAAATATTTATTTGATTTTTTTTTTTTTTTTTTTTTTTTTTTTATATGAAGAAATTTTTTTTAAATGCTGCTTTTCAATGTTATTTTAAAATGCTGTATTTACACTTTGTGTACCTTTTTTTAAACACTTATTAAAATCTACAATGTGAATTTGTATTTCTCGTTGCATCCAGTTGTTTCACATCAGTTATTCTGACAATACCACTGATAAATTCCAATTGAAAGAAGATTTACGCAGAAGGAGACAATTCTATTAACATAAATCCGCTTACCTCGGCCGTTTTGAAGCACTGTGCTCATCAACAATTATTTGTATTGCTTGTATTTGTTTTACATTCTTTTTTAAGCATTTCTATTGCCATTTGAACTTATCAAAAATTTGTCTTAGCATGAGCGCCACCGTTTTTTTTTTTTTTTTTTTTTTTTTTTTTTTTTTTTTTTTTTAAGATTATCAGTCGGGAGAAATGCAGCTACATTCCATCGAGTGGATCTCAGTGAGACCCAACACTTTGACTGTTTCCCCTTTTCATAGAATCATTGACCTTTTTATCAATCCCTTAGTTTTTTTTTTGTTTTTTTTTAAATTAATAATTAGAATACTCGGATCAAGAGTACAATAAGGACCCCAGTTCATTAACATAACACGCAGAACATGTTCCGGAAGTCACCTTCGTCTTCCGGTTGACCTCGCAATACACGTGGTCGCTATTTACAAAGCAACTTGTAAATAAAATAAACAAAATATACATGCTTTTTTAAAAATCGGCTGACTTGTAATTTTTCGTTTTGCAATAAACAAAACAATTTATCGCTTTTTTTTTGTTTTACTTTTATTTACTAAAAAAAAAACAAATTTTAAACGCAGAACCTTCTATATTTCGTGTTGTGTATTTTAAGAAAAAGTGTATTGCGACGTCAACCGGAAGACGCCGGTGACTTCCGGAACATGTTCCGCGTGGTGTGTTAATGAACTGGGGTCCTTATTGTACTCTTGATCCGAATACTCATCTCAGGAGGGGTAAAATTATATTCCCCGAAAATAGAACAGTATAGCACCACTTTGTCCTTTTAACGAAGATTAAAATGAAGATATAATGATACTAAGTTTTGCCTATGTTTTTAGTTGTTGATGGTTTTGATTTTGAGTTGAAATATGCAGATATCTTCACATTACATACATCTACGGCATAATCACGTTGACACACCGGTTCCCATTAGATCACCGAAGTTAAGCGACGTTGAGTCTGGTCAGTACTAGATGGGTGACCATTTGTGAATACCATGTGCGGTATGTGCTCTCTGCTTATCTCGTCATTGTTTTCAGTCCTCTTGAATTTCTCCTTGCCACTTGGAAATGAGCAATTGACGGTTGGAGATTGTGCGACCCTAGCTTAAAAATTACACGCACAACCACCCTTACAGGGGGTATCTATTGTCTCTCAAGACGGAACGGAGGCCATGACATGATTACAAACATCTTGAAAATAAGGTGAAATCTTTATACTCAAATTGTAATTTGAAGCAATTTTAGCAAACAAATATTTAAAGTTTTTTATGGGGTTTCTTAATTTTTTTTTTTTTTTTTTAGTTTCAGTTTCGAGGGGGATTTGTATACAATAATCACTGTTAGTAAATTATATTTTGAGTGTTTTCATTGGCTAATTTAAAGCGGTTTCCATAAACATTATTTACAGAATATCATAACTGACAATATTGGAACTTTTAGTGCTTCTTGACAGCCACACCAACATGAAAGTGTTTTATTTTTTAATTAAACCATGTTTTAAATTATTGAATAGTCAAAAACTAATAGAATCTTGGTGCATTTTGATAACAAAGAAATATATATATATATATAATGAAAGACAGAAAGGAAAAACAAATAAACGCGTCTTTTTCTGAAGACGTTCGTTGATCCAAACGAAACCGGTAAATTCTCTCGTTTGATTTTTATTTCTTCCTGTGTTTAATTGTTTTTTCCTTTCTGTCTTTTATACATTCTGTCTACACACTTCGTTTTATGATATATCATGTAATTTATCCTCATATATAGATATATATATATATATATATATATATATATATATCAAACGAGAATGGTAGTTTGCTTGAAGCATTGCTGGTAAATAAGTATGTGGGTATTTATGAAGGCTGATTTTGGAGTATGAATATTCACAATTATCTATTTTTAAATAGATCTTTCACATATCATATCAGTAAATATGAGACTTACTGTTAAAATAGTAATAAAATTCGAGATGGTGGAACATCTTTTGATAATTTCGAGAGAACCCTTCCTTCTAAACAAAAGAAAAGAAAAAAGCTCAATCTTTCTCAGGAAAAGAAAACATCCAAGATGGTTGCCACTCTGAAAAAAGGGATCGTACACGGAGACAATTCAATTTTTTTCTTTTTCTTTTATTTTAGAACAATGTTTATGCCATTTAAAAATACCTTCAAGTTAATGTATAATTTTATTTGTTAAATTGGTATTCTTCGTCTGTTTATTTAATTTTTTTATCTCTCTGTATTAATTTTAATTTTTTTTATTAATTTTTTTTTATTCAAAATGGCTGGAATATATTCTATTGATTTAGTTTTATTAAATCGGTAGATAGAGGTAGGTATAATTAAAAAGATATTTACTTATATATATATATATATATATATATATATATATCAAACAAGTTCAAATGTATTTATAAAATTAACTTGAAATCATTTTTTTTTTTTTTTTCAATAGTGCTCAAAAAGCTTTATAAATATTTGTGTAAACATTTAATTTAGCTTATGTAATTGTGTTTCAGCGACTAAACACTTCATCGGAGCCCAAAATTAATAATGAAAAATAAATTCGGACAATGGGTAGAAAAGAAACAAAACCTGTAAATCACCCCCCCTCTCCCCCAACATCAAAGTGTTTTTTTGTTGTTTTTTTTTTTTCGTTTTTTTTCTTTTCTCGCTAATATCTCCATGTTTTTCTCTATTAAAGAACGGCATAACAAAACCTTTCACTATTTTGACGTTTTATATCTTTGAACTTTGATTCTGATAAAGTTGTTTTAAAGCCTAATCATTATTGATGGTAGCAGGAGAATCATTATCAGGTCATGCATTTTGGATCAGTAATTTTCGTCCGACAGAAGATCTTCATTTCTTTATTTGCCGAAACCAATTGGTACGATTTCATTCATCTACGACAGAGTGGCCCACGTAAACGTAGCCGAATTTCTCATCCACAATATTTTTGGTCATATGCTGAATGTTGCTTTCCAATCCAACTTTTTGGTTGTTTTTTTTTTTGTCTCATCCCATGTGTATGCAAATAATCTCAAACAAGTACACCATGAAACAGGTACTTCCACTGCCTCATTCTTACTTTCTAGTCGACTCGTATTCAGGCTACTTTTGTAAGAAGTAATGCAGATAGTTTTTGTGGTTCTATCAACGCACGGTAGAATTTTAAAACAAGCAGACATTTTAAAATTCTGCTTCCATATTAATACCTCAATTGTTTTTTTAATTTAAAAAAAATGTATTTGAAATCACTTTTTTTTTTTTTTTTTTTTTTTTGTTTTGTTTTGTTTTCTTTTTTCTTTTTTCTTTTCTTTTTTTTCTTTTTTTTCTTTCTTTCTTTTCTTTTCTTCTTTTTTTTCTTTTTTTTTCTTTTTTTTCTTTTTTTTCTTTTTTTTTTTTTTCTTTTTTTTTTTTCTTTTTTTTTTTTTTAACATACTTTATCCGAATCAGTATTCAAATTTTTCTTGCTGATAATAATAGGAAGTAGGAGGAATTTTTTACCTACGAAATAAAACTACTAACCTAGAATATTTTTACAGAAATGCCATCTTTGATTTCTGTATTAAATCTAATTTTCAAATAAACATTTTTAAAAATATTTAAAAATTAGTAAAAAAAAAAAAAATTTAATAAAAAGTTTATAGTTTCTTTCAGATAATAAAATGATTTTAGTATGTCACGGTCTTAAAAATGTTATAAAATGTGCTCTTTTTGTCCCTGTGATTTTAAAGATTTATTTAGTAATTTGAACTTGAGGGGTTTTACTGTTTATGCCCGTCAGCATAACTAGGCACATCTGCACAACAGCTGCTGCTGATGATGATTCTCTTGCTGTCGGCATTCAGCCCGCCGTTTGTCAATTATTTCGAGCAACCTCTGATTCTTGTTGGCATTCGGAAAATCCAGTTTCCTTTTTAGTACGCCAATTTAATTTTTTTAATAGTGAACAACAATTTAAAAAAAGATTTTCTTAACATAATTCACCCCAAACAAGGCAGGCCGCCACTGCAAACGTAAGGGGCTACTGAGAATTAGGGTGTAGGTTTAGGGTGTTATACTAAGTTGGGAGCTGTGTAGCAAGATGTCTGTTTACATTAGTTTTAAACCTCTGCATGTTGGGGAAACGGAGCAGGGAAGGAGTTCCAGAGGCCGGCAGCATGAGGAAAGAAGCTATTGGAGTAGAAGGCTCTCCGGCATCTGGTGACCTCCACAGTGAATAGATGGGATTTAGCTGATTGCCGAGTTGGTCTAATGTATTTACGTCGAGGGAGCACAATCCATTGAAGTATTTGTAAAACAAGTACACGGATGTTACATTGCGGCAATAGGACAGGGGCTGGAGCTTGGTGGATAGTGAGGGACCTATTAAGTTGTCGACTCTTTTTTTGGGACCTTAAAAGTAAATATACTAACATTATTATTAACATTCCGTCCCAAAATCGAATTTATTTTGGCAAAAATCTTTTTAGATTCCATATTCTGATTCCATGTAATCTTTACGTCTGAAAGTCAATATTTATTTTTTATGTCAAATAATACCGCAAGAAATACTTCAGATACTAAGGGCCAAGATTGCCCGAATGCTGACGAATCATGTTGCTCAAAACGACGAGCAGAGATTGCTCGAATGCTGACGAATCATGTTGCTCAAAACGACGAGCAGAGATTGCTCGAATGCTGACGAATCATGTTGCTCAAAACGACGAGCAGAGATTGCTCGAATGCTGACGAATCATGTTGCTCAAAACGACGAGCAGAGATTGCTCGAATGCTGACGAATCATGTTGCTCAAAACGACGAGCAGAGATTGCTCGAATGCTGACGAATCATGTTGCTCAAAACGACGAGCAGAGATTGCTCGAATGCTGACGAATCATGTTGCTCAAAACGACGAGCAGAGATTGCTCGAATGCTGACGAATCATGTTGCTCAAAACGACGAGCAGAGATTGCTCGAATGCTGACGAATCATGTTGCTCAAAACGACGAGCAGAGATTGCTCGAATGCTGACGAATCATGTTGCTCAAAACGACGAGCAGAGATTGCTCGAATGCTGACGAATCATGTTGCTCAAAACGACGAGCAGAGATTGCTCGAATGCTGACGAATCATGTTGCTCAAAACGACGAGCAGAGATTGCTCGAATGCTGACGAATCATGTTGCTCAAAACGACGAGCAGAGATTGCTCGAATGCTGACGAATCATGTTGCTCAAAACGACGAGCAGAGATTGCTCGAATGCTGACGAATCATGTTGCTCAAAACGACGAGCAGAGATTGCTCGAATGCTGACGAATCATGTTGCTCAAAACGACGAGCAGAGATTGCTCGAATGCTGACGAATCATGTTGCTCAAAACGACGAGCAGAGATTGCTCGAATGCTGACGAATCATGTTGCTCAAAACGACGAGCAGAGATTGCTCGAATGCTGACGAATCATGTTGCTCAAAACGACGAGCAGAGATTGCTCGAATGCTGACGAATCATGTTGCTCAAAACGACGAGCAGAGATTGCTCGAATGCTGACGAATCATGTTGCTCAAAACGACGAGCAGAGATTGCTCGAATGCTGACGAATCATGTTGCTCAAAACGACGAGCAGAGATTGCTCGAATGCTGACGAATCATGTTGCTCAAAACGACGAGCAGAGATTGCTCGAATGCTGACGAATCATGTTGCTCAAAACGACGAGCAGAGATTGCTCGAATGCTGACGAATCATGTTGCTCAAAACGACGAGCAGAGATTGCTCGAATGCTGACGAATCATGTTGCTCAAAACGACGAGCAGAGATTGCTCGAATGCTGACGAATCATGTTGCTCAAAACGACGAGCAGAGATTGCTCAAAACGACGAGCAGAGATTGCTCGAATGCCGACGAATCATGTTGCTCAAAACGACGAGCAGAGATTGCTCGAATGCCGACGAATCATGTTGCTCAAAACGACGAGCAGAGATTGCTCGAATGCCGACGAATCATGTTGCTCAAAACGACGAGCAGAGATTGCTCGAATGCCGACGAATCATGTTGCTCAAAACGACGAGCAGAGATTGCTCGAATGCCGACG
>OY744547.1:16996485-17068985 GCA_963556195.1 Sepiola atlantica | reverse complement strand
TATTTGAATGTTTAAATTTTTTTTTTTTGGCCCAAGTGAATATTTGAATGTTTACATTTTTTTTTTTGCACAAGTGAATATTTGAATGTTTACATTTTTTTTTGGGGCCCAAGTGAATATTTGAATGTTTACATTTTTTTTTTTTGCACAAGTGAATATTTAAATGTTTACATTTTTTTTGGGGGGGGGGGGGCACAAGTGAATGTTTACATTCCGCTAGTAGTATTAGATCTATCTATAATTGAGCACTTTCTGTCTGCGATTTGCAAGTTATCATCATCAGTTGATATTTTTATAAATATTTATCTTTTTGAACTAATTACATAAATTTGGAGGTTTAGCAGTTTGTTTGTTTTTTTTTTTGGCACAAGTGAATATTTGAATGTTTACAATTTTTTTTTTTTGCACAAGTGAATATTTGAATGTTTACATTTTTTTGGGGCCCAAGTGAATATTTGAATGTTTAATTTTTTTTTTTTTTTTGGCACAAGTGAATATTTGAATGTTTACATTTTTTTTTTTTTTTTTTTGGCACAAGTGAATATTTGAATGTTTACATATTTGAATGTTTACATTCCACTAGTAGTATAAGATCTATCTATCATTGAGCACTTTCTGTCTGTTGGTCGCTTATAGGATCACTCGGTAGAAATTTAACATGAAGCCTTTTTGAGGTAACTGGTATGTTATAGTTAAGATGCTAATACTGCATATGTTTTATATACTAACTAGCTGGTTTCGCCCGCTAGCTCTTGCTTCACATTTATTATTATTATATATATATAATGTATATATATGTATATTGTTGAATATAAGAGACAACTCATGTCGAGATATCCTTTGGTAGATCCTTTCAATAGTCCGAATCTGGATCTTAGTTTGAAAGGATCTACCAAAGGATATCTAGACATGAGTTGTCTCTTATATTCAACAATACTTGCCTGCAAGAAAAGATGCTGCCTATATATATATATATATATATATATATATATATATATATATATATATATATAAAAAATCATTATTTAATATGTATTAAATAAGGTGTACATTTCATTGAAATTGGACCTATTTGAATTTTCGGGGGGGGGGGGGGCTCTTAATATTATCAAAATTTGCTGAAATTTTGGGAATAGACATAATTTTTGGTCATTTACCTATGGTTTACATTTCATTTGAATCTAAGGGAAAACAGTTTTCAGTGTGTGTGTGTGGGGGGGGGGGGGATTGTGCCGCCTACGGACCCCCAGCGTTGAAGTGATATATTTCTCATATAGCCTATGACTTTCACTGAGAGGTCAATAGTCTACATCCAATTTTCAAGCAATTCTGTCCAGCGGTTCAGGTGAACATAAGACACAAAGATCAGGAGGACACAGTTACTATTTTATATATATATATATATATATATATATATATAGATGAGTAATTGCTTATCAAGGCCTAAAGGCTACTCGAGGATAAGGGTTACTAAAAACAGTAACTTATAAACTCCAAAACTACCCGTTAGAACTGCATCAAATTTAGCATGAAGCATACTAGATATGTCCAGGAAAGGGGGGGTAATTCTTATACTACTATTATCAAAAGTGGTTACATAGTTGGGGGGGGGGAACTTTTACTACTACTGCTGTTGTTGAGCGAATCTGACTTCTGTACTGAACTCACAAAGATTATGCCTCAGGATTGTCTGGTTTACATGAAGTCCTCCTCGTTAGCTGTAGGTAAAAACCTGCCATCTTGAATACGTTATACTTGTCAGTTGTTTTAAAATGCTGTCTTTCATGTCTTGTTGCATAGTTGGCCTTAGGCAGTCCGTGCCCCTGCTGCTGTTTTATATTCTGTAACGCCCATGAAACAACTACGGGGGACGCCCCTATTATCAATCGACACCGCTTTGCTGCAATGCAAACGCCATGAATACGCATTTGAAGATATTAAGAACTTGAAGCATAACAACTTTTACAAATGCATGATTGACGATCTTGATGCCGTCAGAATGAAGGAGTTTGTTGCTGAAGTTAAGAGCGCCATCAACTAAATGAATCCAACGATGGCCTCAGGCTGAACACTACATCCGTGTTTTGAGTTTAAGAAAAAAAACAAAAATTCATCTTTTTTAAAATAAAAGTATAATATATAAATTAGTAGTTGTGGGAGAAAAATTCTAAAGTCGGGGTTTGATCTTTTAAAATTGCATACCAGATTTAATGAAATGTTGTCCAATAGTTTTAATCCGTAAGTGTTTATCATTATTATTTTTTTTATTTATCTACCTCCCACAAGGTAAGATGTGACACAAGGTCAGGAAAGTAAGATTAGATAAGCCAGCGCTTGAGAGGTGAGCACTCTAGCCATTTAAAAATAGCCTGGGCAGCCCCGTCGGCATTCCCCGGTAGGAGCGCCTCAGACAGTAAGCAATAAACTTACTCCTCCCCAAAAAGGGGAGGCGAAGCCAGAGAGGGTGAACCTCCTAGAACTGCACAGGATAGTCCCATAGACAGGCGTAAATCAAGCCCCGCAGGGCAAGACAATACCAGTCTATGGGGTGCAGTATCCATCGGAACAGATACTACACTTTGATCCCGGCCAAAAGGCCAGAAATGTGTTTATCATTATTATTATCAGCAGCAGCAACAGTACCTCCCTCAAGTCCAATCCTTCCTCACTGTGGCGTGGTAGGGACGGTGGCAACGTGCTAGTGTTAGTGCTACTTGGCTAACAGGGCTCTGGTGAAAATTCAGGAGAAGTCAACATCAAGATTCATCATCCTCTGGCCATCTCTGCCTCTGGGTATCGCAAGAAAGAATGTGTCAAGTGCATAACCTCCAATCCATGGAGTGAGGATAACAATGTTGCTTCTATGCACGTGCAACCGTCATTCTTTTGTGCGTTCTGGGCCAAACCATCCCTGACTTCATATACAATCACTGGGCCTCGATGCTCTGTCATGGGTGAAAACCTGCAAAAATGACTGGGTTTTGGAATTAAATAACCCTAAAAAGGGTTGATATGTCATAAAACTAAACAGGAAAAAAAAATCTTTATTTTCTGTGTGTATGCTAAATAATAGAAATAGTTTCTGATAACTATCTTTGTTAATGGTTCTTGTAAAAGCTTTTGCATGAAAATAGAATACAATAACTAGATGGTAATTGATTGACTAATAATGTTTACTTACTGAATTCACCTGCTGAATTAGTCAATAGTGAAAATATTCCAACCCCCCATATTATGTTCAGTTCATAACTCCTAGAATTAGATGGTCAGATCAAGTTGACCAATATATCTGATATATAAAGTAAAGTAAGTCTCTTTCTCAATAGTGAAAATATTTTATATCCCCCCCCCCTCATATTATTTATGTTCAGTTCATAACTCCGAGAATTAGATGGTCAAATCAAGTTGACCAATATATCTGATATATAAAGTAAAGTAAGTCTCTTTCTCAATAGTGAAAATATTTTATATCCCCCCCCCCCCATATTATTTATGTTCAGTTCATAACTCCGAGAATTAGATGGTCAAATCAAGTTGACCAATATATCTGATAAAGTAAAGTAAGTCTCTTTCTCAATAGTGAAAATATTTTATATCCCCCCCTCATATTATTTATGTTCAGTTCATAACTCCGAGAATTAGATGGTCAAATCAAGTTGACCAATATATCTGATATATAAAGTAAAGTAAGTCTCTTTCTCAATAGTGAAAATATTTTATATCCCCCCCCCCTCATTATTTATGTTCAGTTCATAACTCCAAGAATTAGATGGTCAGATCAAATTGACCAGAAATTGAATGACATAAAAAAGTTTTTAACTTTATGACAAATGAGAAGACAATCCCCTAAAACGAGTTTGTGTCTTTTGTGCGGTCTGTTATAAGTGTTGTCACAAGTGAAGAATTATGATAATTATCTTTCCTTCCCCGACTGAGTGACCAAGCGATTTTTGCCAATTTTTTTCTTTTTTTTTTCTTTTTTTTTTTTTTTTTTTTTTTTTTTTCAAAATGGCAGGCATGAGCTTTGAGGTTTGGCTGATACTGGAATTCATCAGTATGGCCAGCTGCCTGTTGTCAAATTGATAGAAACTGGAGCTTGTGTGTGACCTGTGCGAAATTTAAGGTTGAGCGAGTTTTTCCACTTTGCCCGAGAGGAGGAGGAGCTCTTGCAGTGTATCGTTCAACTAGCAAGGAGCAGAAGGCTGACATGCAGCAAATTAAGCGTTCACGACAGACCTATTCGTCTTCTGATCAATTCACGGTGAGATGCTTGCCAGGGAGGCTGCAGATGTGTTTTTCATAGAGCTGGAAAAGCTATCCCTTCTGGTCGGAAAACTGCCGGAACAATGGACAGCGTGTGCCAGACTACAAAGCCACATCAGACGAATACTTAGAAAGTTATCGACACAAAAGACATTGTGCGTCTGTGTGCGTTCGCTGTACAGGCTGTGATGGTCTGGAGTCGATGCTTGATTCTGACACTGGTCGCAGTGGCAATTGTGTCATCTCAGTCAGTGCTGCAACAGAAGCATTCTCCCTCCAAATAAAATTACAAATCCCAGTTTAAAACGAGTAACAAATGTTTATTTTTTGGGGGTTACAATGATACCCGTTTTCCTCTACTGAACAACAGATGTGCAAATGAGAATTCTTAGCCTGAACAAATGAAAACACAAGTCCAATAGCTTGGAGCCGAAGGGTCCATCTTTCTGAGAGGCACACAAACCCAATTTACTGTCGAGCACCCAGAAGGCCAAACTAACTGTATTCTGCTGGAATATATATAGATATCCCTGGGACCACACGAGAAAGACTACCCAGATATCCACTTGAAAGGGCTAATCTGCTGTCAATCCATGTATATCAAAAACTTAATGCCGAAGGGGGCTCCGTATCTGGCTGGCCATTATTTTTTTTTAAACTCAGGTGGATCATAACCGCAGCAGGGAACCTTGTATGTGTAGAAACATTACTTTTTTAATGACTTCATCTCAGCATGATCCCTTACATTGGTTACTGATGTACTCTCTAGAATCGCCAGGCTGAGTTCAAATGCTGTCTGATATATTATGTTCATTTACAAACTAATACCATTGGGGAAGGTATGAACCCTTATTCCTTTTTCCAAACTGTTTAAAATAGTGTCTCTTTAACAAATTATTTACAATGAATTATTTTTCAATAGGTATTGTATTTAGAATTGAATAAGCCACTACCCACCCCCAGCAAGGGTTGGTATACCATAAAATATTAATTTTCCAGTCTTTAAAATGGATGGGTGCATGATTAACCAAATGGATATCTTTGAGGCCTATGGAATCTGCTATGCTAAGTTCAAATCCCATAGGATCTAATGTCATCATTTACTTACTAAGACCGTTGGGAAAGGTATGGGTAAAAACTTCAATTCATATTCAATTGATCGTATACAATGAATTCTTTGCAGTAGACATTGTGTTTTTGGCATTAACTAATGCAGACAGGATTGATTTTCTGTAAAAGGCGACCAAACTCAACATCTATATAATAAAGTAAAGTCGGTCAGTTTGTCAACTTTGGTCATCGATAGCTTTCATCCCACAAAATCAATATTTAATTCTTGTCCATCAGTTTTTTTCTTGGGATCATTGCAGCATGTTAAAAACAATGAAATTTAATTCCTTCCCAAAATTAATTTAGCCAGATTGGAAATATTTTTGTATAGCTGCCTTTTTTTTTTTTTTTTTTTTTTTTTTGTGTGTGTGTGTGTGAGAATGTGAAGAAACGTAACCTTGTATTCGTTCATATCAGCTTCCCTTTGTTTGGAACAGAAGAATAATATTTGAAGAAGGGGATGTAACTCTTTATTCGTACATGCAGACTTGCACGAATTGCAAGTAAATGCACTACTGGGGAATGCCGAGTAGGTACAACAAGTTTTAAATACAGGCAATCAGTGTTGGCTATGCTGATGTTCTGTGAAAAAAATGCCAATTTATTGTGGCATCGATTGCATATTTTATTGACTTCTCGTTTTGCAAGAGAATTTACCTACCACTCAGGTTGTTTCATCTGATCTTTGACCTGCATTATTTGTGGATATTTTTTTTATCTGCAAAGGTAGGTGAAGCACTCTTTAACCTTTGTGGGCAATCACCTAGAGATGATTTCTTTGTAAGAAACGTTGGTCCGCATCACCACACTGTGTTGGCGTCAGGAAGGGCATCCAACCTATAAAAATCTTGCCTCAGTTAAACAACTTCCAAAGAAACCTGATCAGAGATAAGTTTGGAAGCTAATTTTCTAAAAGCTGTCCAACACATGCCAGCATGTAAAATAATCATTAAACCGAATATGATGATGATGATGATGTACCTAGCAGATGTTTTAGTATTTTAAATCGAACTTGAACCAATCAGAAAGAGTTATTCTGGGAGCCGAGCACCTGTTAGGCATTGACTACATAAGTGAGAACCCAAGCACAGCTAGCAGTGAGACTTAGCCTGCCACACGAACCCTTGTTAGTCAAACCAAGGTGTTATCAACTACACCGATTCATTACAGGGGAAACTAAATCTAATCTGCGTCACTAGACCATAGGTTCTCGGACAACACAAACGGTTATGGACTACAAAGTGTAGCAACAGCTTGTACACAGTCTCACAAACTCACACACTTTTAACTCTTAACTCTTTAATTTTGGTTGTTATAACAAATCATTAATACAATCGATATATTTATGTGTGGATAAACTTTGTCATTTTTTTTTTATAATGCTTTTTCTACTAAAAGATCTTTTTCAAATCAGACCCAACTAGTTAGTCAGTTTTTCACTTGGCCACCACACCATTTTCACCAGAAATAGAAATGGTCTTGCTTCAATGATGCCAGATTTCAGGCTGACGACGAGTGGTGTGTGGAAACCATTGGAGGTCTCTTCAATCAATAACTCACCAGTCAAAGAACCTTGCAGTTAATGATGTCATCGGTCCTTATGTGCAGGATCCCATCTAATGAAGATAATGTTGATCAAATATCTTGACTACGTCATTTGACAGTATTACCCAGGTTTCATAACCATAGTGTAGGATTGATCATGTGACAGCCTCGTCAAATTAAAATACGCTAAGAGAGTTCAGGGTTAAAATGGTTATTAAAAGAAATAGATTACATGTAAATTTTCTCTTTGTATTTTATCAAAACGAATAATCAATAACTATTACAGATTAGTCGCGCTGTTTAGCACAACTTCCGTCAATAATTAACCAGATAGGATTTACTAAAAAAAAGTCATGATCATGTATGAATAGCTTGATTATAAGTATGAATTATTTACCTCTGCTCCAGGAGGTTAGACACAACGTTAAGTCAGGTTTTGAAAAGCCAGTGCACTCTGACCTACAAAAACTACCTGAGCAGTCCCGTCGGTATCCCACGATAGCAATAAACTATCTCCTTCTCAAAAAGAAGGTAAAGCCTGGGAGAATGGACCTCCTAGGACTGAACAGAACCATACCTTAATCAAACGGTAGCAAGGCCACTGTCAGACTGATTTTCAAGGATGTATCCTCAACTGGTATGAACAGCACGACAGAATATAAATGTATATACTACTAAAACTGGATCTTGTTTGTCTCTGTGCACACTGGATGATGTCATAAAGGGATATCATTCATCAAAACAGATTGAAGACATGGAGGAATAAATCCTTTATGACGTCATACATGCTGAAGTAAAAAAAAAAATTTAAAAAAAAAAAAAAAAATCATGTCATCCATTAAAACAGAACATAGATGACTTCTGACCTTTTGGGTCGTGAGTCATGTATGTGTGCATATGAGGGCGACCTAATGCAATATTCTTTACCGCTTAGGAAGTGGAATAATACTAAGAAAACAGCACTGTTTCTATCGCCAGTATTAACCAAAACTAACTATATATATATATATATATATATATATATATTAGAATATAGAAAGAAAAAATTCACATACACATTGTAACTGTCAGCATTATAATTTATTTCGACCTCCTGGCCTATATATATATACATTAGTGCATCAGGGTATGTTGAAAAAATCAAAGCGCTGGGTTGCAAGAATGTGAGGGCTAAAATGCAAATCATTTATTTAAAAACTGTCACGTATTTCAGAGACGTACCATGGTTTCATTGACATGGACTGACCTTTTGTCTGTTTGGAAAAGGCCATGACAGTCCATCCCAATTCCTCAGTGACTTACAAAATGAAACCAAATCGAAGAATAGAGTTCACTGATATCATCGGCTGGTGAATTATGGCTTATGCACAAGAATATGAGATATTTTTGCAACAGTTTAATTTTTTTATTAAAAATATCTTTTTTTCTTTTTATTTTTTATACTTTTTTCCAAAATTGCCTGTTGATATTTTGGTGCAACATTGATTTCTTTGAATTAATGGTTGCTTTAACTTTTGCATCGTCCATTTTACTTGGCTGACTAATGTATAAGCTATATTTATCACTATGGTGTGTTCGCTACTATTTTTGTAGTCTTAAACTGTGCATTGCTGAATATAATTTATTAGAATACACACATATATATATATATATATATATATATATATATATAAGCACCGGACATGTAAACAAACTCTCCAATAACATAGGAGATTGCCAATCTTCGGCCACGCTGTTAGATTTTCAGCATGAAAAAGAAAGAAAAAAAATACAATGTCTGTTTACCATGATTATGGTTTGTTAAACCGAAAATTCGTATTTATAAAATATTTAAAAAAAAAAAAAAAAAAAAAAAAAAAAAAAAAAATTAAATAAATTTTCATTTATTGATATAAATTCACACGTCTGTTAACTGGTTTCTAAAAAATGTTCATATATATATATATATATATGTACTTATAAATTATATTTAGTTTTATTCTTTTAATATGAACAACTAAAAACACAAACCTATTTTGTTTAGTCTGATGTATAAAGCCCCTTCCAAGTAAAATTGGAAGTCGAAAACTGTCGGAAAAAATTAAAAATAAACATTCACCAAAAAGCTTCAGTGCAATGCTCCGATCCTGTCGTTGAGTGCTATAGAATGTTTAGATCTAAACACTCGCCGCTTTCAGTGTAAATATCACTTAATTTCTCCGTTATTATGTGACAATCCCTTGTGGCATAATGGGACTGGGTGAACGCCTACAGATTCAAGATGTATCTGTGAACAGGGTTCACGCCCTATGACCGTCTGAGATTGTTATTTCCTTGCGTTGATGAGAGCCATAAGCTCAGAACTATGTTGTATGTAGGTAAAATATTAAAAATAATTTATATATATATATATATAATTTAGCCTGATTTCTTGCAGAAATGAAACTTGAGCATTTCTTTGTAGCTTACTTGCCATAGATATATTTTCATATTACTAAACTCTACTCATGTATTGAGCACTGTTTAAGTAAATACTAGAAATATATATACACAATATATTACCTTATAATGTGTGTATATATATGAAATACTAATTATGTGTGTGTTGTAGGAGAAATAACCAGAGTGCTCAATTACTTGTGTAAGAGCAGATATTTTTTAAAGAATTTCAATTGACATTATACATTAGTTTGATCTTCCATCGATACCTTCGGTTTCATGGAAATACCAGAAACTCAACCCACAGGGCTAAAGATACCAAATGTAACCAATATCTGCTTTGATAGTGTACCACATGATTCTTTGCCTCATGAATAAATAAACTGTCTATGATTCGACTAAAATTGGAAATGCATGTAATATGTTCACATTCAAGTAATATCAAAAGACTAGTACTTCTTATTAATAAAACGTAAATAAAATTTTAAAATTATTAATATAAAAGTAAAACTACATTGTTAAATCCTAATGCAATTTGAGGCTGTTTTTATTTAAAAAGAAGAAAAATCCTAAACCAAAATTGTTTAATAACATTTGCCATAATGAAAACCTGCTACCGAAACACACACACACACACACATGTGAATGATCCTGGTAAGATTTTTTTTTTCATGGGAGTTAATCCTCTTTCCCTCTCTTTACCCCTGTCTCCCTCTCTTTACCCCTGTCTCCCTCTCTTTACCCCTGTCTCCCTCTCTTTACCCCTGTCTCCCTCTCTTTACCCCTGTCTCCCTCTCTTTACCCCCTGTCTCCCTCTCTTTACCCCCTGTCTCCCCCTCTTTACCCCCTGTCTCCCCCTCTTTACCCCCTGTCTCCCCCTCTTTACCCCCTGTCTCCCCCTCTTTACCCCCTGTCTCCCCCTCTTTACCCCCTGTCTCCCCCTCTTTACCCCTTGCCTCCCCCTCTTTACCCCTCGCCTCCCCCTCTTTACCTCCCCCTCTTTACCTCCCCTCTCCATCTCTTTATCCCCCCTCTTTACCTCCCTTCTCCATCTCTTTATCCCCCCTCTTTACCTCCTCCTCTTTATCCCGCCCTCCCTTTCTCTCTCTCTCTCTCTCTCTCTCCTCTTTATCCCACCCTCTCTCTTTACCCCCCTTCTCTCCCCGCTTTACTCCCTCCCCCTTCTCTCTCTGATTCAATATAATAGAAAGGAAATTGGCAACAGCCGACTATTTGGCCTAGTTAAAAATAAAATTTCGCATATTTACTATTCAAAATGAAAATAATTTTTTTCTATTCCTTCGTGTACTAATTTGATCAATGTTGACTCAAAGCTAACGAATATTAAAATATTAATTTTTACCACAACTTGCTTGGGGTCATACTGAATATGTAAAGTTTATAAGTGTCTCTTTGGTAGTTATGGTTTTAGCCAGATACACAGAAATATGACTATTCTTTATTAATAGAAGATAGTCCCAAACACGTGAAGATAGTCCCAAACACGCGAAGATAGTCCCAAACACGCGAAGATAGTCCCGAACACGCGAAGATAGTCCCGAACACGCGAAGATGGTCCCGAACACGCGAAGATGGTCCCGAACACGC
Organism: Sepiola atlantica; assembly: GCA_963556195.1. Lineage (NCBI taxonomy): Eukaryota > Metazoa > Mollusca > Cephalopoda > Sepiida > Sepiolidae > Sepiola > Sepiola atlantica. The sequence continues at coordinate 17,058,041 of OY744547.1, read as the reverse complement.
GAAGATGGTCCCGAACACGCGAAGATGGTCCCGAACACGCGAAGATGGTCCCGAACACGCGAAGATGGTCCCGAACACGCGAAGATGGTCCCGAACACGCGAAGATGGTCCCGAACACGCGAAGATGGTCCCGAACACGCGAAGATGGTCCCGAACACGCGAAGATGGTCCCGAACACGCGAAGATGGTCCCGAACACGCGAAGATGGTCCCGAACACGCGAAGATGGTCCCGAACACGCGAAGATGGTCCCGAACACGCGAAGATGGTCCCGAACACGCGAAGATGGTCCCGAACACGCGAAGATGGTCCCGAACACGCGAAGATGGTCCCGAACACGCGAAGATGGTCCCGAACACGCGAAGATGGTCCCGAACACGCGAAGATGGTCCCGAACACGCGAAGATGGTCCCGAACACGCGAAGATGGTCCCGAACACGCGAAGATGGTCCCGAACACGCGAAGATGGTCCCGAACACGCGAAGATGGTCCCGAACACGCGAAGATGGTCCCGAACACGCGAAGATGGTCCCGAACACGCGAAGATGGTCCCGAACACGCGAAGATGGTCCCGAACACGCGAAGATGGTCCCGAACACGCGAAGATGGTCCCGAACACGCGAAGATGGTCCCGAACACGCGAAGATGGTCCCGAACACGCGAAGATGGTCCCGAACACGCGAAGATGGTCCCGAACACGCGAAGATGGTCCCGAACACGCGAAGATGGTCCCGAACACGCGAAGATGGTCCCGAACACGCGAAGATGGTCCCGAACACGCGAAGATGGTCCCGAACACGCGAAGATGGTCCCGAACACGCGAAGATGGTCCCGAACACGCGAAGATGGTCCCGAACACGCGAAGATGGTCCCGAACACGCGAAGATGGTCCCGAACACGCGAAGATGGTCCCGAACACGCGAAGATGGTCCCGAACACGCGAAGATGGTCCCGAACACGCGAAGATGGTCCCGAACACGCGAAGATGGTCCCGAACACGCGAAGATGGTCCCGAACACGCGAAGATGGTCCCGAACACGCGAAGATGGTCCCGAACACGCGAAGATGGTCCCGAACACGCGAAGATGGTCCCGAACACGCGAAGATGGTCCCGAACACGCGAAGATGGTCCCGAACACGCGAAGATGGTCCCGAACACGCGAAGATGGTCCCGAACACGCGAAGATGGTCCCGAACACGCGAAGATAGTTCTAATTGAAAACAACACTTTTAATATCAGTATTTAATTTAATCGTTGGTTGAACAAAAAATACTTTAACTCGATGCATCTTTTGTAGAAAAGACTTCATGAAGTGACGGCAACAAAAGACAAAAATGGTTGTGTGTTTCAAAGGAGTATATCCAACGAACCAATACAAGGATATACGCCATCAGCTTTGGTAAGTACATTTTATTTTTTAAAAAAGGGAAACTTATTAATAACCCTGAAAAGGTTGATATGCCATAAAATAAAACGAGTGAACCTATTATAAACGATTTTCTAAGTGATTTTTTTTTTTAATACCCCAAAACTAATTTTATATATATATACTTGATGGACCGATCACAAACTGTCTTTATTTTTATTCTGAAATTAAATTATTACAGCTTCAAACATTATTTGTGTGTCGAGGTTTTTTAAAATAAATTCAAATAAAATTTATCATTATACATGCAAGTAAAAAATGTTAATGCATATTTAAATAATCCATTCAGTTTCATTGTATTTGTTTACTGTTAAGAAAACGATAAACTGCTGTATCTGTTATGTCATTATTATTAACTGTTACATTTTGAAGATAATCGCATCAGTTCTTCCTATCATCTTTAACTATATTAACTATGTCATGTTTAGCGTTTTAATCCTACTGAGTCATTATGTAAATGAAATTTAATTGGTTAATAAACAGAAATTTATTGCAAATTGCATTTTGATTAGTTCCAAATTTGGAAGAAGAAAAAAAAAATTTTTAATTAAATATTTGTGAATTTGAAAAATGAAAATTAACTTTCCTTTTCTTTGACATGTGAAATAGGAAATTGCATTGAAAGATTTTTTTTTTAATTGTAGTGTTAGCATTGAAAAAAAAAGATTTTTTTAATTTTACTGTTAGCATTGAAAAAAAAGATTTTAATTTTACTGTTAGCATTGAAAAAAAGATTTTAATTTTACTGTTAGCATTGAAAAAAAGATTTTAATTTTACTGTTAGCATTGAAAAAAAGATTTTAATTTTACTGTTAGCATTGAAAAAAAGATTTTAATTTTACTGTTAGCATTGAAAAAAAGATTTTAATTTTACTGTTAGCATTGAAAAAAAGATTTTAATTTTACTGTTAGCATTGAAAAAAAGATTTTAATTTTACTGTTAGCATTGAAAAAAAGATTTTAATTTTACTGTTAGCATTGAAAAAAAGATTTTAATTTTACTGTTAGCATTGAAAAAAAGATTTTAATTTTACTGTTAGCATTGAAAAAAAGATTTTAATTTTACTGTTAGCATTGAAAAAAAGATTTTAATTTTACTGTTAGCATTGAAAAAAAGATTTTAATTTTACTGTTAGCATTGAAAAAAAGATTTTAATTTTACTGTTAGCATTGAAAAAAAGATTTTAATTTTACTGTTAGCATTGAGAAAAAAGATTTTTTTTAATTTTACTGTTAGCATTGAGAAAAAAGATTTTTTTTAATTTTACTGTTAGCATTGAGAAAAAAGATTTTTTTAAATTTTACTGTTAGCATTGAGAAAAAAGATTTTTTTAAATTTTACTGTTAGCATTGAGAAAAAAGATTTTTTTAATTTTACTGTTAGCATTGAAAAAAAGATTTTTTAAATTTTACTGTAAGCATTGAGAAAAAAAAATTATCTTTGGCATTGAGGAAAAAAAATTTAATTTTACTGTTATCATTAAAAAAAAATGTGGCACACAACGTTCTTTTTTTTATATTATACTTTATAATTGTATGTTTTCAATGTTACAGACAAAAAACAGAGTTTTTATAAACAGACAGACGACAGTGAGTATTAGTAGGTTCCAATATTTACAGTCAGACAGATGTCCTCATCTTGGTTATTACCACCACCATGTTTCAACCATTGTATCCTCTGACCTTCTTCAGGTGTGTCACATTCTTGATAATCTTCTGCACAATTTCAACTAGACCCTTATTTAATTTACTAAGGATATTATTTTTCACCACAAGACACGTGAGCAAATTGCTAATTCAGCAGTTAAAAATGCAGCATAGTGTGGGGGGGGGGGGGATTTCTTCAATCCTGACAGATTGCCTGTCGTTTTCTTTTGTCAACAGAAACAGCTGTTCGTCTCTGATACATGAGTAGTTGGCTCATTGAATAGTGACGTCTAGTTATAAAGGTAGTCATAGTGGTGATGCAGCAGCTGAAGTGTCTGTCTTCCTCTCTCCTTGTAGCTGCAATCATGTAACAAAAGAGAAGAAAAACACCAAACTTTGCTCGATGGCTCATGTTTTATTCAGTTTACAAATTACATGAGTGTTCCTTCACCCGCTTCTTGGACGGAGCTTTGAGGAAGAAAAAAAGAGGAAGGTCTTTCTCTCTTCATCGCTGTGTCTCCTTCCGTGACATTATATCTGGACACATAACTCTGATTTTTAACTTCTAATAGAATTTTCCACTTCTCTGCTTAATTTAACCTTATGTGAAAAATACCGTTTTAACACTATTCTGGGGGATTGTTTTGATAGACATTATCTTTTTAGATAACTCCACGGATAAAACTATGGGGTTATAGTCCGGTGAGTGTGAAGCTCATTCAGGATCACACCACCTACTGATGAGACGATCACCAAAGTGTCTCTGAATACCATTGAATGGCGATAAAATAAAGACTGTTGGGAGACGTTACTGAAACTTGGTGGGCAAGTCAGAATAGACTGAAGCTTATTTGTACCAAATAGGGTTGGATTGCGGAAAGGGGTGTAAAATTTATTAAAGATTCAATGGGTGGCATTGTGTTTTATTGGGGGGGGGGGTCATACTGAAATTATTTTTTTGGCATTAAATAACCCCCCAAAAGGGTTGATATGGTTTTAAACAGGAACCAAACCAGAACTTTTCAGTTGTGGAATTCAGGAGCCTTGACCCCTAACATGTTTTTTTGTATCTATATTCACACTTTGTCACCTAATCAGTTCGTAGAGGTTTCCTTGGTGCCTATCTTCGTAATTAAGGGCTCTTCCCTCTCGTTATAGTGGTTATAATCTATATTTCACCAACTGAAGTTAGTAGAGCCTAACATGTAGGCTGCTTCCTTTTAAGTGACTGATAATCTGTTTGAAATATCTGGAAGGATACCAAGTATGACGACAGCTGAAAAAGTTTTACGAGTTTACAGCATCTGAAACATTGTGATTGTAATAGACAAAATGGAGACACTTGTCGAGACTGTAAATAATTATTTAAATTATAATTCCTCAAAATCATTTCAACAGACTGTTGTCTATTATAAATAGAAATGTTTATTCTGACAGGATTTTAGCCAGAGGTGAGGAGTCGGGGGTCTACAATTTGTGAAATTTGTGAAAGATGTGGAGTCATCTTTTTTTCTCTTCTTTCTTTTTCTTCTTTTCTCTTTTTTTTCTTTTCTTTTCTTTCTTTTCTTTTCTTTCTTTTTTTTTTCTTTTATTCGTTTTTTATCTTTTTCTTTTTTTATTTCTTTTATCTTTTTCTTTTTTATTCCTTTTTCTTTTTTTTTCTTTTTTTTTTCTTTTTTTTTTAGACTCGATCAAAATTTGTTTCAACCGACTTCGCATCTCTGAGATAAAAGAAAAAAAAAAACTCTTGTCCTTATAAAGATATGCTATTATAAGAATTTGTTGAAAGTTAACATTTTTGGAAGCTTTTGTATATTTTGTCTAACTCTCTGACGTAGGGAGTCAAGAGTCAGCCACTTTTGTTTCAGTCGGTTTTATTTTTATTTTATTTTTTATAGTTGATCCGGATTTTTCTTTTTCCAACCAACTCCCTATCTCTGATTGTAACCTATTTTAATGAAAACGTTTGAAAATATGTTTACTGAAATAAACGCCTTACGATAATGATTTCAAGACAAGAAAAAGTTTTTCTTGCAAATGTTTTTAAATTTGAATGGATACGAGATTGTAGGGAACATGAACATGAAGAGGGCTTACTTGCGAAACGTCCTCGGGTTTGCTTGTCCTGTGCGCTGCGAGTGAAAGAAAGAAAGAAGGAAAGAAATCCAACATGGCGTCCCTGAATGTTTATTACATACAGTTCACGCAAAATCTCGCAAAGTCTCGCTGCACGTATGGAAATTAGGTGTGACTGGATATTATAAAAAGCGAGTCTCGTACCGTCTCAGAGAAACGGAGTGTGCGAAGCGAGTGCACGTGTCGAGCAGTAAGAGCTGCTTTGGAGGTTAACAGTGACTTGCGACCTACGTTATAATTTCAAGCTATTTCGGCGATGGACAAGTTCGACTTGAGGTTGATACCCGAGTTCGACGGCTCCCCCTCCGGACCCTCTGTAGTCGAGTGGTGGGAGAAAGCCGAGCGCGTCTGCAGACTTTGCAATATAAAGGATCCTGCACTGGTCATCCCGCTGAGGCTGACCAAAGGAGCATATTCGGTGTATCAGCAGCTCGGAGACGAACCAGGCCTGGAGGAAATTAGGCAGGCGTTATACGCAGCCTTTGCTGTGGACCCTTTCGTCGCCTGGAGGCAGTTCACCGAACGGCGGCTTGGGCTTGACGAGTTGTTGGCCAGAGCCCGAAACATTTTGAAAGAGGACACAGAGCCAGTTTCGGCAGCTGCGGAAGCGTCTTCACCACCAACAGAAGACGTGAGATGCTACAAATGTGGCGGGCCGAATCATTTTTCAAAAGACTGCCGTAGCCGAAGCGGTGCAAAGGACGCGCCCGATCGAGGAACGTTAAAACGCGTGCGTTGTTACCGGTGCAACAAGCTGGGTCACGTGGCAAGAGGTTGTCCGGGAAACGGGCAAGGGGAGTAAGCTATAGCGCCAGTCTTCTCCCCAGATCGTCGCCAAATAAGGCGCTACCCACAGTGAGCGTGCGCGTAAACGGGCGTGAGCGCTTCGCGCTCGTAGACACCGGGTGCACGCAGACCCTCGTGCGCAAAGCATGCTGTGACGCATGGGAGAAGGAAAGGATCCCGGTATTGACGGTTGGCGGTGGCTCGATTGCCTCTTGTGGCGTTAGCATCATTCGCGCAGGTGTCGGCGATGGGCCTACAGTAACCGCACGAGCCTTGGTTATAAACGGTGACCTGCTCGGTTACGACCTACTCCTGGGAATGGACGTCATCAAGGAATTGGGAGGTGTACGCATTGATGGTGAGGGTAGGGCACATTTTGCAAAAGCGGGCCTTGCTCTGAGTGCAGCTATGAAGCTGGAACAGCCTGATTTTTGTGCGGAATTCGACCAGCGCACAAAATCCTGGACAGCCTCCTGGAAGTGGTCGGAGGAGCAGCCACCCGAGAAATTATGCAATAAGGTGCCAGAATACAAAATTCCCCCCGGAGCTCGTGCAGAATACGACAAGGAACTACAAACTTGGATTAGTAATGGATGGCTAGTTCCGTATTCAGAGAAGGAATTGGGTCCTCCAAAGTGCCTGATCCCGTTAATGGCGGTTATCCAACAGAATAAGCAGAAGGTGAGGCCGGTGCTCGACTATCGAGAATTGAATGAGCACGTGGACCCTTTTACAGCTCGCGCGGACGTATGCACTGAAAAGTTGAGGGAATGGCGGCAAGTGGGATCTAATGTATCTGTACTGGATCTTCACAAAGCATACCTTCAAGTGCGTGTACACAAATCACTATGGCCCTATCAAACGGTGCTCATCAAGGGGAAAAGGTATTGCCTAACCCGCATGGGGTTTGGACTTAATGTTGCGCCATCAATTATGCAAATGATTGTTGACACCATTCTAACTAAAGATGAGCGCATTCAGCGGGCAACGTCTGCATATATTGATGACGTGTACGTGGACGAGGAAATTGTATCTGCGGCGCGCGTGAGGGAGCATCTCTACAACTTTGGCCTTCTCAGCAAGGAACCGGAAAGGCTACGAGATGGCGCACGGGTACTTGGTTTGCAGGTCTGGGAGGAAGATGACGTTCTGTACTGGAAACGAGGAAATGAAACCCCGGACATGCCTTGTATTGTTACACGACGAAACGTATTTTCCTTGTGCGGAAAGTTAGTTGGACACCTTCCTGTCGGCGGCTGGCTTCGTGTTGCGGTGGCATTTATTAAGCGAAGAGCCTCCGACGTCACCACTGGATGGGATGACGAAACTCATGACGTCCCTCTCAATACAATGCTCAAAGAAGTCCTCACCAGGGTGCACAAGGAAGACCCAACGCGAGGCAGATGGTGCGTCGACAGCCAGAACCTTAGTGTGTGGGTTGATGCAAGCTCTCTCGCCATTGGTGTATCGGTGGTCCATGATGGAATGGTGGTGGAAGACGCTTGCTGGTTACGCCCAGAAAAGGACTCCCAGCACATAAACCTGGCAGAACTTGATGCGGTTATCAAGGGGATAAACTTGGCAATCCTTTGGAAGACGACCACCCTGCGACTATTCACGGATTCTGCTTGCGTCCATAAGTGGATTTCAGATACTCTCACCGGGAGGGCCAGAATACGAACCAAAGCCACGAGCGAAATGCTCATCCGACGGCGGCTCGACACGATCATGAAGCTGGTGAACGAATATGCGCTGTCAATAGAGGTGTCCCTGGTCAAATCCAGCCTGAACAAAGCAGATTGTTTGACGAGAGTACCTCAAAGATGGCTTGATGCCATAAGAAAGACTATTGAACCCATGCAGCCCGCCTGCGCCGCTTCCATGAGCCCCGTTCGATCTAATACCATCAAAGAAGTCCACCAACAAACCGGGCACCCTGGGGTCAAGCGGACCCTATATTTCGCTAAGTTGGTTGAACCAGGAGTACAAAAGGCAGACGTCAGGAAAGTGGTCAAAGATTGTATAGCATGCCAATCCATTGATCCAGCACCCGTTCGCTGGGAGAAAGGAAAGCTGGTAGTGGAAAGCCATTGGAACCGGCTGGCGATGGATATTACTCACCACAACGGTGAGGATTTCTTGACTCTCATTGATTGCGGTCCATCCAGGTTTGCGATATGGCGCATGCTGCGCCGGCAGGATGCAGCCAGCATCATCCGTCAGTTAAACAATATTTTTCTTGAACGTGGCCCCCCAACGGAGATATTAACCGACAATGGCGCTGCATTCACTAGTGAGCAGTTCAGAAAGTTTGCTGATGACTGGGGAGTACACCTGAGGTTTCGATGCGCCCACGTACCGAGTGGAAATGGGGTCATCGAGCGGAATCACAGAACCGTCAAAACCATTGCGGCCAGGACGGGCTGCACGGTATTTGAGGCAGTCTACCTGTATAACGTAACCCCAAAGGATAATGTTTCACCCTCTACAGCGCCGGCTGACACCTTGCACAGGTATCACGTCAGGGTGAAAGGCATAGAGACTAACCCGCTGCCCGAACTGGAAGTAACCAAAGAGAAACTGAAAAAAGGCGATGTCGTCTGGACTAAGAACCCGCGCGGCAAGTGTACGACGAAATACGGAGTTGGACGCGTCACCGAGGTAATCAGCCCACAGGCGGTGCGAGTCGACGGTATGCCCCGTCACATTAGGGACCTACGGTTAGCAACGCAATCATCACTGAACGACAAGAGCGAGTCGGAGTCAGAGAGCAGTGAGGCATCGCTCTGGCTTGCAGCAGCCCCATCGGACAGTGACTCGGATATCAGCAGTATCCCAGCGGACGCGATGTTTCCCGACCCTCAGACCGCGGACGAGAGCACAAGCGAAGATGAGGCTTGCGTTGTCCCCCTCCGAAGAAGCAACCGGCGAAGGCGATCTAGGCCTCCCTGCCATCTCTGTGATCATGAGATCAGGGGGGAGTGTAGGGAACATGAACATGAAGAGGGCTTACTTGCGAAACGTCCTCGGGTTTGCTTGTCCTGTGCGCTGCGAGTGAAAGAAAGAAAGAAGGAAAGAAATCCAACATGGCGTCCCTGAATGTTTATTACATACAGTTCACGCAAAATCTCGCAAAGTCTCGCTGCACGTATGGAAATTAGGTGTGACTGGATATTATAAAAAGCGAGTCTCGTACCGTCTCAGAGAAACGGAGTGTGCGAAGCGAGTGCACGTGTCGAGCAGTAAGAGCTGCTTTGGAGGTTAACAGTGACTTGCGACCTACGTTATAATTTCAGAGATGACCTAAAATTGCGCGGGTGCAGGGAATAGCATCACATAGTGAGGAATGTGGTGTCAGTTACCGAGGTGACTGGTGCAGATTGTCGACTCCGCCTGCCACATTTCAAGTTCTGCCAAAGCTATTGCATCAGTTTCGTTAATGCTTTTCGGAGAGGTATGAATTCATCTCTACTCCCTACCATCCAGCTATAGATGAAATATTAGGATAGACTAGACCAGGGTTTCCAGACTACGGTTCACAGTTGCTTTAAGAGGAACCACAAAAAAAAGAATTGTACTTTAGGGATCCATGGTCAGTAGTCAGAAATCTGTTGAATATAAATATGTATAATAATTATATCGTAAATATATTATAATAGAATTTTAAAAAAAAAACACTATGTAATATAAATAAATGCTGCTTTCTTTGGGGTTACACTAATTACCGAAAACAACCGGAAGTAACCTAAATGTTACCGGAAGTAACCTAAATGTTACCGGAAGTAACCTAAATGTTACCGGAAGTAACCTAAATGTTACCGGAAGTAACCTAAATGTTACCGAAAACAACCTAAATGTTACCGAAAACAACCTAAATAGTATCTACGACAACCAAAAACAACATAAATATTACCAGAAACAATCAAAAATACTCAATATTACCGTGGATAACCGGAAACAAATTAAATATTACCGGAAACAAATTAAATATTTATATTTTCAGTAATATTTAGGTTGTATTCAGCAATGGATTTAGATTGCTTTCGGTGATATTTTGATTGTTTTCGATAATAAATAGGTTACTTTCGGTGATATTTGTTTTCGGTTGTCATAGGTACTATTTAGGTCATTTCTGGTAATATTTAGTTGGCTTTTTGTTGTTTTTAGTAACATTTAGCTTGCTTTCGGTTACTTTTGGTAATTAATGTAACCTCTGACCTTTGGGGCAGACAAAGCAGTATTGCATCGTATTGTCTTCTCTACATTCACAGATGGTTGGGTCAGTTTTGTAGCCCAATCTACTCATAGCAACTTTTGATTGCCCTATTCCTGTTCTCAGGCGGTTAAGTGTGTTCCACTGGAGCCAGGGTGCCTCTGAACCGGGAGGGAGGGCCTCAGAAGGGGGGATTCCCATGTCAGTCGGAGATATGGTGGGGGGGGGGGGGGCTTCTCTAGCCATCTGATCCACAGCTATAGTCTAGTCTCTTCCTGAGATGTTGTTAGGGGTTCGACATGGCTGAGGAAGCTTCTCCTTGACTTCAGTTGTTGGACCGTTGGTTCACATCCACGAACGAGATGGCGTTCAGCACTAATAGCTTTTGTGATCTCTACTCGGCTGGCAAATTTTCGTCTCACATCTGAAGATTATTATTGTTGTATTATGGAACTATAATAACTTACTTTACTACAGTTTTTATTATTATGTAGTCCCACCTGAACAACTGGTAATATGGAAAAAAATTCAATTATGAACATAAAATCAGTAAAGGGAATAACTCATATTTTTAATTCAAGAATATAAAAAGTTGTCTCCCTTAAAACTAATTTTTTTTTTTTTTTTTTTTTTTTGTATAAGTTTGAAAGATCTAGACAAATAAAGACTAAAATGATGTCACTGTATCCCGGGCAATGCCGGGTAGGTACAGCTTGTAGTTTAAATATTCCAGCTCATGAAATTTTTTGTTTTGATCATAGTCACTTAGATGAGGAGAAAAATAAAGATTGTCAGAATTTATTGAAAGTTTTTGACGTTGTTAAAATCTTGTCTTTTGTTTTACCCTTGGAACTCAAGTAGCTGACGGCCATTTTGTTTATGCCCCCATCATTACGTAGTAAATGCCGACCACAACTTGTAAGATCAAAATTGAACAATGCAAGCTGAAGATAAATCAAAGTACCGTGATGTCGTTCGTTGTATTTACTTGTCGTAAAATATACAACAACGCTTACCTCTCATTTGTCGTGTAAAAGGTTAATTCTGCTATGTAGTTTCATTTTATAGCTAATTCAATGTAAAATTCTTTGTGTGACAATCTTTACACGTCCAGTTGGTTTTTGTTCGCTTTAAGTTCTCTTTCATCGTGAGAAAAGAAAATTGAAGGGACATAACTCATGTCTTCTACTTCATGTTTATCTGTGATTGATAGGAGCCATATATTTTGTCCTGGGACAACTGAGAATAAATAAGCAAACGGTTGACAGGAACTAAAGAAAAAGATCCTATTCCCTATTTTGTCGAATATTTATCCATTTTTTTTTTTTTCATCACATACCCATACATACATACCCTAACCCATACATACATACAGGGTGTTTGAGACAAATTTGACACTTTTTTTGGAAAAGAAAAGACAAAATAGCATATCTTGGCCAATAATTGATATATTCTCAAAATTTAAAGTGCATCTCTTATGAAGATCTTTTACCTACCGAATACAGCCTACTTGAAATAACAGCCCTGAGCTTTCACCTCGACCTCCAGGCGGAACTTGAAGCTGAAGCATGCGACCTTCACAGCATCTTTCGAGAAATGTCTGGACGCCAGTTTGATCCTGCCAATCGGCTCTTCCTTCATGTTGCAGGTGGTATGATTGGTCTTTCTCCGCTTAATAATAACATGGGGTTGCAATCAGGTGAGTTGGGCGATTAGGGGCAGATGATTAGTAAAGTCAGAGAAGTTCTCAGAAATATGATTCACAAAGACAGAAAATGCCTATTGGCCGTAGTCTTGAAAAGACGAAGGCTATAGGTAGGAGGAAAACAATCAGCAGATAGTTCCACAAACATTCAGTTCTTGGAAAGAAGCTACTGGAATAGGAAGCTGTATTACAATGAGGTATCAAAACAGCGGTCATCAATAATGAAGTTATATATGCATGTGTTTAAGCGGGGGCCCCCCCTCCACTTTTTAGGAGAGCCCCCCCCCCCACACACACACACACACACTTTTATAACTGTCCCGCCGGTCCTTATATATATATATATATATGAGAGAGATACAAGGACAAATATACACACAAACAAGAAATTTTTTAAAAACTCTAAGACGAGTCAATATGGATAGATACAAATTTCTATATATTATAATTTTTTAGATAGGGGCCTACTTAATTTCAGTGGAAGGGAAAATTCGAGGGGGGAGGGGAAATTTTAATACCAAAATATAATTAGGCACGAGCAGTTACTAATAGAAGTCTTAATTGGTGTGGTAAAAGAGGGGGGGGGGGTATTTAAATTTCTCAGAAGGTGGAGATATATATATATATATATTAGCTGTACCCGACTAGAATTAGAGTAATGTCATTTTAGTTTTTAATTTGTATTTGTTTGCAGATTTGTGAAGAAAAATTAGTTTTACGGTAGACAACTCTTATTATATTCTTCAATTTAATATATGAATTATTTTCTTTACATTATTTTAGTTATTCTTATGACTGAAGAATATTTTAACATGTATTTTGTGGGATTAAAATATATGGGAGAAAAGTCTTAGGGAAACAAACGTTGATATAATAATAGATTGAGATTTATTTATTTGCTTCAGAATTTTTTAGATGAGGGTTGATAATTCGTAGAATTTGGTATATTTGGACTACTGTTCTCATCTTGGGTGTTTTTATCACAACGTTTCGGCCGATGTAACCTCTGACCTCTTCAAGTGTACTGTGTCGAACTCGGGAATCTGGACGGAATTTCGAACATAACCCTTTATTTAATCCACGGGGGTAGCATGCTCTCGTTCCATCTGCCATGACTGGGAAGAAGTCTTCAGTAATTCGCAAGTCTTTGTATCGTCCGCACTGAGGATTGAACCTTCAACCTTCAGATGACTGTCACTTAGAACTGAATTATACTTAGTACTATATCCACTGTGCCACGGGTCCTTGCGCAAGGGTTCCGTTCGAAATCCCGTCCAGATTCCCGAGTTCGACGAAAAGATTCCCGAGTTCGGCAAAATACACCTGAAGAAGGTCGGAGTTTACATCGGCCGAAACGTTGTGATAAAAACATCCAAGATGAAAACAGTAGTCCGAATATATCAAATTCTACGATTTATTTATTTATTTTTTTTTTTTACATCAAAATGAGATTATTAAAATAAGAGATGCCCATATATGGAAGAATGTCCATAACACTGTTTTAACAATTGCATTAGCTTGAAACAAGTTGTGATAAACCAAGTTGTAATTTTCAATATTTTTTGTTATTTTGTTTTATTAACTAATCTTTTTTTTCTTTTTTTTTTTTTTTCTTACAGAATGTCAATGGACCAAAATCTGCAGATTGCACCACAGAAATCAATCCATGTTTATTTGGAAACATGAAAGAAAAAAAATACCATTCCTTAACTGATGTACTGTATATAATGAATGACCTCCTCCCAAAGTTAGGTGAGAATTGCCTTGAAGTAAACTATGCAATAAATAAATGTTCTTTATTATAAATTGAAAATATATATGAATATATGAATGAAGAGAAAATTTTACGCGTACTTCAAGAGCAGGAAGGGCATTCAGCCTGTAAAAATCTTACCTCAACTAAGAAAATGACTTTCAAAGAAAATCTGTCACCTTTAAGGTTATGCAGTTTAAATAATGATATGGCCAGAGATAGGCTAGTTTAGAAGTCAATTTCTAAAAGCTGTCCAACACATGCCAGCATGTAAAACTGATGTTAAATCGAATATGATGGTATGAAATTACGGATAAGATATGAATGCCAGTTTCTTTCCTTGTACAACTTTGTGAAAAGTGACAGTGTTAGCTGAGAATTATAAGAGTAATTCCCTTGACTTATTCTGGCTAACGTTAGAAGAAGGCGCTCTCCTATCCGGAAGTTACAAAAACTCATTCCACGCATGTGCAGTATTCGGAATGAGGTTCTTTATTTTTGGGGCTGGTCTTTCAAGGTCATCGCACGTGGGCCGTCCAGCTGGCCATCTCTGTATGGCCTTTACAAATCTTGATGCCATGCCTGTCAGATCGCTCTTCTGGTAACAGTCGCCTAGACTCCCAGAACAGCCGAACGCAAATGTAAGCAATATTTACTTATAAATTGTGCACACATATTTTCTATGACTCTGCCACATGTGTCTTATTGTATTGGGGCTTTAATGCATTCTCTCAGTGTGTGGATATAGCTTATTGGAAACACGCAGGTACAACTCTGCACACAAGCGACAGGAATCTTATCATAAACTCACTGCTGCGCCGTTATTTTGACAAACCATCTTCGGTGGAGTTGTTTTCAGCTGAGCAACCGCTTTTTTTTTTTTTTTTTTTTTTTTTTTTTCACCCCCTTTTCTTTTTTTCCCTTTTTTTTTCCTTTTATTTTTTTTTAAATTTTTTATTTTTTTAGTGCACTGCTCAATGAGTTATCTGTAAGGGTGCTAGAAAAAGGTGCACCTAAGATTTTTTTCCACATCAATACTGCAGGTAACAGTGTTTTTACAGTGGAGAAACGTGATGCGACGACGGTCATCTGTAAAGATGCATAACCCACACATTATCACCCTTCCTTCTGCGTTAATGTTTGAATCGAGACGTTTAGATCAAAAACTGTACATGTCAATATGTACTTCTCCCGAAGACTGGTTAGGTAAATAACCTGAAGATGCATGACAGAACAACCACCCTAAATATTTCCCTAACGCACGGTGAGACAACTTGCACAATGGATAATAAACAGACACATAGTGGTCCACAAAAACAGATCTCACAAGGTGACCCTCCCACCCCACAGTCAATGACGTAGAAAGTAAGATGTTCGTCTGCCACCTTTGCTACAGGCTATGTAGATCTGCAGCTGGTCTAAAAAGCTACCTGCAAAGTTTCAGACGAAGGGATGACAGTGAAGAAGAGTGATGATGCGGCAATAATAAATCACTATCCATCCAAGTTGTGTTTTTTATAATAATCAAGCATACGTCCTCGATACTCAGTCCAGCAGAGTCTGGGCCATTTTGCAATTGGTGAGTTTTGTTTCTGTCAAGCTACAGTATGGTTCTGTACAGTCCTAAAAGTTCAACCCCTTCCCCAGGCTTTACCATCTCCTTTTTGAGAAAGTTAGTTTATTCCTGATCGCCTGAGGTGCCCATGCCGAGGAAATGCCGACAGAGCTGCTCGAGCATTTTTTTTGTGGTTCAGGGTGCAAACGCCTCTTGTATGCTAGCTTTTCAATCCCCACCTACCGACCTTGTGTCACATCTTCCCGCGGTGGGGGAGAGATAAATATCTACTATATTTACTAAATGCTAGAAGAGTAGAAAGTGGACCGTGGGTTAACTTTCGGCAGCATCGTAACTCTCGCTTCCCTTATCTTGTCCTTTAGTCCTCACATTCCATGAGCGATGTTTCTAAAAGGGGGGGGTTGCAGTTTTCTGGGTCGAAATCTATCCATCTAACACCTATCATTGGTTAGTTTTTGATCTTGAAGTAGTTTTTTTTTTTTTTTTAGCTCCTTACATCAAGTGGCTTCATGCCTTGTCTGGAGTGATTTCCATGAACAAAAAAATTTGACATTTTCATTATTTCGATGTTACAAGACAAGATGGAAAGATAGCTGATAGAAGAAGCGAAAGAAGAGGGAATGGGAACTGCAAGCAAGGGAGAAATTGATTTCGGGTGATCTTCTAGAAGGGGACAAAATTACTTTTATTTAACCGTCTAAACTTTTGTATCTGTTGGTGATAAATTTTCTGCTGTGGATTTGCGTGTTGATGATTAGTTGTGTGTGTTACGTGTCTTTTTTCTAAAATTTTTGAAAACTTGTTCGTTTTTTGTTTTTTTTAAATTATTGTTTCTACAGCAAACCCTCCAGACAAATCAAATTGCAAGTTAACAAAGTTATCAAGACAAAAACTGCTGAATCTTTCAACATCACCTTCATCCCGGCAGCCTCCGAAAGATTACTCAAGATTGAAATCAAATTTTCCAGACTTATTTTTACTACAAGATGTAAATATTGGTTTCTTTTTTCTTTTTTTTCCTTTCTTTGTTTCCTGTCTTTGTTTCCTGTCTTTGTTTCCTGTCTTTGTTTCCTGTCTTTGTTTCCTGTCTTTGTTTCCTGTCTTTGAACAGACTTGATTTTATATATTAGATGAAATATTGTGTGGAGATTTTTCGATCCTCACAAATTGTCCATCTTCTTCACTGATAGAAACGGCTGTTCATTTCTCTCGTTGATACATAAGTAGTTGTCTCATTGGATAGTGATGTCTCTCAGCGGTGTTGGCAGTAAAAATCGTAGAAATGTTTTCTGTTTTTCTTTGTGGCTGGAATAATGAAAGCAATTAAAAGAACAACAAATAGCTCCATTATTTTGTCTGGGATTTGGTTTACTTTTTACAACCAATTACAGCAAGTGCATCCAGATGAACTATCTCCATAGAGTGGTGGAAGACCACATCTGATCACTTGGGTGCCAAACTCCCAAGAAGCAGGAACTCTTTTAGCTTTTCTGCCACGTACTTCCTCCCATGACGTAACTTCCTGTACACATAGCTCTAATTCCAACTTAACTTATAATGGAAAATTCAATATTCTTGCTTAAACTAATCTTACGTAGAATTTTCCAGTTTTACACACCTAATGTCCAATCATCACTACAATTATGAAATTTATTTATACCAAGATAGAACCTGTCTATGATTTTTACTTTTATTTGAAGTTAAATTCTACTCTACCTTTTGTCTTTGGAATTTTCTTTTTATTTACGATATGAAATATTTACGATTACGTCACAGTTACCTACTAATTAGTTTCTGTCTTAACTTCTGTGGATTCAGCAGTAAATTTTTAGATTGTGGAAAGAAAAATTTGAAAAAAAAATTATCACTTCAAGTTTTAGGTGGAAGAGGCGTTTTCTATGTGAGTTTAATGCAAAAGTTTCAACTGGATTTTTTTTTTTAAACAGGGCTTCAGCAAGAAAAATCCCACTTCTAAAAATTGAACAGTAAAACTTTCTTTTGAATTGTGAAAATCTGCTGCACTTATGTGTAAATGCTTTGATTACATGGCCTGATATTTTATTTCTTTTATTATAGAGTGACTAAATATTTTATATCTTATTATAGAGTGACTAAATATAAATGCTAAAAGTATAAATAGAAAAGTTATAACGACTAAGTAATGAATACACACACACACACACACACACACACACACATATATATATATGTATATATATATGTATATATATATATGTATATATATATGTATATATATATGTATATAATGTGTGTGTGTGACTGTTTCTTTTTTCTTTTTCATTCTTTCCCAATATGAACATTTCAGTGAAAGATCAGACGTTTTTCTGCCTGATGAGATCTTAGGTTCTAATAACTATTGATCGATAACATCGACATGCCAGTGTAGCGGCTTTTTGTACATATCTGTATGAATAAAAATAATTATATAAATAGCTCTATTTTCTATTGAGCACTATTTTATAAGCCCAGTTGAAATTCTGTGGATATTTATCCTGTGGAAGTCTACTTTACCTGGATGACTATGTATATATGTGTGTGTGATAATATATATATATAACAAACAATGCTTTTATATAGTTCAGATCTATTATGAGAATCAATTTTTAAAGCAAATGAAGCTCAATATTTAAACCTTTAAATAGTTATTTCAAAAATTGCAATAGAGCTATATATATATATATATATATATATAATATATTCATACTAGCAAAAATATGCTTCCTCTGGTCGCATATTTTTGCTAGGCTGGGAAGATATGGTGAACGAACATAATACATTGACCCTCACCCCCACCCCACCCCCAAAGGAGGAGGTAATGCTTGGGAGGATCATGAGACAACAAAATAGGTAGTGCACTACCCTCCCTCTAAAAAAAAAAAGTTAGTCTCTGGGAAGATGGTCGTATGACAACAGAACAGATACTAAGGGAGGATGTAATATCTGTGAGGATTACCTCCACCCCCTTAAAAAAAGAAGGTAATTCCTAGGAGGACAGTCTTATGACAACAGAACTGATACTACATTACCCACACTCATTAAAAGATAATACAATAATAAATTAAATTCATTTTTGGGTTTTTTTTTTAATGCCTAGTCATAAAAACAATTTTTTATAGTTCCTTGGCTAAGATCAAAGTGTAGTATCTGTTCTAAACAGCAGTGACATAAGACGTTTTACTACTGACAAAACTATTGCGTATATATAAGAAAAAATGACAATGCAAATTACAAATGTATATTACAGGATGTTAATTTATTAGAAAATGTTTATAAAAATAAATATTCAAATTAAGAATACCTAAAGATGTTTGTGAGCGTTTGCAGATTATTATATATATGGTATTTCAAATTGCTATGTTGTATCATAGAATTAAATAAGCATAAGCTGTTTTGATGTTAATATAGTTAGCATAAGTGTAAAAACTTCCACATTTATTCATTTAGAGATATATATATATATATATATATATATATATATAGATTAGATTAGAGTTATATCATACTGTGATTTAATTTCAATTTTTGAGCAAAAAAAACTTACACGCGTTTCTGGAAGAAATTCAAGTTGCACACAAATATCCCGTCTTCAGAATCGGTTGCCAGATGAAATTCACTTTTTATTTGGCAACTTTTGGTGGAACATAGAAGATTACATTTCATGAATTTATATAAGAAAAATATATTTGATTAATCTTTTATTTATTTTTTTTTTTTTTTTCCTTTCCCGTCCAGAATGTCTACGTTGATCCATCCAGACACGAAGAGTGGCTTGAACAGATGCAAGAGGATCAAGCAAGAGGACTTTGCATTTTTGTTTCATCTTCTACTTCACGCAGGCAACGGTCTCGTTGCAGTTCAGAAGTCAGTGACTAGCAATTCAATTAGATTGAAGGACTTTGGTTTTAATTCCTCCCACAACACCTATCAACATTATAACCGTGCAGAATGAGAGGAAACAAATAAAAGGAAGAAAGAAAAAAAAGAATTGTCTTATCCCAATATGCATGACTACAAACCCCCCTGATCACCTTATCCATTCTCACCCCAGACTTTTAGGAGATTTTTGACCTCCGAAAGTAAATATAAAAGAAAGGAAAAAGAGAAACCATAGTATGCTCAGCTTGTAATCCTCACCAAAAACAAAAGTTGAATTTCTTTGGTATTAATTGCCTCGTTATTTCCTTATTTTTCAAGGAACAATGCTGGACTAAACTGTGCCAAATTTTTTTTGTGCTTTCACGGTCGCCCCTAAAAATGAATCTCTTTAAAAGAAAAAAGAAAAAAAACTGACCTGAAGCAAAAGAAAGAAAGCATTTAAAATGTTACCGGATCCCTTTTTTTATTTTATTTTTTTTTATATTAAAAAAAAAAAAAATTGGGTGCTTATTTATATTGAGATACATGCGAAATATGGCAGTTCAAAATAAAATAACAGAAAAACTTATTAACATACTTACTTATCGGTGAAAAATATTAGTGCACACCAAAAATGACAGAAAATAAGCGAGTAGAATTTTAATAATTAATAAAATTAATTTACTATTCGGAGTCAACGAACTCCAACCAACAAGGCCGCATGGCTTCTACATATTAGAAGGGAGATAATCTACGATGTGAGTGTAGTTCAGTTTGTGGATTATGAATAGTAAATTTTTTTTTTTTTTTTTTAATTAAAATTCTACTCGATAATTTTCCATAATTTTTAGTGTATACTTATATTTTTCACTGATAAATAAGTATTTAAGTTTTCCTGTTATTTTATTTTTAACTTTTATATTCGTACAAATCTCCACATAAATAAGCACCAAAATAGTTTTAAATTTTTATTTATTTTTTATTACCTCTGATTGGTTACCTTACTGACTAGGGTTACTTATATTTCCTATGCAAGTTCATGTCTTGAATTGACAATTTTTGGTTTGTATTTTGCTTTTGTTGTTGGACATATACAACGCATCATCTGCGTTTTTTTTTGTTTTTTTTTAGTTTTTCTTTAATACTCTCAAATAAGCATCATATTTTTGAGGTTTAAAAATTTTAACAAGCCGAGGAGGAGATCCTTTTGCTATATGACCTTACTGTAAAATGATCCCTCACCTCCCTCCAAGAATGATGTTTCCCTGAAGACCAATCTCTCAAATATTTTGTAACGTGTTTACCGGTTTTTCTTTTTTGGTAGGTGTACGTACATTATTTCAATCGAATCGCATATGATGGAAGGTTAGGGTCACTGTGTTACAGATACGAATAAAAACATCTCTTTTTTTTTTTCTTTTTTTTTTTTTGGTGCTTATACAACTGGAAGCACAGGTGAAATATGGCAGATCCAAATAAAGTAAGAGGAAAACTCTTTGATATACTTACATATCAGGCAAAAGTAGGTATCTACACCAAAAGTTACGGAAAAATTATCGAGTAGAATTTTAATTAAAAATAAAATCAGTTTTATCGTAGTTTGCCAATCCATCATCGATACGAGCGGAATATCCGTAAAGCAAGAAGAGATAAGTCAGTCTGTCATTTAACCAAGTAATAATGAATGGCGGTTCGGCAAAATACGATGAAACTGATTTTTATTTTTAATTAAAATTCTACTCGATAATTTTTCGTAATTTTTGGTGGGGATACTTATTTTTGCCTGATACGTAATTATATCAGTTTTTATTTGGAAATGCGTTTTTCATATGTGCGTTCAACTGTATAAGCACCCCCTTTTTATTGATAATCTATGTACGCTAATCAAATTCATAACTTATTGGCAATTTGGAAATAAGTATACAAAAATGACTTGTCTGCATATCAAATTTTTCACAATCTATCAAAACTGAATTAACAAAAAAAACAAAACTTCAATCTGTAAAAGCAAAAAAAACAAAAACAACATATAATCGAATATATATAACTGTGATATATTTATGGAATTCAATTCATGATTTATTACAAATCGTAAATTGATCCAAATGTATAAAAGCAAATAACTTTATATATAAAACTGCTTATTATTTCCCAGCCAAAAGATAAATATCTTTGGTTTTCAAATAATCCCAAATACTGAACATATGATTAACTTGTTTTTAAGTGACATAAAAAAAAAAAAAAGATTTGGACATTTTATATATATATATATTTTTTTTTTTTTTTTTTTTTTTTTGCTCATATTTTTTGTTTTTGTTTTCGTTTTTTTTTTTTTTTTTTCTTTTTCTTTATTTTAATTTTATACTCTTTATTTATATCAAAATTTTGTATTATTAATATGGTGGAGGTTCTAGAGTGTCTAATCTTGTGCGTATGATCGACCTAAACAACATTCCATTTTTCCAAACGTCTTATGAGCCGTGAAATAGGGTACAAATTTTTAAAACC
Source organism: Sepiola atlantica (assembly GCA_963556195.1). Classification (NCBI taxonomy): domain Eukaryota; kingdom Metazoa; phylum Mollusca; class Cephalopoda; order Sepiida; family Sepiolidae; genus Sepiola; species Sepiola atlantica. The sequence goes on along the minus strand of OY744547.1, from coordinate 17,036,415 downwards.
CGATTTGGTAAATTCTTTCGTCTATTTTATAAATGTTCATTCTTTTTTCCCCCCTTTTTTTTTCTTTCCGTGTTGCTCCCTTTTTAAGGGAGTAATGGAATATGCAAGGGACAACATCCCCTCCCCTCTCTAATTATCTATTTCTATACACATTGGGATTTTGTTTTTGTATTCGTGTGCACTTCTTTTTAGGAGTAAAGGGTCATACAACTGCACTTTCAATAGCAAATAAAGTTTAAACAAGGTGGGCATGCTAACCCTGTAATCACCCACCTTTTTTTATATATATATATATATATATAATGAGAGAGAGTAAAAGATAAGAATAAATATTCTAAAAATACAATATCTATTACGTCCGCAGTTGCTCAAAAAAAGGTGTTTCAAATAAAATAATTTTTTTTTTTCTCTGACGATGAGATTTCATTCTTTGAAAAGCTATGGCTTAAGGAAGAAAAAATGAATTTTTTATTTGAAACACCTTGTTTTGAGCAACTGAAGACGTTATATATTGTACTTTTACAATAGTTATTCTCATCTTTTACTTGTCTATATAATTGCTCTATCTCGTATATCGAGCATCAATTCTTTCATGATAGGTTCTACTTTAAAGGTATACGTTATATCTTTATTTTCCTGTTCTTTATATATATATATATATATATATATATATGCTGCTATCCTTCAGGATGCCAACCAAGACTAGAAGGGCCAGTTTACCCTACTATTTTATCAATAGCTGAGGTTTGGGGCTACTTGAAGGATTAGTATTATAAGTTATCCTTCTTGTAAACTAGTTGCCCTACCAAGGCTTGAGAGTCTAGCCTCCCCTGCTAGTTCACTCTTAACTGGGACGAGGATAGATCCTCGTATCTTGCTCAAACGTTTTAGTGCACATGTACAAAACTGATCTTTGACCAAAGTCTGCAGTCCATGCCAAAACCATTTCCCTATTTACACCTTTGCTGGTTGGGGCAGTCCGGTTTGGGCGGCCCTGTCTTCTTTGTTCACTTAGATACCATCGGAGAAAGGTATGAACCCTAATTTTCTTTCCCCCCCTCACCTAAAGCTATGTATAAAATAGTTTGTCTTCAAAAAAAGTTTACAACCGGTTTAGAAATTGTACTTATCAACTTATCATTTCGTAAAACAATTCTGACCGATACCATTGTGACCTATGGTACCAGCAATGCAGAGTTCAAATCCTGTTGATTCCATTTTTTTTTTTTTTATTTTTTTCGTGCACTAACACTGTTGGGAAAGCTATTAGTAAAATAGCACCAATTAATCATATACAATGAATAGTTATTGTTTCGCATTAAATGGACCAAAGAAAGTATATTTTGATTTACTGTGAAACGGACAAACCAAGATGCTGATATGCGTTATGTAACGATAATAATCCTTTGAATAAACATTTTCCTTTTCATTTCTTTTCCTTTTCATTTCTTTTCCTTTTCATTTCTTTTCCTTTTCATTTCTTTTCCTTTTCATTTCTTTCCCCTTGTCTTTTTACCTTTTCTCCCATTTCCCTTTTTTTTCCCCCATTTCCCTTTTTTTTCCCCCATCTTCCTTTTTTCCCCCTTTTTCCCCTTTCTTTTTTTTCCCTTTTTTTCTTTTTTTTTCTTCTTTTCTTCCCTTTTTTCTTTTCTTCCCTTTTTTCTTTTCTTTCCCTTTTTTTCTTTTCTTTCCCTTTTTTTCTTTTCTTTCCCTTTTTTTCTTTTCTTTCCCTTTTTTTCTTTCTTTCCCTTTTTTTCTTTCTTTCCCTTTTTTTCTTTCTTTCCCTTTTTTCTTTCTTTCCCTTTTTTCTTTTCTTCCCTTTTTTTCTTTTCTTTCCCTTTTTTTCTTTCTTTCCCTTTTTTTCTTTCTTTCCCTTTTTTTCTTTCTTTCCCTTTTTTTCTTTCTTTCCCTTTTTTCTTTCTTTCCCTTTTTTTCTTTCTTTCCCTTTTTTTCTTTCTTTCCCTTTTTTTCTTTCTTTCCCTTTTTTTCTTTCTTTCCCTTTTTTTCTTTCTTTCCCTTTTTTTCTTTCTTTCCCTTTTTTTCTTTCTTTCCCTTTTTTTCTTTCTTAGTCTTTTTTTCTTTCTTAGTCTTTTTTTCTTTCTTTCCCTTTTTTTCTTTCTTTCCCTTTTTTTCTTTCTTTCCCTTTTTTTCTTTCTTTCCCTTTTTTTCTTTCTTTCCCTTTTTTTCTTTCTTTCCCTTTTTTTCTTTCTTTCCCTTTTTTTCTTTCTTTCCCTTTTTTTCTTTTTTCCCTTTTTTATCTTTTCTTCCCTTTTTTTATCTTTTATTCCCTTTTTTTATCTTTTTTCCCTTTTATCTTTTTTCCCTTTTTTTCTTTAGCAACGTCACTTAACTAAATATTGTGGCATAATAGTTTATGCCTCTTTTCTCTTTTTAACTACTTCCTAATAATATAGTAACTAATTGCTGAATATTACCAAGTCTCTAGCTAAAACTGGCCTCCTTAATTGTTATTTAGAAGTAATTTAACATCCCACACAGCTTCTCCCCACCCAGCCAACCTCATTCATGGATCCTAGTTATATGGCTGTCAGGTCTGTTATAGGTATCACCTTCATACTTTTGTCGCAAAAGAATTTAACTACATAAATATGTAATTATTGGTTATTAATAATAAATATTCAGTGTTTTTGTTGATAATTTCTTTGTTTCGGAATTTTTGAGATGAGGATTGATAATTTGTATTATTTGGACTATTACTCTCATCTTGCGTGTTATTTTCACAACGTTTCAGCCGATGTAACCTTTGACCTTCTTCAGGTGCATCTTTTGAACCTGGGAATCTTTATTTCGAACTGAACCTTTTATTTATTCCATGGGGGTAGATTGTTCTCATTCCGTCAGTCATGACCGGGTAGAAGTGTTAATTATTTTAGTCATTCTTAGTTGTGATCGCCTGTAGTAAGGCTTGAACCCTCAACCTCCAGAAGACCGCCGCTTAGAACTGATTGTTTATTAACACTTTAAACCGTTACAAATCAGTGTCCAGGTGGGAGGTTGGCCGAAATGTGAAAATAAGAACCAAAACGAGACTAGTAGTCTGAATAATGTAGAATACAATTTATTATTTGTTTTGAATTTTAATGAATTAACAAAACAAGACGTGATTGTTTGGTAAAGGTGTGAAATAGTTAACAGTTAAGAAATTGTAAAAAAAAAAAAAAAAAAAATGACTTGTATCAAATACAGGTTTTTTTTTTGGTTTTGTTTTATAAGATAAAAATTTTTTTAAATTGTAAACAAAAAAAAACAACAAATGACTTATATCAAATAGTTTTTTTTTATTAAGATAAAAAAAAATTATTAAATTGTAAACAAAAAAAACAACAAATGACTTATATCAAATAGTTTGTTTTTTTATTAAGATAAAAAAAAAATTTTAAATTGTAAACAAAAAATAACAACAAATGACATCAAATAGTTTTTTTTTTTTTTATTAAGATGAAAAAATTTTTTTTAAATTTAAGCTGTCTTTACAACATATGAACAAAAACAAAAACTGTCACTTAACTGTTGGGGGTTCATGCCTGAAAATATAGTAACAAAAGGTACTCTTATAGCTGATGCAGCATGTTTCAGTGACTTCACGTCGTCAATGTTCAGGTAGGTTACGGAAGCGCCCGAAAGTTGACGAGGCGAAAACTGCCAAATGCTGAATTGAAGACTGACAGTCGATAAATTACGACAAATAAAATCAAACTAAAATACATGTATACAAATGAAGAACGAACAAACCATAGCTAAACAACTGTTAGTAATCGAATGTTTGTTTATTTATTTTATTTTTGTAAAAGGAATCAAATGTGTTTAAGTAAAATGTTATTTTGTTTGTGCACCGGAAAGTTTCAAATGATGATTTTTTTTGATTTGTTAAGCAAATGTTATTATTTTTTTAAAAAAATTTCAATTTTTTTTTCTGTGTCTTTTTTGTCAATTTTGTTTTTAACATAAACACTGCAACAACTGTTTTTAAGCAAATTTTTTTTTGTTTTCTTTTTCTTATTTAAACGAAAACAAACTGTTTATAAGCAAATGTTTCTTGGTTAATAGTTTTGTCAACTCTCGGGCGCTTCTAAGACCTGCCCGAACGTCGACGACGCGAAGTCACAGAAACATGGTGTGTCAGCTATAAGAGTACCTAAAAAAATTACTTACCCTACCAGTAACCCTAAGTCCGAGTACCTGCCTCCTCAACAGTTAAACAACAGATGGGCACCTTTTTTCTTTTTTTTTTTTTTCTTTTTTGTCATAAAAATTGAATTTTGGAATATATAAAAAAAATTTTTTTAAGTTTCAGCGCGTTAAAAGTATACAGGTATAAATTATTTATTGTTTTTATTTTTTGTTTATGATTTCTTGACTGTTAACTATTCTGCAATTTTACTAATCATTTAAACTCGTATTGCTGTTAATAACTCCAACATCAATTCTTATATTGAACTAGCTGTACCAACCCCAGCGTTGGCCGGGATCCATTGTTTAAAAATTTTTTGTAAATATTTCTATATTCTATAATCACGCATTTTTTGTTATGTCCAGTATTTAAAGGTGAACTTTGTTTTGATTTAATAAAAACAAAGCAAGATGTAATAAAAAAAGAATTTAAAAAAAAAAAAAAAAAAAATAGCAGCTAAGGACTGAAAACTCTTACTAAAAGAATGATTTATTTCCCTTAGCTGATTTTCCTTTTAAGAATGTCTACATATTAAAAAAAAAAACTCTCTGATCTGATTAAGAATTTATTTTTAAATTAATTGTGGCAAAGTATGTTATATAACAAATAACATTGTACAACAATAACAAATGAAAATTGGCTCCTCAAAATCAGTTTGATTTGTCAACTTAAATGCTATTTAGGTCAAACAGTTAAAATCCGGCTAACATAATTTTAGAGAGTAGATAATGTTGGATTATAAGATACGGGTTGTATCTTCATATTGATAACATTAATCCGAGGCTGATTACACATGAAAAATAAACCTTTGAATTGGTTGTATTCACTTGTTTGAGAATTTCCTGAGAACCACCTCACCTACCCAAATGAAACTTGTACGGTTTCTCTCCCTTTTTTTTTTTTCTTCATCCTCTTCTCACTTTCCTTTAGTCATATGAATGCTATATGTTGTGAAAGTTTTACACAGAGGAACCAGAGATTGAAGTTCAGTTGAGCACCTTCCATGGAAATAGAGTAAAGAAATGTAATTTTAAGAAATAATGACAAAACATTAAATTGATTTGTAAACATAGTGACAAAATAAAGACTTTGTTTTGTTAGGTGAGATATCAACGGTAAAAGCTGCAGTGTGGAACATATTTTGGGATGACAATGGTCAACTTGAAACAAGAGATCTCTTATTAGGGATGTGAGTTCTCTGCTTTTTAAAAGGGATTTCACTTCTTTTTTTTTTTTTTAAATCCAGACAAAGTGGATTTCCACTTAAATAGCTAGAGCCTCCCGTGGATGTGGCTTCTCTACTCTTTGGTTAAAATCTGCTTTTGTTTTTAATATGAAAAAGCTAATTTCTGCCAAATCGATAGAGCCTTACCTCCTTATTTTCTTGTCGCTTTTTAGTTGGATTCTCTCTCTCTCTTTCTCTTTCTCTCTCTCTCTCTCTCTTTCTCTTTCTCTCTCTCTTTCTCTTTCTCTGTCTCTCTGTCTCTCTGTCTCTCTCTCTGTCTCTCTGTCTCTATCTCTCTCTGTCTCTATCTCTCTCTGTCTCTATCTCTCTCTGTCTCTATCTCTCTCTGTCTCTATCTCTCTCTGTCTCTATCTCTATCTCTGTCTCTATCTCTATCTCTGTCTCTATCTCTATCTCTGTCTCTATCTCTATCTCTGTCTCTATCTCTCTCTATGTCTCTATCTCTCTCTATGTCTCTATCTCTCTCTATGTCTCTATCTCTCTCTATGTCTCTATCTCTCTCTATGTCTCTATCTCTCTCTATGTCTCTATCTCTCTCTATGTCTCTATCTCTCTCTGTCTCTCTATCTCTCTCTGTCTCTCTATCTCTCTCTGTCTCTCTCTCTGTCTCTCTATCTCTCTCTGTCTCTCTATCTCTCTCTGTCTCTCTATCTCTCTCTGTCTCTCTATCTCTCTCTGTCTCTCTATCTCTCTCTGTCTCTCTATCTCTCTCTGTCTCTCTATCTCTCTCTATCTCTCTCTGTCTCTCTATCTCTCTCTGTCTCTCTGTCTCTCTCTATCTCTCTATCTCTCTCTGTCTCTCTGTCTCTCTATCTCTCTCTGTCTCTCTATCTCTGTCTCTCTCTGTCTCTCTATCTCTCTCTGTCTCTCTATCTCTCTCTGTCTCTATATTATGAGATCTGAAAATGATGAATGGAGTAAACAATGCTTGATTGCTCATGAGGACGGTTCATGACAAGTATTTATTGAAAATGAATGAAGACGACCGTGTTGCAGTCTGCAGGGAAGCAATCCCGTGGTAATGTGCTTCACAGATGGGAATCCCTTATAAAGAAATTAGCAGTACTATATCTTAGGTAAAATCTGACTCTTGTCTTCTCGGACTTCGTCTGCATTGTGTATGTGTGCTTTATCCTGCAGAATTGGGGGATAATTCCGTTACTCTTATAGAAAGCCATCTGACGTGTTAATCACATTAATTATTCAATTAAATCAACACAGGATCTTTCAGAATATGAATGATTTATTCACATTGGCCACAATGATCGTCCAGTGGCAGAAAGGTCAATGGAAGGGGGAGAAAGAGTGAAGTAGACTTATTTTAAATTCCTGCTTAATTTAACGTTGTGAGACCATCTTAGAAACAGATCCAATCTCCCATACCAGACTCACAAATTGGAAACCGACCCTCTCTCATAATTGTATCTCTGATGTCATTTCCAACTAAATTATTATCACTTCCTTTCGCATGAATCCCAGATTATTTCCATACAGAATCGACCATATAACCTCTTTGTGACCTTTGTCTAGAATGTATACTGTTTACAACATCATGCCAAATCTACCTGGACAAAGATATTTTAACTAATATTTATACTAGTAACATACCCACCAATATGTAACACTAGGAAAGTTGCATTAATACTCACCTTCTAGATTGGGCACAAGGAGAGGGAGAACCCCAGAAGTCTTCTGTATGCCTCCACTGGTTGACATCAACTGTTCTTCCTAATACTTCAATTGCGATTTCTCTTTTATCATGTGAGGAATAAATGTGTTCTTTATTATAAATTGAAATATATATATATATATATATCTAGGCAGCATCTTCTCTTGCAGGAAAGTACTGTTGAATATAAAAGACAACTTATGTCTGGATATCCTTTAGTAGATCCTTTCAATAGTCCGAATTAGAATCTTAGTTTCGGAGGGGAATTGACTGATGAATTTGCCATAGTTTTGATTGGTGTCCCAAGTACTTTCAGACCCATCCGGGTCCATCTTCAATAGAATGAGGATATCCAGACATAAGTTGTCTCTTATATTCAACAATATATATATATCTATATATATATGAGAAAGGAAGGATGAGAGTAATCCAACGTAATGGGAAATGAAAAAGGAAAAACCAAAAGATGTTTTTTTATGTATTCATCAACGTTTCGTCTTTATTTGTAAGACTTCCTCAGGATGATAATTTTAAGAAATATGTCATGCAAGTACATAGAAATATTGGGTTGACATGATGGGTTGATGAGAAGTAGTAGCCACTACTAGGAGGGCAGGACTGAGGTCCGGGCTGAGAGAAGTCGGTGGAAGGGAGTGAAATGAATGTGGATGGCTGTGAGTGAAGGGGGGGGGGGGGTTAGTGAATATATATATATATTTTAGTTTGTCAAGATTATATATATATTTTAGTTTGTCAAGATTATATATATATAATATATTAGTTTTTAGTTTGTCAAATTTTATATATATATAATTTTTGTAGTTTTTCAAAACTGATTATATAAAAAAAATTTAAATATTTAATTTATATTGATATATACTTATATTATTTTATAATATACTAGCAGGACTAAAAGTGTAACATATTTGTATTAAAACCTCTTTCTCTCTCTTTTTCTTTCTCTCTCTTTTTCTTTCTCTCTCTTTTTCTTTCTCTCTCTTTTTCTTTCTCTCTCTTTTTCTTTCTCTCTCTTTTTCTTTCTCTCTCTTTTTCTTTCTCTCTCTTTTTCTTTCTCTCTCTTTTTCTTTCTTTCTCTTTTTCTTTCTCTTTTTCTTTTCTTTCTCTTTTTCTCTTTCTTTCTCCAGACCATTCCTCTCTCTGGACATACACACACTTTCATAGTTACTCGAATGAGTCTGTGTAAGGGAAATAACTCATTAGTAAAACAACAAAAACAACAAAAAAGTTATTTCCCTTTAGTTATATGGAAAAAGATGAAAAACCTACCCACCCATCCTCAACAAAATCGTGGCCAGTTTACCATCAAAGAATAAATATTTTTTTCTGAATCTGAGATATTATTCCATTCCAGGCTTAGCTGATCAAGAATATACTAACTTTGTGTGTGTGTGTCTTTGGTAGTTTTTTACTTTTAGCTGGACATAGACGCTCCCTTTATATAATAGATTATGTGCATATATTTGTTTCCGTATTTAATACAACAGTGCTCAATAAATTAATAAAACTTAGTAGTAGTAGTAAAATATACTTATAGCAAGCAAGCTACACCGAAACGTTTGTTTCACTTCACAAAGCAGCTCATAAGTAAAAAAAAAAAAAAATTTAAAATTCATGGGTAGATGGCATTTAAAATAAAAAAAATTTTTTAGTTATGCTAAAACTATATTTGTATAGTGCTAAACCCGTACCTTTCGAATACTAGCATAAATGTGATGCTTAAAATACATTTCCCTATTCTAGTCTGTTTTCATTTGTTCCTTTTTTGCACTCCTTTTTTTTTCTTTGTTCCTTCTTCTGCTGGTTTCTCAATACTTTTTCCTTTTCTACCTAAATTGAATGCTGAAATATACTTGTCCCTAATGTTACTCCTGTTTAAGCTATTTGTTCAGCATATCGTATCTGTTCCTCTTTTTCAAAGCTGTTAGCGGCATCCTGAGACGGGACAAAAATAAAGCAAGCCTCAGTTTGGAGCCCCTCCCCCCATTGCTCTATATCGGAGTCAGAATAGTCTTCAATTCCCCCTCCCCAATGCTAAACCGACCAGAAACCTGGAAGTATTTGACCTAAATAAAATGTTATTTTGGTCGTATCTAACCAATTCCTGCGTGAAGATAAAATATGACACACTGCCATGTTTATTGTGTCTGCATGAAATGAAATGTAGACAGCCACAAAGTATCATGCAGATATCAGATTATCTGAGCCTCCCCATGTGATGGGGAAGTGTAGCTCCAATGTTGGCCTTTGGAACATGGCAAAAATTGATTCTGGTTATTAGTTCCTGATAAATAATTGTATTTATTCCGAAAAAAAAGTTGATACAATTATGAATTTTTTTTAAAATCAAATAATTTGGGTTATTGACAGATGTTTAGCAAAAACGGATATTCTTTCTTTATTCTGATCTTGTTTTAGTATCATTTCACTCTTTTTTTTTTTTTTTTTTTTCTCTCTCTCTCTTTCTCTTTCTCTCTCTCTCTCTCTCTCTCTTTCTCTCTCTCTCTCTCTCTCTCTCTTTCTCTCTCTCTTTCTCTCTCTCTTTCTCTCTCTCTCTCTCTCTTTCTCTTTCTCTTTCTCTCTCTCTCTCTCTCTCTCTCTCTCTCTTCTCTCTCTCTCTCTCTTTCTCTCTCTCTCTTTCTCTCTCTCTCTCTCTCTCTTTCTCTCTTTTTGAAGAAACAATTTTAAAATCTGATAACACCCTTTTTTTTCTTCTTTTTCTTCTTTTTTTTTTTCTTATATTTATTCGTTTGTCTTTTTTAGTGACCCCCCCCCCCAACACACACATCTAATTCTTTTCCTTGATTAACCCACACGGAAAAGGAGGGGGGAATAAAATGGGAACAGACTTATTCTGATTTGTTTCATCAAAGAATGACTTCCTGACTCTTTCTTCCTCAGCCTTTTCGCTAGATGCGAAGTGTAGTATCTGTTCTGATGCTACACTTCATCTGTTCTGTGCTCGGTCAGTGAAGGAGAAATCCTTCTAAACTTGAGGCAATTTTTATTTTTGTACCAGTCCAGAGCACTCCCACATAAAAAAAAAAAATCGACCTTGTGTCTAACTCTGTCGTCGTGGGGATGGAAGTAAATAGAGATTTCCTTCACTCAACATGCACATTCAGCGGCTTTCGCTTAATTTTAGCTGAACTGATTGGAGTTGTTTAGAACCAAAAAAACCCACCACACACGGGGGGGTTATTCATCTCGCTTTCAGCATTTTTTGTCAGTTATGTTCGTAACTTCTTGGCCTTTTGGCCAAGATCAAAGTGTAGTATCTGTTCCGATGGATAATACACCCTATAAACTGCTGTCGTCTTGGACTTCGAGTCTTGATTCCGCTGGTCTGTGAGTTTGTCCTGTGCAGTTCTAGGAGGTCCACCCTCCCAGGCTTTGCCTCCCCTTCTTTGGGAAGGAGTAAGTTTATCGCTTACTGCCTGAGGCGGCCCTACCGGGGAAATGCCAACTGGGCTGCCCAGGCATTTTTTGTAGGCCAGAGTGCTCAAATTCTCGGGCGCTGGCTTTTCAAATCCCACTTTCCGACCTTGTGTCACATCTTACCGCTGTGCGAGGTATATAAATGAATACTCACATTCCCCATAAACCTTCAGAATCAATATGCTTTTACTGATTGTAGGTGACGAAATGATTTTCATTCGGCTTGTCCGTTTTACGGCATATCAACCCTTTTCTATTTAATGCCAACGTCGCAATATTTATCTTTTAGAACGCACTGAATGCTTTCGAATTGTTAACAAATATAACAACTTGACGAAGGTCAATAGGTGCAGACAGTTGTGGGTAGGGGGGGGGGGCACCATAACAACCAAGATGAGGATACCAATGCATTTTGAAATGTACATGATAATCTGAATTCTTCATCTCAAAGGTTTCTTTAAGATTAATGTACACCCTCCGTCAAAAATGACGAGGGGGGGGGGGATTATGCTTCGCTAGTGTTCACAATAATATTCATATAAAATAAAGTCTCAATCGGTGACGTTAAAAGTAACGGTACTGATATCGATCCTGACCCAGTTTTCGTGAGGTTCGACTCGGAAGCGTTCGGCTGTCCTACGCAACCGCCCGAGTGTTGACGAGCCGAATTGTACCAGACGACAATTTTGATACGGTGTTGCGTCCTGTGATTGTAAGTTATATTTTCAAGAAATTTTCTAAAAGAAACAAATCAAGCGAAACAGAGCGGAATTACTGTTATCAAATAAATATTTTTAACCCAAAACCCTAATCCTAACCCTAACAACAAAACGAGCAAAACATTATTATCATAGGACGCAGCACCGTATCAAAATTGTCGTCTGGTACAAATCGGCTCGTCAACTCTCAGGCGTTTGCGTAGGACAGTCGAACCTCACAAAAACTGGGTCAGGATCGATATCAGTACCAAAATAACAAAACAAAAAACGATTTAATCTGTATACAAAGAAAAGAAAAAAACGTCTCATTATGGAAATAGAGTGAAGGATTCATGTCTGAATTAATTTCTAACTTGCTTTTTCAAAACACTTGAAATGGTTTCTTTCAGCAGCTTTTTTTTTTTTGTCTTTTACTCACTAACTTTTGAAAATGCAGAGACCCTGAGATGGAAGGCCAGAGGAAAGTTGGACGACCTAAGAAACCTTGGATGCAAACAATCAACAAGAATCTTAGACAATGGAATGTGAATGGAATCGTTTCTCAAGACCATTAAATCTTGGAGACTGCCATTGCAAGCTGTCAGAAAACGTCAGACCCTTGACCACGGAAAATAAGACGATAAAATGGATGATAACGACAGGTCGCATTTATATTTATTTATATACAAATAAATTGTACATTAGTCTGTATTATAAAAAATCGGGGATTGATAGTTTTCGATTTACAAAATGAAATCTCCAGCATAGCAATTTTTTTTTTCTTTAACAATATGAATGAGAAATTTCAGAATATTTACACACTAACGGGGGCCTGTGGAAATTCCACAATTGAATCCTTCGTCTGTTGTATATTGCTGCCATGCAGTCTATGGACGAAACTCTACGATATTATTGTACCACCTTTGTTCAAACTTGTGACAATAAAGAGGAACACTCACCATCAGGAAAAAGAATGAGGTGATTCGCATGTCGTGTATGCAGATTAAAAAAGGGCTTCTCTTCATAGGTGCAGGTGTTTATGGTGGTCTGATTTGCATATGTGGATATCAGGTGATATAAATGAAGAGGACAGCTGAGAAGGAAGGGGAAGCGATTTGGATTGGAGAGAGAAAGGCAGAGAGAAAATGGGTTGCACGAAATTCGGTTGGAAATTGAATCACAGTCAAAACTTTTGGAGAGAAAGTGGGTTGCACGAAATTTGGTTGGAAATTGAATCACAGTCAAAACTTTTTGAGAGAAAAACAGAAAAAGTGGGTTGCATGAAATTCGGTTGGAAATGGAATTAGTCAAAACTTTCTTTTTTTTTTTTAATTCTTTTATTTTTCTGGCACAATTAGTTAACAAAACTGAAGAATCTAAGTACTTTGGTTAATAGGGGTGGGGGGGGTCTATCTCCAAAACCCTTGTAGGAGTTTGTGACATATGTCCATTCTATGGACGTTCCGTGCGAACACAGACACCTCAGTCCCCCCCCCCCCGGCCGATATTATTGTACTATCTTTGGACAGAACAGATGGTCAAAAAAATCTATTTTAGTTTGAGTTTCACGTTTGACACAAAAGTGGCATCCGTATTTTTCAGAAGAATTCTTGAATTGTAACTGGTGATGGGAATCGGATGTCAAATGACCAAATACGAAGGAAAGATTCGAACTCCCGCACATTTCTTTCTGCCTCTTGTTTCCCTTTCTGTATACAAAGACTTTGACCTTATATAAGAAAAAAAAGAAATGTACCTGTGATCGCCCACCCTCCTCCATATGTTGTGGGATTATGACATGGTCAGTTGCCAGGGGTCATCACTAGTCTTTCATTCAAATTTGAATATGTCTAAAATATATAAGCATGCTATAAATAACTGAAAAATGGCTTCTCCCCCTCCATCTAATTTTTTTTCCGTTTTATCCGTCTTTTTTTGTCTTTTTTTTTTTTTGCTTTTCTTTCTATTACATTTAATTTATTTTTTGTATTATTATTTTGCTTTTAAACATTTTTATCTCTTTAAATTCTATTCAATTTTTGATTTATTTACAGTAAACTTACACTATAGGGATGCTGTTAAACAACCTTTATACCGGTGCCGTTAAACAACTAACTCTGTTCCTAACTACTTACCTTTCGTCATAGAATAGTTAAATCTCACGCCGGTATAAATAAAAACAATTAGTTTTTTTAATCAAATTTTAAAGTTTTTAATACTTAAATAATATCTGACATTTGTCTACTTTTTATTAATGGAATATTCATCCAAAAAGATTGCCTGCTTAAGTGTGATAAAAATGTGATAAAATATTCAACCCGGTTTTGAAGCACAACCCCAATTGGATAGCTCAAATGACCTGCAGCAATTCTGTGCAGAATGGTTATGTAGAATTGGAAGTAACCAAAGCATGATATCCTAAAACGTTAGTCATCTGATGAATGACCCACGGCATGAAACCTATGGACATGACTGATTAAAACAAACAAAAAAAAACGTGTACATTATTCAATTATTATAATGCTCAGCCTGAGAAGGCATCGAGCACTGTAGATAAGTGGAAATCCAAAATTTGGAGCCAGTTTTAAGAACGAATACTCAAAAGCTATTAATGTATGTATGTATCTGTAAGTATATATATATATATATGGGCAACATCTCTTTCAGGCAAGTATCGTTGAATATAAGAGACAACTCGTGTCTAGATATCCTTTGGTAGATCCTTTCAATAGTCCAAATTAGGATCTTAGTTTCGGATGGGAATTGGCTGATGAATTTGCCATAATTTGCATCTGTCTTCCAAGTACTTTCGGACCCATCTGGGTCCATCTTCAGGGGGAATGAATAAATAATTAATACCAGAGGAAATCTCCAACTGTGCAGAGAATCTGACAAAAACAAAATGGCTGCCATAAGACAGAGTAGCAGCAAACCAGTTCCGCAGAGCAGATTCTCTGCACAGTCGGAGATTTCCTCTGGTATGAATTATTTTTGACAAAGGGAAGTTTCTTTTCCCGAAATATTAAATAAATGATTTTTATAATCATCCGGACATCACACAAACAGCTAACACCACACTTGCTGTTATGTAAGATTCTAAGAAAAAATAAATAGTTAGTCACATTTCGTATTCGATTTATTATTTTTGTTCCTTCCAGCTTACATCTTACCCGGAATTTGCATTGCCCACAGCCTTTTAAAAACATACTACTACTATTCCCAGCAATGCTTCAAGCAAACTACCATTCTCTCTCTCTCTCATATATATATATATATATATATATATAATGCTAATTTTGGGGTTTTACATACAGACACACAGAAGAATGCCCTCTATATCCGTCTCTTTATCTTTCTCTCCCTCTCCTTATCCCCTCTTTTTCCTCCGCCCAGCCCATTTCTCTCTCTGGATATACACACACGGACAACTTTCCTTTATATATAGATTCCTCGAGGAATGAGTTGGCATAAGGGAAGTAACTCCTTGATTAAAAAAAATCAGTTACTTCCCTTTAGTTAGTACATAAAATAGCTAGAAAACCGACAGGTGATTGTGCAACCCTTGCTTCACAATTACACGTGCAGCCACCCTTACAGGGGGTATCCGTTGTCTCTCAAGACTAAACGGAGGCCATGATTATATTCAGCTTTTATAATCATAACTGTGTACCTGCTCATTTATTGTCTAATTCGGTTTACTGTTTCACATGCTGGCATGTGTTGGACGGCTTTTAGAAATTGACTTTCAAACTAACCTATCTCTGGCTAGGTTTTTATCCCTCTTTCTCTCAAGTCCATCCTTGTCAGTTCCTCCTACGTTTTCTTGGTCTTCCCATGCCAACTGACCCTGCTACCTCAACTGCTCTACATCTACTAACCCAACCACTCTCATCCATTCTTTCATCATCATCATCATCATCAACAACATATTCGGTTTAACGTCTGTTTCACATGCTGGCATATGTTGGACTGTTTTTAGAAATTGACTTCCAAACTAACCTATCTCTGGCCAGGTCTTTATTTATCTCTCTTTCTCTCAAATCCATTCTTATCACTTCCTCCCATGTTTTCCTTGGCCTTCCCACGCCAACTGATCCTGCTACCTCAACTGTTCTACATCTACTAACTCAAACGCTGTGGTCTATTCTTTCAATGTGATCAACCTAACAGTCTCCTGTTCTGCACACATCTCTCCTATACTGTCAAGATTTAATTTTTCACTTAGGTCATCAGTCTTTAATACTCACATTACATATCCATCGTATCATATCATTTTTTTTCCATGCAACACATATCCTCAACCCTCATTGGCCAGTTTTCACTTCCATACATCATCATACTTCGCACACATGCCTGATAGACTCTTCCCTTGGCTGACAGCGGTAGTAACAATCTGCTAGTTAGTAATGAAATAAATTCCCTGAACTTACTCCATCGACTTCTATGGGTCTGTCCTGTGCAGTTATAGGAGGTCCACCCTCCCAGGCTTTGCCTCCCCTCTTTGGGGAGGAGTAAGTTTATTGCTTACTGCCTGAGGCGCCCCTACCGGGGAATGCTGACGGGGCTGCCCAGGCAATTTTTTAACTCCACTTTCCCGACCCGACCTTGAGTCACATCTTACTTGTGGGAGTAAGATAAAAACTGGCCTTGTGCCTAACTCCTGGAGAGGAGTAAATCAATACTCCATCGACTTCTAGAAAATATAAAGGCAAATAATATTCTTGCTATAGTTTTTTTTTTTTAAATCGTATGTCCTCAAAAACCTTCCGCACTCTGTATATAAGGCACGACTATATTTGGGCAATTGATTGGTGTCATGTGATATGCCACGCCCTAAAAAAGCTATGAGTTTTATTTTGAAAAGATTTTTCAAGTATTCAATCTATATTAATTTTGAAATCTCTTCTTTTTTTTTTCTTCTTATTTTTAAATTTAAACGACTTTATTCATTATTAGCCGACGTTGCCCGGGAGTCATTTTACTTTTATTTTTATGTTTCGTTTATTAACCCCACCTCTTTCGTCTGTACTCTTAATTAAATCCTTTCAAGAAAAATATTGACATTTTTGGAAAGATGATTCAATGAATGGAATATGTTATAAAATTATATATATATATGGTTAGGTACAGTAAGTGAGAAGTTCGCCAAACAAATCAGCTCAGCGGTGGAAAATTTTTATTTTTCATCTAATGTGCGGGTTGTGTTCTGTACGAAACCTCTGTTACCATCCTCTCGAAAAGACGTCCTGCCCCCCCCCCACCATAAAAATAATGTGATTTATCTTTTTAAATGTAATTGCAGTGCCAATTACGTGGGCCGGACGACGTTGAGATAAGACAACAGAGTACAGCAACACATCCCCAGTAAAATCAGGAATGGAACCTTCCGGTCACGGGACGTTCTAAGAAATACATACGGTTCTTCGATAACTGACCACCTGATAAATAACCCGAACTTTAGCACAGATTCATTTTCCATCTTAAGCTGTGCTCACTCATCTTATCATTTGAAAATCTTGGAGACTATCCACGTACGCCTCAGGAGGCCCTCCCTCTGCAAACAGAAGGAGTGTCTCTTGGGGTTGAGTGTGATTAGTCTCTAAGACACAACCTCCATTCCATATAACATCACGCTTATTTTATTCTAAATTCGAACTTTTTTTTTTTTTTTCCCCTTCATAACATAACGCTAATTTCATTTTAAATATAAAAGGTTTTAATTCTATCCTACATTCTCACCCATATTTAAAATCCCACGATATCAGTCTTGTAAAGTGTGGGCGAAACTAGTCGACTGGCAATTTTTTTTTTTTTTTTTTTTCATCCCCTAAATTTTTTAATTATGAAAAATTCAACACGTCTTCCCTTCATTATTGCACTAATAAAGTTTTGTACCCCCCAAAAAATAATGATATATATATATTATAAAAGCGATTGTACGTAGGGATTAGAAATCTTTTATATTCAAATGACCAAACTTTAACCCCCCCTCCTCCTTGTTAAGTTAAAAAAAATAAGCGTTTATGTATTAATCCCATACTATATCAGGGTTCGCAGTGATGAATTTTTGTCTCCACTTGGCACGACACTGGCTTGGTCCGGGTGAAGACCGGTTCTACAGAGATGTTTGTTCAGGGTGTTTGTCAGTCTCATCATCGGCCTTCCTCTCGCTTTCAAATGTAAAGGCAATTTCACGACGGTGTCGTTATTGGTTGTCAACACATGTCCAAACCATCTGAGCCACCATTCCCTCATCTTGCCCTTAATCGGTGCGATGCCATAGCGCCTTCAGATATCCTCATCGCAAACGTGGTTGAGTATTGTAATTTCAGACATGCAGCAGAGCATTTTGGTTTCCATAATAGCGAATCTTCGCTCCGCCTTCCTCGTTGTCGGTAAGCACTCAGAGCTGTACAAAGCAACGGGTCTCACAACAGTCCGGTAGATGTTCGACTGTAGACGGTCGCTGATCTTACAGAGGATGTCGGTGATGGTGTGCCACTTGAGCCACGCGGAAAAGAAATATTGATAGGAATAAATTTTATTGATTTTGATAACACTTCCCTTAATAATTTATTTCTAAATTAAAAAAAAAAAAAAAAATGAATTTTCATTCTTGTGAAGATAAACGTACATTTGGATGAATCGGCATCGTACGACTTTTGACCGGCTCGATTCTATTGTTGGCATTGGTTTGCGTAATTCTTTCTAGAATCAGGTACCTACAGAAGGGGCCACATGAAGGTTGCCAACATCCATAATAAGTGAAAGTGGTGCCATTGAACCAGCAGGATTCGAACTTGGCACTCATCAGTCTGTGTCGGTACTCACTTCAACACCGCCACCTCACTTTTTTAAAGAAAGACAACATGTTATAACTCCCAAGTTAAAGCCTCCTCCTAAATAATCGTAAACGTATTTAAGAATATGTTTGAAAGAAATTACTTACAAAATTCTTCTTTTTTTTTTTTCTTTTCTTTTTTTTTTTTAATACAGAATTTTTACGGACGTGTGGAAACGGAACGGTTTATTAAAAACCGGAAGTGCCTGAAATTTTTCCGAAATTAAATTATCCCTTAAATGAGATTATTTCAAAGGCAATTGTTTAAGATAAAATTTACGCTATTTAATTTTTTATTTTCAGTAAATATTCAATTAATAGTAATTAAAAAATAAATAAATAATCCTTGACGTAAATTCACTAGACCAACTCGACAATCGACTAAATCCCATCCATTCACTGTGGAGGTCCCCAGATGCCGGAGAGCTTTCTACTTAAATTGCTTCTTTCCTCGTGCTGCTGGCCTCTGGAACTCCCTCCCTGCCCCCTGTTTCCCCGACGGTACTGACATGCAGAAGTTTAAAACTAATGTAAATAGACATCTCGCTGCGCAGATCCCAATTTAAGTTGAGTCCCCCCCCCTCCCCAAACATCTCCCTTTTCTTTCTTTCCCTTACGTCTACAGTAGCGACCTGCCTTGTCTGGGGTGAACTATGTTAAAACAAAAAAATTTTTTAAGTCATATTGAAGTGAAACACACACACACATGCAAAAAGTTTATTAATATAGATGTAATATTTCATTCATAACTCAATAACATTCCTATATGGGAACATGCCCTCATCTCAACAGCGGCTTATGGTATAAGCATGAAATTTTCATGATTGCTATTCTAGCACAACATTTGGAAATATCAACTTATATCTTTGATGGAATTTAATAATGGTAAGGAAATGGAGATTTGGGTGATGGGAGGGGGGGGGTCTTGTTTCTTTCTTTCTTTCTTTCTTTCTTTGCATTTTGGAACTCCTATGAAAAGGTTGTGAACATTTTTTTTGTTTTTGATTTTTGTCTTTTAACTTTCTAAAAAAAACAAAAACATTATTGGAACCTTTTGTCTCTTAGCTAATCATAGAAAACAATTGTTTTAAAGTAGTGTTTTTAACTTCTAAAAATCTAATGTTTCACATTGTGTTGGTTGGTCTGCCCCCCCCCCCCAAGGAAGACAATTATTAAAAAAAAACTATATCAAAAAGTTACTTCCCTTTTTTGTTTTTGTTTTATATTCTAAGTATTTGTGTGTGTGTGTGTGTGTGTGTGTGTGTGTAAAGCTGTTTCGCCAAGTGCACAGTTACTTGACTTTAATCCTCAGTAGTATAGAGGCCAGAAAGCATCACATTGACCCTAAGTCAGGCATGTCAAACTCAGGGTCGCCAATGAACATACAAATCCATTTGTGTTATGTGGGCCGCACTTGACTAAGTCGTTTAATAAAAACATTCAATATGCAAACAAATAATTTTGCTACATTGACGAATGAAACGTAACAAAAATAGTTTAACAAAAAAAAAAATAACAAAGTTTTAAACGGTAAAGATTTGTATGCAACGGCAACAAATAACTTTTGCAATCGATAAAATCTGATATATCGTTATAAGCGGCAGCACTTTTACCCCCAGCCCAGGCCGCCCAACGCCGCCCAGGCCGTCCACCGCCGCCCACCCCCCGGCGCCAGCATTTTGGCTCACGTGACTCAATCGTAGTCACTTATAAACAGAATATTCTTCGTTATTAACACTTAGCATATATCCCCCCCCCCCAATACATTATTTTTGTTTATGGATTTTTGCCCACCGCCGGCCACCGCGGTGGGCAAAAATCCATCAATTTTCATTCTATTTCGTAAGGTTAATAATTAATATACAAAAAAAATGTATTGGGGGTGGGATACATGCTAATTGTTAATACGGAAGACTATTCTGTTCATAAGTGACTACGATTGAGTCACGTGAGCCAAAATGCTGACGCCGGGGGCTGGGTGGCAGTGGGCAAAAATCCATCAATCTTCATTCTATTTCGTAAGGTAAATAATTAATAAACAAAAATGTATTGGGGGAGGATATATGCTAATTGTTAATACGGAAGACTATTCTGTTTATAAGAGACTACGATTGAGTCACGTGAGCCAAAACGCTGGCGCGGGGGCTGGGCGGCGGTGGACGGCCTGGGCGGCCTGGGCTGGGGGTAAAAGTGCCACCCGTTATAAGTGTAAATAGACGTTCTGAATAAATAAAAGCTCGTCGTTTTTTCAATGAATGACGCATGGACGGCGGCCCTCCACTTTACGGTCATCAATAATGAAGTTATATATGCATGTGTTTAACCAGGTCCCCCCACTTTTTAGGAGAGCCCCCCCCCCACTTTTATAACTGTGCCGCCGGTCCTGTGACGTACGTACGTTTATCTAGCTGAAATTATAAAAACTGCAATTTTGACTCTTAAATGACGAAATACTGCATCTTTCATATGGAGCGTAAGCGTGCTTGTAAAATGGCCCCATGCGGCTGTGGGTCACATGTTTGACATGCCTGCTTCAGCTAGTGTACAGAATAAGCTCCACATGAATAAATTATTGGCAAAAGAGTGGAGTCTTGCAGACCGAACTCAAATACCAAAAATCTTGGGCGCTCTTGTATAAGCAGTAACCGATCTGAGGGAGATAACTCTATTTTTCTTAACCGCCGCTATTCTGAATTCGCTTATACTTTGGCAAGGGAGATAACTTTGTTTATCGCAGCATGAAAGAAAATAACTTTTCTTTTTATGTTTATATAAAGTGTATACAATTTGTGGCATGTAAATAAAAGTACTTAAAAGTTATTTTGAACGGTTTAGGGTGAGGGTTTTTAACGCATTTCAAAACCGTAACATGTTTTTTTTATTAATAAACAAAGTTATCTCCCTTGCCAAAGTATAAGCAAATTCGAAATAGCGGCGGCTAAGAAAAATAGAGTTATCTCCCTCAGATCGGTTACTGCTTATACAAGAGCGCCAAATCTTGGACTTAAAACCTTGATTCCAGACGAATTCTTGGCTCAAAGTTGAAAGCAAAATCTTCTTTGATAATTTGTATTATTCGCTAGTGAAAATTGAAAACGCGCACAAAAAAAAATCAAAAGTCCGACTCTCGAATTGTGTT
The DNA here is from genome assembly GCA_963556195.1 of Sepiola atlantica. Lineage (NCBI taxonomy): Eukaryota > Metazoa > Mollusca > Cephalopoda > Sepiida > Sepiolidae > Sepiola > Sepiola atlantica. The sequence continues at coordinate 17,015,174 of OY744547.1, read as the reverse complement.
AACAATTTTCCAAAACACCCAGATCTCATCAACAGAATAACCTGACACAAACGACGCCAACTGAATCTTTTCTCTTTTTCTCTCACTGAACACGCGACGTGGTCCCAACCTGTTAATTCAATTTTACGGTCTGCTTCGGAATGAAATTTCTTACTCTTTTTATCTCAACGAAAATTCGCCTATGCAAAATAATGCTCATTTGAATAAGTGAACTCTTGTCATCACAAAAAGAATAATAAGATTCTATCTTGCAAGCGGAACGATCTGGGTTCAATCCCTCGTGGACCCGCATGATGGTTGCTACATTCGGACTACTGTACAGAATTTCAAAGGAACCCTTTATTTAATCCATGTGGGTGGCTTGTTCTCATTCTGTCAGCCATGACCGCAAGGATGCATAGTACAACAGATATAAGTAATAATCTGTTCTAAGTATTACTACTTGTACTTGAACCGCATTCTGTAGCCACTCGCTGTTTCAACGGCGAACTCCATAGATTCGAGGATCTCAGATTGGGTTTCAGGTCAGCTTTAACCGTTATCAACCAGGTTTTTCTTTGTCCATTACATCGCTTTTTTTTTAAACCCTGTCGATAATCTGGGGCAATTACTTTGTAGATGAACCCTCCTAGGTGATGGCGAAGGTCATGACCCAGCCAGCGTAGACGTCTTGTGAGGATGAATAGTCGGAGGGAGTGAATTTTACAACCTTGGTAGTGTTGATCGAAGGTTTCCAATCACCTAACATCTTCCACTTTCATTGGCCAGGATTCACTGCGATAAAGGAGGATCGTTCACACCTGCACTTGATAGATCCTTTCTTCGTGTTGCGGCTTATCTCAGATCTTGACCAGAGCCGGGAATTGAGAAGGCATGGCGTTTTGATGTCAGCTTAACCTTGACCTGTATTGATTTACTCCTCTCCAGGAGTTAGGCACAAGACCAGTTTTTATCTTACTCCCACAAGTAAGATGTGACCTAAGGTCGGGTCGGGAAAGTGGGGTTTGAAAAACCAGCACCCGAGAGGTAAGCACTCTGGCCATTAAAAATTCCCTGGGCAGCCTCGTCGGCATTCCCCAATAGGGGCGCCTCAGGCAGTAAGAATTAAACTTACTCCTCCCCAAAGAGGGAAGGCGAAGCCTGGGAGGGTGGACCTCTTAGAACTGCACAGGACAGACCCATAGACTGGCGTAAATCAAGCCCCGAAGGCCAAGACAATACCAGTATATGGGGTGCAGTATCCATCGGAACAGATACTACACTTTGATCTTAGCCAAAAGGCCAAGGAACCAGTCTGTGTAGACAAAATGTTCACTCTGTCCGTGTCAGATCTTTATTTCTCTGATTTATGTTCATAGTTAAAGGGAGGTAATTCAGAATTCTAAATTCATTTATCTCCCTTGGACTAACAATGGTATCGTGCTGCTTTAACCTGATCTTCTGTGACACTCTTAATAAATAACTTCATATAGAGCAGGGGCGGGCAACCTCCGGCCCGCGGGCCACATCCGGCCCGCGAAGGCTTAGCGTCCGGCCCGCCACCCTGCTATGCTTTATTATTGCAATCCGGCCTGTGGACCTCCCAGTAAAACTCATATCATTTTGTGACATAGACATAAAAGTAGGTTTCAATTAAGATTTACAGTGGGATAAAAATGTATGAATATCAGCGAGCGATGGTGCATGTATATTTCATTTTTCTTTAACTATTAAGAGATAAAAAGAGAAAGAGAGAGGCAAAGAGGAAACGTGAGACGAGGAAAGGGCATGAATTAGATAACCTATGTGAGGTGTGTCAAAACGAATGCTGGATCAACTTGCTACTTTACCCGTCATTATTTTTTATGATTCCAAAATGGCTCTTCGTCGGCGCCTTTTATAACATCACATACAGAAGTCTCTTGAGAAAAAATATCAGATTTGTAGAGTGTTCAATGCAATTTTTGTACAATTTATTCATGTAAACAAAATATAGTAATTCTGAGATTTCGTTTTTCACTTCGGCCCGCGATCTCCTTCCAAAAGTCTTATCTGGCCCTCACTCTGAAAAGGTTGTCCGCCCCTGATATAGAGAGAGATATTTAACTAAGATCTTGCAAACCGTTTTATATGTTTAGAGCATTTCTTACGATGAACAATTACTTCTTGTCCACCTAAAGAAATCTACGAACATAGAAATCCACCATTTCTATATCATGTGATATTATCATGTGATATTATCATGTGATATTATCATGCGATATTATCATGCGATATTATCATGTGATATTATCATGTGATATTATCATGTGATATTATCATGTGATATTATCATGCGATATTATCATGCGATATTATCATGTGATATTATCATGCGATATTATCATGTGATATTATCATGTGATATTATCATGCAATATTATCATGTGATATTATCATGCGATATTATCATGCGATATTATCATGTGATATTATCATGCGATATTATCATGTGATATTTGTATTTTAGGACTTCTATTGCTTACCTGATGAATTTTTTTTAAATTCTAAATTCTTAGTGGATCCCAGTTTTTACACTTAAATCGCTTCACATACAAAGCAAATGATTGTTGCAGACCGTCTCTATACTTTTTTTTATTTAAAAAAAAAAAAATTTTGCCAAAAGAACACTTCTTGCCGAATGCCAGACCTTATTTCGAAAGATTCCGAAACCTCACTGCAAATGCATATGCGGGATCGTATTGAGCAGTAGTATGCTTTAAGAAGACTGAAAAGTTTAGGCGGAATATCATCTTGCATAACCTTCCAGAAGGTGGCGCAATCGACAGAATTGAATGCAACAATGAAATGGCAGCACCAATCATGTTCGAGGATTCGTCTTACTGTTGCATTGCTGCTTACGTTTAACTGTGGGTACCTGGGTTTCGTTTACGATCTTGGCTGGTGTATCTCGGCTGCCTCGTCGCTGTTGTTAAACTCACCGTTGAGCGATAACGCGTAAAGGACGCTGGTTTTATTTACTCCTCCCCAGGAGTTAGGCACAAGGCCAGTTTTATCTTACTCCCACAAGTAAGATGTGACCCAAGATCGGGTCGAGAAAGTGGGGTTTGAAAAGCCAGCGCTCGAGAGGTGAGCACTCTGGCCATTTAAAAATTGCCTGGGCAGCCCCGTCGGCATTCCCCGGTAGGGGCGCCTCAGACAGTAAGCAATAAACTTACTCCTCCCCAAAGAGGGGAGGCAAAGCCTGGGAGGGTGGACCTCCTAGAACTGCACAGGACAGGTGTGCAGTATCCATCGGAACAGATACTACACTTTGATCTTAGCCAAAAGGCCAAGAAGCCAAAAGGACGCTGGTATGGTTTTAGAAGTTTTATTTAAACATAAAACAAGAGTAGCCCTTACGTCTCGGTGATGTTTGGGGTGAATTAAAGAAATAAAAATTTAAAGAATGAAAATGATAAGGGAGCAGGAATTCCTGGTCAGCGTCGGGTTAGCCTGCTACTGTTTCTTAATTTTTAAAAAGATTGTTCGGATAAGTATGACATAGATTTGGTTACAGGCAGACATCATATCTCAAAAATAAGACGTGCGTGCATGCGTATGTGGGAATATTTACATTAAACACAAAAACGTGAAGAAAGAAGTCAAACTTTAAAAAATTTATTTTAGAAAAAATATTTACAAAAATGTCAAAATAAAAATAAGATATTAGTAATTAATGTTAGAATTGTGCACGTATGCATGTTGCGTGTGTTGATTTGCACTACTACGTTAGGCGTGATAATATTAGGGTGAAGAAAAGGTTGGTGCACTGTATTAAGATAATGATTTATTATGCAAGAATTTATTAAAAATCAAGAACTACTCTTCAAAATTAAGAGCGAAATTGTCCATGACCTTCTGTCGATGACATTCATATTTCAGATTTGGTCAAAGTATTGATCTATCGGTTTTGAATCGAAAAATTGTTGATAAACTTCTTCAACTTCATCGGAAAACTCAAATCGGTGACCCTTCATGCATTCCCTCATTATCATTCTCTAAACTAGAAGTGAGTTAAGAAAAATGGGAGCAAGAGTACAATAAGGACCCCAGTTCATTAACACAACACGCGGAACATGTTCCTGAAGTCACCAGCGTCTTCCGGTTGACCTCGCAATACACTTTTTCTTAAAATACACAACACAAAATATAGAATGTTCTGCGTTTAAAATTTGTTTTCTTTTTAGTAAATAAAAGTAAAACAAAAAAAACGATAAATTGTTTTGTTTATTGCAAAACGAAAGATTACAAGTCACCCGATTTTTAAAAAAGCGTATATATTTCGTTAATTTTATTTACAAGTTGTTTTGTAAATAGCGACCACATGTATTGCGAGGTCAACCGGAAGACGCCGGTGACTTCCGAAACATGTTCCGCGTGTTATGTTAATGAACTGGGGTCCTTATTGTACTCTTGATCCTAAAAAAGTCTAGAGCTTTATAGTCCAGGGAGATTACGAACCAACAAAAAATGGTGAGGGTTCAACCCATAAGCAAATGCAGAACAATTTCATGTGTTTTTGTTATTGTCTTTTTAGGGAACATAATATGGGCACAACCTGCCACTTGGAAATTCAAATATTTCAGATTTGCATTGAATTTGATCCATAGTCATTACACAGTGAGGAAGCCAGATTCCCTGAATTTCAGTTTCTTCTTAAGATTCCTTAAGCTTAAGCCTTACATTTTAGACAATTTTTAGGCGAAGTTGTAAGTAAGTAAAAGAATGTAAATGAAAAAAACTAATCAATACTAAAATTATATTTTCGTAAAATAATGATTTTTTTATGCAAGAATAAAAACATCAACTATTCTTCAAAATATAAGACCATCATTGTCCACAACCTTCTGCCAACAATCTGTAAGCCTTCAGATTTGGTAAAAGTACCAATCCTTTGGCTTTGAATCGAGCAGTTCTTGCCAGACTTCTTCAACTACATCGAAAGACTCAAATCAGCATTGATCAGAATAGTCTGTAGTCAGATGGGGGGCAACGTTTGGACAATAGGGTGGATGTGGCAGGACTTGCATGCCGCCCAATTCTTTAATCTTGTTGCTATTCTCTGGGGTGATATGCCGCTTTGCATGAAGGGTTGCCGATTCGAGTCTTTTTGATGAAGTTGAAGAAGTCTGTCAAGAATTTTTTGATTCCAAGCCGAAGAATTGGTACTTTGACCAAATCTGAAAGCTTGCATATCGTTGGCAGAAGGTTGTGGACGATTAGGATCTTTATTCAAAAGTTGTCCTTGTTTTTGAATGAATTCTTGAATAATTAATCGTTTATTTTAATAGAGTGCACAGACTTTTTCCTCAACCTAGTAAGAATATATCATCAGTTGTGTGTGATATGATTAGAGCAGGGAATGAGATGATAAGCAAACTAACTGAAAATATTGACACAAAAACATGCTTAAAATGTTCATTAACTCTGATATTTCGACTTGATTTGTCAGACCTTAGTCATGAAATGAAAATTTTCCCTCCTTAGTTCTCCGAATAAAACTTGACTTAACCTTAATAAACGAGAGTAGAAAGTGACTAACTTTCGATTTACTTTCGGCAGCCTCGAAACTCTCTCTTCCCTTATTTTGTCCTTTAGTCCCCACATTCCATGAGCGATGTTTCTGACAACGGGGAAAGAATTGCTGTTTTCTGGGTCGGAATCTATCCATCTAACACTTATTGTTGGCTAGTTTTTGATCATGAAGTAATATTTTTTTTTTTAGCTTCTTACATCAAGTGGCTTCATGCCTTGTCTGGAGCGAGTTCCATAAAAAAAATTAATCAATTAAAAAAATTAAATGCTTGTTTCTTGCGCATCATCTCATCTCAAACACTAACCATCTCATTTTCGTCGGAAGTTTTTTTTCCTTTAAACAAACACCCTCATATATATATATATATATATATATATATATATATATATATATATATATTATAAAGAAGGCAATACAGCGCAGAGGTGTAACGAATAGACACAGACTGAAGCAAATGTGTGTGTATATATATATATATATATATATATATATATATATATATATATATATATGTATGTATATGTGTGTGTATATGTATTGTATTAATAAAAAGGTGGAAACCACCATTATATGTCTTCATTTGCTTCAGTTCGTGTCTATCCGTTAGACCTCTGCATTGTATTACCTTCTACTCTGCCTTTATATACACATTAAACAATGCTTCAAGCAAACTACATCAATCTCTTATATATATATATATATATATATATATATATATATATATGATTATTTTTATTTACACAGACATGTACAAAATCTGTGACACTGGCATGCCAGTGTCGCAGATTTTGTACATGTCTGTGTAAATAAAAATAATCATATATAAAAGTTCTATTTGATATTGAGCACTTTTCATAAACCCGGTTTAAATTCTTTGGATTACTACCCTGTGGATATTTTACCTGGACTATTATATATATATATATATATATATATATATATATATATATATATATATATATATGAGAGAGAGAGTAAAGGGTAGTGCGGTTCCAACGGGAGAAAAGTGTATATTTAAAGAAGCGAGGCTACCAACATTTGTAAATTTGAAAAGAACTTTTTTTTCAAAAAAATTATTTTATCATTTTATAATTTCATAATTTTATAATATTGTTAAATTATAAAATTATGAAATTATTAAATAAAATAATAAACAATTTTTGAAAAAAAAAGTGTTTTTCAAATTTACAAATGTTGGTAGTCTCACTTTTATATATATATATATATATATATATATATATATATATATATATATATGGCATTGAAGAGACAATATTTATTACTCATAATGAATTAAAAAATTAAAAAGATGAAAGGGCAGCTCAACAGAGCCAAATATTGAGGTATCGTATAAAAAATATAAAAAAGATGCTATGAGAATTATCGCGAGGGAAAGGGGTAAAAAAAAAAAAAAGGTAAAAAAAAAAAAGAAAGTTTAATCAAATAGAAACAACATTAAGCCCGAGGAGATTTTCTCTTTGCTTGCAAAGAGAAGATCTTAAATTTATCACTAAGACCCTCTGTAACAATGGCTATCCTTTAGACATTGTACAATCCACCATTAAAACAAAAATATCAAATTTTTACAAAAGCAAATCAGCTTCTGTAGACAGATGCACTATTTACATTCGCCTACCTTGGCTTGGTAACATTAGTGATAGATTCGCCAAACAAATCTCTTTGTCTGTACAACAATGTTATTTTGCTGTGAATACACGAGTTGTTTTTTCCTCTCGACCGATCTTGACTTCTATTCGAAAAGATGTCCTTCCCCCACATCATAATAATTCCATTATTTATTTATTTAAATGTAGTTGCAGTATGCACTATGTTGGGATGACGTCACAAAGATTGGACATCCGGGTCAAACAACACGTGCCCACAAAAATTCGCAATGCAAATTATTCACCAACTGACGTTTTGAATAATACTTATGGTTCGTCGATAGGTCAACATCTCATAAATAACCGCACCTGTGCCTCTAAATTCAGTGTCGACTTATTCTCTATTCTTAGTAAGTCGCACTCTCCATATCATCTCAAGATCCTAGAAACAATCTATATTAAGTCCTTGAGACCTTCTCTTTGCAAGCAAAGAGAAAATCTCCTCGGGCTTATGTTGTTTCTATTTAATTGAACTTTTTTTTTCTTTTTTTTTACACTTTTTTAAAAACTTTGTTTTTCTACCCCTTTCCCTCGCTATAATTCTCATAGCATCTTTTTTATATTTTTTATACGATACCTCGATATTTGGCTCTGTTGAGCGAGGTACGAAACCGGTCAGCTGCCCTTTCATCTTTTTAATTTCTTAATTCATTATGAGTAATAAATATTGTCTCTTCAATGCCATTTTAAAGTTTTGTTCGACAAAGAAAATATTTAAAATATATATATATATATATATATATATATATGATTCTTTAAACTAGTCGGTGAGTTAAGAAAAAAGTGTCGAGCTTATATAGTCCAGAAGCATTAAGAACCAACAAAAGATGGTGAGGGTTCAACCCGAAGGTAAATACAGAACAAGTTCATGTGTCTTTGTTATTCTCGTTTTTAGGGGAGGGAGGGGATGTACAGAATACATTTCTCGCATGTAGTGAAAAATAACATATCAAAAGTTTGTAAGTCTCCATCTTTTTATATGATGTCCACAATATTCCCCAATTCCTTTAAAAAAAAATTTCTTTTTATTTATCATAGCAAGAATTTTTTAATAGATTTTTAATTATATTAGATATATCTAAGATATAAAACTAAGCCAGCCGAACTTTCAAAGTCATATATCTACATAGCAATATATCTGACATATCGATATTTACTTCTGACTAGCCAATTTGTCTTCATCTTACTTCTATTATGTTCCTTGTGAGAAAATGCTGTATTTAGCGTTGTTTTTTTTTTCAGTTATTCCGGCTAGGAAGATTATTACAATGGAGACAAATTTAAATAATGATCTAATAAGTTGTGTCATCCTTTTTTCTAAGAATAACTTAAATAATGTAAGGGATATGACTCATATTTCCACTTCAAAGAACATGCGAAATTGTCACATAGTTGTATTATAATAGAAATATGAGTCATTCAAGTGAAAATATGAGTCATGTCCCTTATATTATTTAAGTTATTCTTAGTTATTGTGTGTATTTCATTTTATACATTATTATTTTAAAATTTAGTATTAACCTAATATTTATTGAAATGAACAGACAATAAACACTTAAAATTTTATTTATTTCTGCAGATAACTTTAAAAATGTGAAAAAAAAAAAATTCAACTAATATGACATTACTGAATCCCGGGTAACGCCGGATCCGTACAGCTAGTGTTTTATAAGATTAAATTTTCGTCATAATCTGATTATCAGAAAAGGATAATTGTTCAAAATACGATCCTGTTATTTTTATGAAGAAAACAAGGGAGATAACTGAATTACTTCTACCCTGTTTTTGTTAGAAAATAATGTATTTCGCTTCGGGTGTTTTAGGAGGGGGTTATTCCAGTTAAGAAGATTATTACAATGGAGACAAATTTAAATAATGACCTAATAAGCAATGTCATGCATTTTTATTATTATTTGTTAATTTAAATAACGAAATAATTTAACCATTATATTTATCTAACATTTTAAAGCTGAATGCAGTATTTTGTTTTGTGGATATTACGTGACTCTCGGATTCTCTGTGGTGGATGGGCTTCTTCTTATGTTGGTTAAATTTATCAGCATGATGCCATTGTTGTTCATAGGAGGACAACTTTGTCGAAGATCCTGATGATGAGAGCATACATACACATAGACTGGAAAAAGGTACATGGCGCCTTCGGAAGCGAAAGATGTTTGGTACTCAATAATATAGTTTTAAAAGTCTATGTTTTCTTTATACTTTCATTACCGTCGTCGTCGTCGTCATTATCATCATCTTCAGTTTAATCTCCGTGTTTACATGCTGGCATGTGTGTAAATGTATTCGTGAAGCATTTTGTACGTGCTAAGAAATAAATCTGAAAGTTTGCAACTATCTCCCTTATGATCTCCTTAAAAAGGGTAAGACCCCCACCACCACAATGGGGCCAGCTGTTGCCCGTGGGTGGCAGCCCATAATGTCGCAAACGTTTGCAGGTAAAAATAAGTGACCTCAGATTTTCCAGGTAAAGGTAAGTGACCCCAGACTTCTTCAGGTAAACATAAGCGACCCTAAAGTGATGGAGGTCGCTGACGTTTATCTGCTCAAACACTGTTTCGAAGGAACAATAGACCCACTTTTATGAATCACAAAACGAGTGATCTTCCATCACGCCCAGCAAAAGTCACACCAAAGACCTTGACTGGGAAAAGATCTCCACATAAAACATTTTTCGTGTCTATTGCACATTATAAAAAACACTATAGGATTTTGATAACTATGTTTGCTTTTATTATCAAGTTAAATGGCAATGCTTTTGGACTATAAGGCTTCCTTCTTTTCTTTAGAAAAGAAAGGGGAAATTCCGAGAAAAAGGTAAGAAAAAGTTTCAATCACTAGAATAGTAGTAAAAAATAAGTAAGAAAAAAAGTTCGGCACTTGTGCAGATGCGGTACACGAGCCGAAATTTATTTTAGAAGAGTTCCAATGGTGTAAGAAGGAGCAGACATACTATTCATTTCCCCAAATTCTATTTTCTTCTAGAAATGTTCTATCAATATACTGTTGATTTTCACAAATGTTCATTTCTGCGATAATTTGATATTTTAAACTATAAAAAAATATCAAAAATCTGTTAATCCAAACAATAGGACTGTTCGTTTTGTTGGTTTTGAAATGAAAAAATATACTGTTGATTTTCTCAAATTCTATTTTCTTCAATAAATGTTCTATCAATATACTGTTGATTTTCACAAATTGTTATTTCTTTGAAAAATGTTCTATTAATTGAATTTGCACGACTTCTTATTTAAAAAATGCATATTTTCCATTTTTCGGAGAAATTGCGTACTAAAAAAAGAGAGTTGTCTGCCCCTTACACCATTGGGACTCTTCTAAAATAAATTTCGGCTCGTGTACCGCATCTGTACAAGTGCCAAAAGTTCAGTGATATGTGAGATTATTAAAAAAAAAAAAAAAAAGACGGGTATATGTTACGACGCTCAGCAGAGGCGCGAACGGGGTCCAAAAAACTAACGAGAACGGGGTTATAAAAATAAATATGCAACAAGTGAGTTTAACCTACGTCGAGAAGAGATATTTGTCTACTTACCTATGATATTTGTTTGTATTTTTACGTACTATAAATGGGTTTTTATTAGATGTAAAAAAAAATTCTTGTTCATTTTCAACTAGTACTTTTTTCTAGACAAGATGGCGTCTTCTACCCACTCTCTTACGAGCAAGCGCCATTTTGTATTTGCAAGTTCGTGTTACAAAACTATTGATTTCTAATAAATAGCAGTTGGAACGGTTTAAAAATACAAACAAATATCACAGGACAGTTTTAAATTAACTTTTATCGACGACAGTTACTTTTATTTGTTGTATATTTGTTTTTTTAGCGTTTTTACTCTGCTGAGTCTCGTAAAAGATGCCCAAAAAAACAATTTCCTTTTTTAAAAAAAAAGAAAGCGGGAAAAAGAAATGTACGTTTTAGTTGGTTACTCGTGGAATTTTGAAGTCGACGATGCCCACTTGTTTCGGGGGTGCTTCCGTGTTAAACTCTTCTTTATCCATGCGCCTACGCCGGACGAGGAAGACGAGGACAACGCAGAGCACCAAAAGGACAATTACAACGGCCGCCATGCATGTGACCAGAGTTACAAACTCGCTCTTCTGGAGACAGTCTTCGGGGTCTTTCATCGCTAAAATTGGTAAAGAGATTTAAAAAAAAAAAAAAAAAAAAAAAAAAAATGGGTTAATATCATCGCCACTACCAATGCGTGAATCACGCAAAAAGAGTCTCGTACATTCTATGGAAATGTAAAAAAAACAAAAAAAAACCCTCAAAATCGTAAAAAAAAAAGGTGCAATTTTACTTATAGGCCGATGCAGTTAATTATTTTCATGTAAAAGCATTATTTTGTACTTACTCAGTCATATTTTATCTCTCACGCCCCGAAAAAGAATTTAAAAATATCAAGCAGAACTTTAATTAGAACGATTTTTCCATTGTCATAAGGGCGATATGAAATGTCGAATTTGACATTTTCGGAGTGGCCGGCTAGTGGCCGGTTAGCGAACTAAGGGCAGATAAGTGTCGCGAAATTGGGTCCCCCTAGGTAGGCACGTCGTGGAAAGTATCCCGTTGAACAAATTAAAAATAATTATTTAATTTTCTATTTTTTTATTTAATAAATATATATTTTATTACTATTGCTTATGTGTTTCTTTCTCTTTATAATTCTAAAAATAAAAACGGAGTGAATGCCCTTGTCTATTCTACCGACCGCTCACAGCCCAAAATGTCGGCTCGCTCACAAATACAGGTTGTTTATGAAAATGGAAAAATCGTTCTAATTAAAGTTCTGCTTGATATTTTTAAATTCTTTTTCGGGGCGTGAGAGATAAAATATGACTGAGTAAGTACAAAATAATGCTTTTACATGAAAATAATTAACTGCATCGGCCTATAAGTAAAATAGCACCAAATAAATAAATAAAAATGGGTTAATATCATCGCCACTACCAATGCGTGAATCACGCAAAAAGAGTCTCGTACATTCTATGGAAATGTAAAAAAAAAACAAAAAAAACCCCTCAAAATCGTAAAAAAAAAAAATCCCCGAAAAAAAAAAAAAAATGGAACATGATAAAAATAAGATAAAGGCACATATGAAAAACTAATTTCAAATAAAAACTATTGTTTATACTTACGTATCAGCAAAATTAAGTATTCTCACCAAAAATTAGAAAAAAGTTTTATCGGTTTTTGCTGACTGTCATTCATTTATTACTTTTTTACATGATAGATTGAGTTATGTCCTCCTGATTTACATGTTTTTCGCTCGAATCAATGGCGTTAAAATCGATAAAACTGATTTTTATTTGTAATTAAAATTCTACTCGATAACTTTTGCTAATTTTTTTGTGTAGATACCTATTTTGCATGATACATAAATATTTATATCAAAGAGTTTTTCGGTTAATTTATTTGGTGGGTGGATGTCGGCTGAGATATATCAAAGGCGAATTGCTGCTAGCAAGTTTGACAATAATTTAAACCAAGGGACATAACTATCATTGAATATGATTACAATCATTCTCCTTTAACCTTTTTCGGTCGAATGTCTGTAAACATCGCACATTAAATAAAATAAAAAAGTCTCTAAAAGTTCTTGACTAAAGAGACTCTCATCCCAAATTCGTTTCAACAACACACGAATTTATTTATAACACACACAAAAAAAAAAACAAGATGAAGTAGAAAAAAAAAGTTATTTTAATGTATCTTTATTTGAAATTCTGATGAGGAAGTATATCTTCGAAAATTAAGATCAAGTGTTGGCCCCAGAAAGGGTCCACTTGCTTTCTGTGAACTTACTTACGAAAGTAAAATGAAAACAAAAAACGCAACGCAACTCGCACACACGAACACAAAAAAACATCCTCAACGCCGTTTCTCTAAATAAAAATATTGTTACCTTTACAACCGCTGTTTAGCATATGTTTTCGGTTGTTTGATCACTTGCATTTTATTCTACTTTTATTGTAATTTATTTTAAGAATTAATTGTATATGGTTAAGTTTTGAGAAAGTTTCCCGCCTTTATTCACCATTTAAACATGTCCGCTTTTATGTTATTTGGATTATTCGGACTACTGTTCTCAGCTTGGATGTTATTCTCACAACGTTTCGGCCGATGTAACCTCCGATCTTCTTCAGGTGCGTCTTATCGGACTCGGGAATCTTTATGTCCAACTCAGTAATCTGTATGGAATTTCAAATGGAACCTTTTATTTAATCTGCAAGGACCCGTGGCGCAACGGATAAAAGTGCTAAGTTATAAGCAGTTAAAAGTGACAGTCTTCTGGAGGTTGGAGGTTCAATTCTCAGTACGAGCGATACTAAGAATACAATTACGAATTACTTAATATTTCTACACGGTCTGCGCAGATGGAACGAGAGCAAGCTACCCCCCCCCCCCCCCCTCCCATGGATTAAATAATGGGTTCTGTTCGAAATCCCGTACAGATTCTCAAGTTCGGCATAAAGATTCTCAAGTTCGGCATAAAGATTCTCAAGTTCGGCATAAAGATTCTTGAGTTCGGCATAAAGATTCTCAAGTTCGGCATAAAGATTCTCGAGTTCGGCATAAAGATTCTCGAGTTCGGCATAAAGATTCTCGAGTTCGGCATAAAGATTCTCGAGTTCGGCATAAAGATTCTCGAGTTCGGCATAAAGATTCTCGAGTTCGGCATAAAGATTCTCGAGTTCGGCATAAAGATTCTCGAGTTCGGCATAAAGATTCTTGAGTTCGGCATAAAGATTCTCGAGTTCGACCAGACACACCCAAAGAAGGTCGGAGATCACATCGGCCGAACCGTTGTAAGAATAACATCCAAGATGAGAACAGTCATTTGAATAATACAAATAATACAAATTATCAATCCGTATCTCAAAAATTCCGAAACATGCCCCCATTTTGTTTGTTTTGTTATCAGCAAAGGTTTAGATCCACTTTTTTAAGCATATTACTTACCAGCCATATTTTGAATGCTCAATTCGCGAACGTACAGCGTTTTCGAGAGAGTCTGTCGTTCCAATCCATCCGGTTTGCCGCTGACACTGACCAGATCTCGACGTTTTCTGCCGAAAGCATTGCCAGAATCTGAACAGCTGAGCTATGAGAGGAAAAAAAGAAGGAAATATTCAATATATGTCGACCAGGGTTAGGGTTAGGGTTAGGGTGGATTAGGATTAGGGTTGGGGTGGATTCAGAGTTGGAGTGATTCAAAGTCGGAGAGAGAGAGAGAGTCAGAGGTTTTGGGAAGGAGTCATAGTCGGACTCATAAGAATGCTAGGAGTCAGAGTGGTAATTGGTTTGGAGGGAGTCGGAGTCGTAAGAGTCAGAATTGGAGTCGGATCTTTTAATCTCCCTGAAGAATCAACAGACAGTCTTAGTATCGGAAGACTTTGAAATAAAGAGTCGGAGTTGGAGTCGAATCCAGAGTCAGATATTTGGGAATTCTAGGAGTTGGAGCCTGAATTTTTAGAATCCTTGGAGTTAGAGTCAGAGTTGGACCTTATACCGTGCAACTCTGATGTTGACAAACAGTAGTGATGTTAAAGTCGGATGTTCACATGCAAATTGTACATGTGAATACACTTATATTTCAGGTACACATTCTTGTATGTCTTCGTTTTTAGGGGCAGACATTCACACAGACAGAGAGGTGTTCTCTTTTATATATATATATATATATATATATATATATATATATATATACATATACATATATATATATATATATATATATATATATAGAGAGAGAGAGAGAGAGAGAGAGAGAGAGAGAGAGAGAGCTAGATCTAGATATATACAGAGCGATAATTAGAGAGAGAGAGAGAGAGGGGGGGTAGACAGACAGACAGAGAGGCGTTACATACCAAATATAGCAAAATTCAACACTTACATTTTCTTATATTATAAAAAGGAAAAATATATTTGTGCTTTCATATAATTGTATTAAAAAAATCTCCCCGAAACCGTACATGTTAATACACTTATATTTAAGGTACACTACCTAGTATGTCTTCGTTTTTAGGGGAAAACATGCACACGAACAGATATATATATATATATATATATATATATATATATATATATATATATATATATATATATATATATATATATATATAGATGAGAGAGAGAGAGAGAGAAACTGACAGACAGACAGACAGACAGACAGACAGAGAGGCGTGTCATCCATGTTGAAATTGTCATAATGAAAGTTAAATGTTAGCCCATTAGAAAGTTTGAAATATGATTTACAACCAGTGTATGAAAAAATGGTATATGGTGATTTGGGTGACAGTAAGAGTAGATATGAATTAGGAGCTGAAATGCTCCCCTCAAACATCCGACACTCGGACCAGCCTAGTCTGACACAAGTCAATACAATATTTTACAACCTTGCATGAAAGAAATCACTGCTGGACAAGAAAACATTGTTTATTCATCAGCAGCAAGCGAATATTTTTGTAAAAATATCAACTTTTGATTGGAAAAGAGTCTCAATATAGAAATGTTATTTAAATTAAAGCGCAAAAAATATACATTTTCACACATTTCAAAAAATAGACATTGAAAAATTGGCGCCATTCACTGAGATCCACCTAAATTTATAATTAAGGTAAGCCTAAGAATTATTCCACGCAGTCTGCCTGAAAATTTTCCACTGCGCTAATTCCTTCGGCAACAGACTCAGACTGTCCAGTTACTGCTAATTTCACACCCCGCCTAACGGGCCGCTCCTAATACCAAGTCATTTTTTCTTTTGAGGGTCAGAACGAAAAAGGTTCTTACCAATTACTGTCTTCTCGGCTTTTTATAAAATTTCGTTGTCAGTCTTCAATAAAATTTAATTTATTTTGTATAGATCGACTTTGTCATACACTGCTGATGTGACCGTGTCGTTTATTGAAGTGATGTTGTGAGACATAGGACGAATATATGAAACTGAATTTGGATGAAAAATCTTTGGTATAGATCAACAATAATATTTATTAATATATTTACAACTGAAAGAAGAATTTGCTTTGGTAATGAGGACATTAATTGAAGCCGCTGTGCGACGCACGTCTATTGAAATTGGCTCTCTCAAAATAAATGCAAGGGACGTAACTCTTTTCAAAATATCTTTGAGGCAAGTGAGACAAGGGCAAGAGTTACTTCCCTTTAAAATACAAAAATGTTTCCATATTTATTTATCTAGATGAATTTGTTTTATCTAACAACTGTGGTGACTTCTTGGCATTTTGGTCAAGATCAAAGTGTAGTATCTGTTCCGATGCATACTACACCCTATAGACCGGTACCGTCTTGACCTTCGGGTCTTGATTCCGCCGGTCTGTGGGTTTGTCCTGCGCAGTTCTATGAGGTCCACCCTCCCAGGCTTTGCCTCCCCCTCTTTGGGGTGGAGTAAGTTTATCGCTTACTGCCTGAGGCGCCTCTACCGGGGAATGCCGACGGGGCTGCCCAGGCATTTTTTGCAGGCCAGAGTGCTCACCTACTCGAGCGCTGGCTTTTCAAATCCCACTTTCCCGACCTTGTGTCACATCTTTCTGCTGTGGGAAGGAATTAAATATCGACAACTCCGTGGTGACTGAAATAGGCACTTTGAAGGTTAAGCTCGATGACAATTTCAAAGATCTCAGAAAGACGGTTGCTTTCGTGCAGGCGACTGGCGTCTCATTGT
Source organism: Sepiola atlantica (assembly GCA_963556195.1). NCBI lineage: Eukaryota > Metazoa > Mollusca > Cephalopoda > Sepiida > Sepiolidae > Sepiola > Sepiola atlantica. Next base: position 16,998,228 of record OY744547.1, on the reverse strand, counting down.
GAGAAACAAAAATAGTTAGTTTTTGTTTTTTTTAAATAAAAGCTAGTTTTGGAAAAATCTAGTTTTGAAAAAAAAAAATCTAATTTTCGTGAAAAACAGCTAATTTTGAAAATAAAACTACCATTGAATATAAAAAGAAGCTAGTTTTTTTTGGGGGGGGGACGTCAGATTTGGAAAAAAAAAAAAAAGAAGCTAAGCTAGTTTTGGAGAAGTTAAGAAGTTTTGGAGGAGGGAAAAACTAGTTTTGAAAAAAAAAAAAAATAGCCAATTTTAAAAGCAAAATGACTTACGTCAGAGCACGTGGTGTCACCGGGTTTACACCCGATGACGTTGCAGCGGAAAGAGACAGCTGGAGATTTCACGAAGCGGAAAGCCCGGATGAGCAGGGAAATGGTCTTCGGGGTGTTACCATTTTTATGCATGTCGCCGGCGACCACGCTGAAGGCGTTCTTGTTCACGCAACTTTAAGGGATAATATTAAAAATAAAGAAAACAATATCAGAAATTGCGCGATAAACATTGGGACAGTATAACAAGTATGAAAGGTCTCACCTTCTTTCATTCTATATATATATATATGAGTTTATATAAAAATATATTTTTTAAGGTATATATCCTTATAATACCATCTAAATTGTTTAAAAAGCAAGCTCAATTAAGTTTTCCGGCTTCAGAGCATATATACTGGTTTGTTGCATTCCAATGACCAAAAGAAATAAAGAAATCAGTCCACAGTCATAATTTTTTTATTAATTTACTTTTTAATTACTTTATTTCAGCGAATGCCTATATTTTTTTCTTTCTGCCTTACGCGCGTTTCGCAACCCGGTAAAGAAAAAAGTAGTTTTTGGTCTACCGGCTGCTCTTCAGAGACGATCAATCAATAATGGAAAAACAAATTTTTATCGAGGTTTTGTCCAGTTTTGACTTCTGAATCGAAACATGGCGATCTCAGCTCTGCTTGCTTGGTTCCAAGATGGCTTAAGCTGTGTCAGATTTTTTTGTGGGGGCTGTTTATGATTGTCATCTTTTAAAGTGAGTTTTTTTGTTTCGTGTTTATTTTTTTGTTTACTGGCTGTTCTTTTTACGTTTCTTGACCACGTTTCTTCCCGTTTTGTGTTGGAATAATGTGCTTGTTTTAAAATTACAAAAGATTTATATTAAAGATATGCAATATATGTGATATCAGTTATACATATTAAAAAGAATACTTAGAGCCATATTAATAACCGCCGGATGGTGGGTAGTTTTTTCTTTTATATATATATATATATATATATATATATATATATATATATATATATATATATATATATATATATATATACTATAAGTGTTACTACAGTTTTAGAAGCGTCGTTAGTAGATATATTTGAAAATTTCTTTGAGAAACCAGTAAACAGACGCGTGAATTCATATCAATAAATGAAAATTTATTTAATCATTTTTTAAATTTTTTTATAATTCCAACTCAAAGAAATTTTCAAATATATCTACTAACGACGCTTCTAAAACTGTAGTAACACTTATATTATTCATCTCAGCCAACCAGGGCATTCACTACAATATCGGACATATATAAAAAAAACAAAAAAAAACCCTCTCCAATAAGATCGGAGGAGATCGTAAATCTTCGGCCACGCCGTCAGATTTTTACCAGGAAAAAAGAAAGTTTGCTGGTTAAATGGAAAATTCGTTAAATCCGATTTGAATAAAATTAAAATTGAATTGAGCCGACAAACA